>CM042746.1:24238471-24276554 GCA_022496165.2 Catalaphyllia jardinei | reverse complement strand
TTTAGGAACTAATTCTAATGAAAATTGAGACTCCAGGGTTTACAGTTATCTTAACAATTAACAAACCTTTATAAATTTGTCATCTTCAAAGAAATGTAAACTTCTAGTTTTGAGGTCATGTGTGCCAGGATCATAATCAATGACAGCAAACTGAAATATAATAAGTTAACATACTTTTGTCAGTAAGAGAGCTTTTCTATAAAGGTCATAGAATTGATCAAAATATTTATTTATTACAAAGGGCTCCAGAGTCTAATCAAAGGCTTCCTGAGCGAGCTCATGGATGAATAGTCCAATCCCCAGTTTACTTTTGCCCCTGTGGCAAAACGAGTCTTTGTACAAAACTATTGGTATGAAAATATACGTCACCTGTACGGTCATCCGCATGAAAATCAAGTGATTTTCATGGGAAACGTTTTGCAGACTTTGCACAAGCACTCGTTCTGCGAATGGAAACTCAGACGGTAAGTCTGCATATGTGCCAAGCAGCCCATCAGGCCAGCACTGATAAGAATAATCTAACAAAAAAACAATTTACCGTCTTCTTGTGGTCTGTTTATAACTTCCGATTACAAAGTTTTAGATATCAAGTCTATCGACATTGAAGCTTGTGTGAAGCCACCTGAAGTAATTTGGCATCAAACACTTAAGGCATTGATTGGCTGTAAGCTACTGGAATGTGTGCAAAATGTTTTCTTTGTATTAAAGAAAAAAATCACCTAAAGAAAAATATAAAAATCTTTCCGCTGCTCGCCATCTCCACATGTACTTTCTAAAGTGTTCTGGCTGCTCTCAATATAAACTATGTCACAGCTCTTCCTCGCAAAAATAAAACCGCTCACATTCTCGCGAATACCATTCGATAGCCCTAGCAAATCTTATCCCTTTTATTAAAGGGTTAACTTTAAGCTTATTTGTTTTACAATCACATGATTTCATCTGTGACATATGACAAATTCACTTAACAACTTAACTGTTATCCCCCATAAAATTACATCCACATCTGTTCGTTAAACAACACAACATATGCATCCTTCCCAAACATCTCTGTTTTATCTATTACCTTATTACACCAAATACAAAAGAACTCCACCTCTTGCATATTACTCCTATGAAAAACATCTAACAATTCTTATTGCTTTTTAGTGGAAATTCTTGCTAAATACAATAACATATTGTCTCGGGTTAAACCTGATGCGTTTATCTTGCCAAAAAAACATGCCATTCTCTGTACATTAGAGCATAGCAGAAATACTCACGCTAAAAAGATACCTCCAAACACGACATAAGTATATTACTTTGGTGTGGTTATGAAAATAACTATCTTGTCTTGTTTCAACAAATGCTGAGCTACAACACTTGTCTTGCTTTTAAATTATGGTACTCCTTAGAACATGTTATCAAATTTAATTCAACAGCAGTGGCGTAACTGCTGAAGGGGAGAACTGTTTAAGTATGTCAAAACTGTACAATGAATAATTGCTTTGTATTTAATACATATTTAAAGCTTTATGGAAGGAAATTAAATTAAATTGTTATGAGGTAGGTAGTTAGTTCGTGCAAAATACAACAACCCTTCTATTCACGGGAATTTCTCCTGAGCTCCGTTAACAACAAAGGTTTATTCTGACTGTAATATGTAACCAAGCTTCTTAATTAAAGTATGAGTATGTAAACCAAATTAAAACAACAATTCAGGAAACGTGTGAAGAGTATAAAAATGACGTATCAGTCAACCCCTCTCTCCTCTGGGAAATGATAAAACTAAGAGTGCATCGAAAAATCGCTCCACTACTCTAAAATTAAAACAAAACAGACCAAACAACGTGAAATATATGTAGAACAAACAATTGCCAGATTACAAGAGGAACTTGACAACAGAAATATTGATGACACGCTCTCTTCGCACCTGGAGGAGCAATTGAACGAAAGTAGACTTGAGCTTGAGAAGATTATTGAATTTCGCAATAAAGGCGCAACTTTGAGATCCAAGACGAGGTGGTATAATGAAGGAGAGAAAAATACCAAATATTTTCTAAATTTGGAAAAACGACACTATAAGCAAGGGGCAATTAGTCAAATTAAACTAAATGATCAGGATTTTGTCACCTCGGATGAAAAAATCTTATCTGAGTGCGTATCTTTTCACAAAAACCTCTATTCATCCAAAAGTATGACATACGACCAAAATGATCCCACCTTTTTTCCTGAGCGTGAAGATGAAAGAGCGAGCCATGACCATAAGCTAGCTGCGTGTGAAGGAGTGCTCACCGAAAAAGAATGCCTAGAGGCACTCAAAGGTATGGGAACAGAAAAGACCCCTGGGACTGATGGTTTGCCAGCTGAATTTTATAATGATATATCCGCCATCCTTATCGGAGCACTAAATTTCGCTTATGAAACTAGACAACTTTCAGTAACTCAGAGAAGAGGAATTATCAAACTCATCCCTAAGAAAGATGCAGAACCATTCTTTATAAAAAACTGGAGACCTCTCACCCTCCTAAACTGCGACTACAAGATAGCGGCAAAGTCAATTGCTAATCGCTTGAAACTTTCTCTACCTGATCTCATCAATTACGACCAGACTGGCTTCATAAAAGGTAGATTTATTGGCGAAAACATTCGCCTCATCGACAGTGTCATCTGCTACGCCAAAGAGAAAAATATTCCAGGATTACTCTTGTTTTTGGATTTTGAAAAAGCTTTTGACACGATAGAATGGCCTTTCATCAGAAAAACTTTTCAACATTTTAGGTTTGGCAATAGCATTTTAAAGTGGCTTAATCTTTTTTATTGCCGCCCAAAAAGCTGTGTTTTGAATAACGGTTGGGCCAGCAATTTCTTTGAAATTCAAAGAGGTGTAAGACAAGGCTGTCCTCTCTCGCCTTATCTGTTTCTTTTGTCAGTTGAAGTGCTAGCCAAGGCAATTCGGGAACACCAAAGCATTAAAGGCATCCTCGTGAACAGAAGAGAAATTAAATTGAGTCAGTATACAGATGATACAACACTCAGACTTGACGGTAAGTACTAAGGAATCCCTAAAGGCCTCTCTTAAAATGCTGGATGATTTTTATGAAGTGTCTGGTTTAAAACTTAATGACAAAAAAACTGAAGCCCATTGGATTGGAGCTAATAGTGGAAAGGATGGAATATCAACTCCTGGAAGAAATTTTAAATGGCCTAAATACAAAGTAAAAGCTTTAGGCGTCTGGTTCTCAATTGATCCAGAAGCAACAGCAACCTTAAATTATAATGAAATACTGGATAAGGTATGAAACATTTTAAGTTGCTGGAAATACCGCAGACTTACTCTTATCGGAAAAATTATAGTCCTAAAGAGTGTAGTTGCTTCCCAACTCGTATATGGGCAGAAGTCAATTTTGAGGATCACATAATGTCCGAGAAACAATTTCTTGAGCAAATCTTATGGCACAACTCACTCGTAAGAATCGATAACATTTCGATAACATTTCTATCAAGAATGGTTCGACAGGGGCATCACGAAAGTGAAACACCTGAAAAATGCCTCTAACAATAATATTTTTATCATCAGCTGAAATGAAGCGTAAATACAGCCTTAATTTATGCCCTCTAAAGTATTACGGGCTTATGTCTGCTCTGAAATCTCTTTGGAGCAAATGTAAAAACGACTGTATCAACAATTGTAACTATGAAAGCTTTGTGGAAAAAATAACAAAATGTCAAAGTGCAAATAAACTGGTTTACACTAAACTGATTTCCACAAAATGCACACACCCAACCCATAATCAACAGAAATGGCTAAGAGACTGCCACCAGACTGATGTTGATCCAATTAACTGGCGAGATGCCTACCAACTAGCCTCTAAATACACTAAAAGTACGAGAATTCTTGAATTCCAGTACAAACTCTTGTATAGACGAATAGCAACGAATGAGTTCCTGACAAAAATTGGAGTAAGAGACAACCCAAACTGCTCTTATTGCAATGAAGAACAGGAAAAACTATTCCATCTCTTTTGGTCTCGTCCTAAAGTCACTTCTTTCTGGCATGAATTAACCGAAAGGCTAAGCTTACTGCACATTATTTCTGAACACTACACAATAGAACCACTTGTCGCTCTCGCCTTAAAGCCGGATTGTTCCAAGAACCACCAACAAATTAATTTCTCCTGCCTCTTAGCCAGGTTCTGTATCTGGATGAGCAAAAGAAAAGAAACCGCACCAAAGGTAAAAGGTCTCCTACAATACTTAAAATCAAACTATAATATCGAGGCCAATGCAGAAACTGTTCTTCCCAAGAAATGGGAATTTTTAATTTCAACATATCATCCTAGTAAGCCTGTTTCTATTTCTTTTCAGCCCTCAGTGTCTGTTGATCCGCTCTACATTGTCTGTTTTTGACTTTGGGTACATTTGCTCCGCAATCACTCCTGTCTAAGAAAATAAAATTATCTAAATAGCATATTATAATTATAGTGCTTTTAATTTTGCAAGAAGCATTTTCTTCATTGTAACTGTCAGTAGTGTACGTCGTTTAGAATTGTTTTATTATTTATTAATCGATCTTTATCACAATGTATATTTGCAAGTGTAAGCAATTATTAGTAGTTAGGTATAGAAGTGTAAGTAGTAGATCCAAACATTGTTTTGTATGGTAGGGTATGGTATTGTAAGTAGATTAAGTGTTGAGTGTCTTATTGTAAGTAGAGTAAGTAGAATGTAAGTTATTTTATGCTTTTTGCAACAATAATAAAATAAAAATAAATATTAAATAAAAAAAACTTCTTAATTCTGAAACTGCTTTGTGACGCTATGCCTAACTTTACAACACTTTCCTAAAACAAGGCCAAGTGTAACCCTAACAAATATGCCCTGCCTTGCAGGCATAAATGAAGAAAGGGTAGCACGAGGGCCAAAAATGTAAAGAAAAAGGCAAGAGACACTGACCTATAGAGAGAAACAGACTGTCTCCAATAAGCAATACACTTTAATCTCCTTCACCCGTAAAAATTCCATTCATTCGCCTTTGCACTGTTTCCTCCTCCAGGTAACATTTTACCAGGCATTTTTTCAGTTGTGACATCGTCACCTTTTAGCATCGTAGATTAATTCGAAGCAAGTATCGCAGCTTTAAGGATTTCAAAGTCCATACTGCCGAAGCTAATGTTCCTTAGCTTAACAATTTTCAATTATAGCACTCTGCAAAAGGTCTCCTTGTTAAAATTGAATGAAAGCCCATCCTCATTCTGCAATACGCTATGCTGCTGCACATCTTCTAGTCTTTCCATGTCCATTTGTTGCAGCTACTGCTGCTTAGCTTGACAAATTTCAATTTTACAACTCCACAAAAACCATCTTTGTGCCGCATTAGCCGCAACATGTATGAACTCCATGTTGTCAGACAAAAAATTCGCCTTTCTAGTAACCCGCTAAACCTGCTGAACCTACAGGACGAAGTGCCTAGAACAAGAGCCACACTAAGCAGGGGAGGGTTAGGAGAAACAATTTAATCCGGTTTTAATGAATAAATTAATCAGAATCGAGTGAGTGAGTGAGTGATTGAGTGATTGTGCGCTATCCGATTGCCTTCTATGCTCACAGATGTTACGTAACATCCCTGAGCAAAAATGTAAAAAGCTATTAATTTTCAGCAAAAATACCGAAACATAAATTGCCTAAAGATGTACATTGTATTTCTAATCACGATGAGAAGATAACATAGTTACAAATCAGTCACAACAATGTGCACCAGGAGGCTGGGTATGTAAATTCTTGTCATAATGAAGTAGAGATTTCTTTTTAACTTTGCTATCGGCAAGTCACTGAGTTCTAGATTTTCCCTTTATTGATGAATGGAAGATCTGAGAGTAAAACTCTAAAGCGGCCTTCACACAGCAAACTAAAGTTTGCAAACTCGTGTTGGCAAACTCAAGCTGGTGTGTGTGAACGGCATAAAAACAGTCAGCAAACACGTTTCTATTTGACGCCAACAGTTTGCAAACGTGTTTTGCTGCCTGTTTTAGTGCCGTTCACACACACCAACTTGGGTTTGCCAACACGAGTTTGCCAACTTAAGTTTGCCGTGTGAAGGCCGCTTAAGTGTACCCATCCTTACTTTTTGATTTCAACATGACAACTCAACAACACGTCTAACAATCATGTAATAAAATATCCAATCAATGCTAGTTTCTCATTACAATAAGACAACTGTATCTATAGTGCACCTTAGCATCCTTAAAGCTCAACAAAAGTGAGTCCCTTGAGTTTCCAGCTAATCTCACGGCCTGTAGACACTCTACGTTACCAAACAAGGAGTACTGAGTGAGAAGCTCCAACTTCTTTCTCTTAGTGGTGTTACCTAAATTGCGTGAAGACACAAAGTCTGATGTAACTTCAGGCACTCTACAAGAATATAATATTAATTATACACTAGAACCTTCCACCAGCACTGCTGGCAGCAGATAACAAGTTTGAATGGGAGCTCATTTGGAAGCCCATAGCTACATGCAATTGCTACAATTTATTGCTAGAGCATTTCAAACAAAAACACAAGAAGGCCCCAGATGATAACCAGAATGTAACTTATTTATTACACCAAAAACTTATAAATAAATCTGAATGAAATGAAATGCAACATTAGGACAACAAAGCGAAGCATCACTGATAATTTTTTAAATGAAAAGTGTAAATATAGGGGGTTACCCAAAAATGCAGACCATGCAGACCATGCAGACCGTGCATACCGTGCAGACTATGCATACCGTGCAGACTGTGCAGACCATGCAGACCGTGCAGACCATGCAGACTGTGCAGACCGTGCAGACCATGCAGACCGTGCAGACCATGCAGACTGTGCAGACCATGCAGACTGTGCAGACTGTGCATACCGTGCAGACCATGCAGACTGTGCAGACTGTGCAGACCGCTACAAAGTACTACAGCTACAAAGTAGTGTTCAATATGTCCCAATGTTTATTATTTATCCAGAGGCTGCTCAAACTCAACATCTGACTGATGAGTCAATAGACTAGACTCCTCATGGAAAATTCCTAAAATCAAGTATAAAAATAAGCTTCCATACATTCTGGGCGCACATAGCGTCTATTTTTGATGGGTTTGTGGTTTTGCTTCATTTGTCCAATTTATTTTTGGATTTCCATAGACTTAGTTCCCCTCTTAACTGCTTCATAAAAAAAACAAGGACAGTGACTCTAAGTGATGTTGTCCCACAAATTGCTTTCACTTCACAAAGTACAGAATCACTATAAGATAAAGAGTATTCCCTCTTTTACTTAGTCTGTTGAGTGTGACATGAGGAAATAATGCTTGAGTGAATGTTTTTCCTCAACGTTTTCTAATGTGTCACGCAACGACAGATTAAGTGAAAGATGGGCTACTCGCAGTCTCAACCACTATAAAAACGCAACTGTCATAATTATAAAAGCCAGGTAAATCAACTCCCTATACTGTTTTCTGTGGCCTTTCCATACGCTCGGCTTCTTTAACGTGATCGTGGTCACACTCCAACAGCCATCTGGAATTACATTATTTTTGTACACCAAGAGTAGAAAATGCACATGTTACATGTGGCACTGAATAATTACAAGTGAACTCTATATCTACATTTTAAAATAGCTTTACTTAATTTTGTCAAGTAAAACAAAATATGCTTAATTTTTTAAGCATATTTAGGACCAAATGGAGTCTCCCTTACAAAGTCTACAACACACATCAACATTCACATACTGATCTAGTATGGCCTGTGCATAAAAAGCACTCCAAAATATAATCGAACACTAATTTGTGACCAGAGCCAAAAAAATATCCAAGTCAAAGGTAAATACAAAAAGGAGAATAAGGACAACATGACAGGATGGAAAAATTATGCACTGTAAGTACCTTCCATTGTCCCATACAAAGCCTTAGAAAAGTTTTCTAAGGCTTTGTATGGTACACCGGGAGGTACTTACAGTGTATGAGTTTTCCATCCTGTTATAGTACTCAGTCTGCACAACCTGCATGGTCTATATGGTCTGCGATTTGGGGTGACCCAAATATAGGTGTTAAAATTGTGAAAGTTTATGGTAACTCATATCATTTCATAGCTTGTTTATCTGATACATATTTTACATACTTTTTTCAAAAAATAAGTTCATGTCATTTTCAACCAAAGGAAAATTGGATCATCCATACTAAAGGCTTGCACAGTTCAGCATTGATTGATATCCTCAATCAACACCCTCAACTGACCCTAATCAGCAGTCAATCAATACTCTCTCGATACTTGATAGAAGAAACTAATTTTTGCAGATATGCCATTAAGTGTTAATCACTATATATGAGTTTTCAGCACTCAGCTGACTCTTGACCAGCTATCGATCAAGGGTGGATCAGATGTTGATTGAGTCTTGACAAAGTGTCGACTGAGTATTGATCGAGATGAGGATTGAGTGTCATTGGAGATGTTGATCAAGTGTTAATTGAGGGTATCAATAGGTACTCAACTATACTTAAGTACACATGATCTGGAAAATTAAGTGGCGAACAATGAATACAACAGAGTGCATTTCTCATTTGGGGTGTATATGTTGTAGTTCAATTTTTTTTAGTTGAAATTTTCAAACCAGTTTATTTGTCAACTATCTATAAAAAAGGGAAAATATCTCTTTACTTCCCTCCATCCTATTCTCTATTTCCTCTATCCTATTCTCTCCTATTCTCACCAAGTTCCTCCTGATTTATTCTATCCCCCAGCTACTATACCCCTTCCCCCAAATCTCCATTAAGCACAAATACTAATTAACAAATAAAGAAGCCTCGACTGTGCTCTGTTCTGTTGTAAAGCACGCAGGAAGCGGTAGAGCACAAAAGAAGTGTAGGGGAAAACATGAGACACAGTCGAGTGTTTTTCCCCACTTCTTGAGTGCTCTACCACTTCCTAAGTGCTTTACAACTGAACAGAGCACAGTTGAGGCTTTTTTATTTGTTTTATGACAAAGAATTCTCCCCGCGTATTCGCTGAATTTTCAAACCACATTTATTTTCCAAAGGAGTAAAAGTGGCGTCAGCTGTCTACTAATCTCTGATAAGGCACACTAAAATAAGCCAATCACAATCCTTGTTAGAATTGTTCAAATAATTTGATTGGCTAACAATACAACAGCTGTCAATCACACTGGACTTTGGCTAACCTTTCCTGCCCTTCTGCATTGCTTGGCTTTTGAGAGAAGAAGGATGCCTTCAAAGTTCGCTTTTCAGTTTTAGTTTAACCCATTTAAACAGGACGTAAAACCAGGTAAAGGTTGCTAGTCCAGAAGAAACCGGCTGCACTGTGACTCACAAAAACGTGTACTTTTCCGATGGAAATTATGAAAGGAGCTCAAAGCTTGTGGATGATGAAAATGCCAAATGCTGAGTTGTATTTGAAAGAATCTACAGTTTCTTTCACCTGCTTGCAGCAAGATTGCCCGAACTAATGTGAATGTTGTAAAGACTAGACTGCTCGCACTTGTTCAACTCCGAACACAGGAGCAAGCTTTCAACTGATTACTCGTTGGGTAAGGGATGATACAGAATTGTTGAAGTTCACTTCGTTGCCGCTACTAAGCAAGTGAGCGTTACTACACTGCATGTAAGTGTTGTTTGAGCATTCTTACAAAAATAAAGCTTCTCATTGTAAACAGAGACAGCTCAATGGTATTCTCTGTCGTTGTTTTACTTCTTCAGTATAATTTCTGCCTTCGTAATATATTCTGATGTCTTTCATCACTAGGTTAAGAATTTGTTTATTTCGCTATGTGTTTTGTCGGAATCTAGCAAAACGTGTTATTTTCATACAGTTTTTACACTACTGTTGTCAACGATGGTTTCCATGAGCCATATTTACTGCTGACAATTAATAGCTTGTTTATAGCAGAGCTCCGGCAGCCCGAAGGGAAAAAGAAACCCATGTATTGATTTTCTCATGGTTATCATGGGCAGCGGTACTGCTTGTGGGCGCGTACGCACGATGACGACGACGATGACGGCAGCGACAGTGGCACAACGTGGTGGCCATACTCCAAATAATAGGTTGATAGAGACATGCAGCTTGGTTTATAGTGTACCTCTTTGATATTGGACATCCATGTTATGAGCAATTGAGACCTGTCAAAACAAGGTATCTGCTGACCAGTATCACATGACCATATCGCAGGCTCGAGTCTACAACTCATCAAGGTCATGTGTTTTTTGAAGTCGACCACTGACCAAATGCTGCTTTTCGATTGGATCGTAGGCTCATGTCAGGTTTACTTGTTGAAAACAGTTCAGGATTGTTTGGAAGCCGGCTAACGCTAATTTATCCAAATTATAACATTTTCTTTATACAAATGTTTTTTCCTGCTTTGTTTTTGTGTTTATAAAACTCAAAACAGAAAACCTCACCACAAAGGTACAGAACTCAAATCAAAATTGTACCTTTTCCCGGGTTAGCTTAATTGGGTTCTTAACAGTGTGGCCAAGGATCTACGCTTTTAGGCTGACCTAAATCTATATATTATTGACTTTGTCTGAAACATAAGTAAAACCATTCCAAATAAGCTCATAACTTTAAACACTGAGATGAATAATTAATATGTGTATAGAGAAAAATTTGCAATTTCCAAATATCAATTTTACTGCATGAAAACTAAATACTTGGCAAAAGTTAAATCTCACCGATTAAAAAAGTATCCTTAAAAAAATAAACTGGTTTAAAAATAGATGTAGCTCTCGCTAAGTGCCAATGAGCAACCATTCAAAACAAATGCTAACTGGGAACTTGAAAACTTTTTTTGTAGTCAAGTATTCAAAACAACATCAAATGCCTTAAATTCTGATGTAAATATTGTAAATATTGCTTTGATTGATTTTTGCTTGCTGGCGGTGACAAAGTTGGCTCACTGGCCGATGTCAAGTTTACTCTCATGTGATGTGGATCCCTGGCCGATAGTTTGCCCTACAGTTGTCCTTTGTTTTAGCTTTAAATTTGCTTTGATTGAATTCAGTTTAAAAAGGTTTCTCAGTTTCTTTCGAATTGCTTTATGCCTGCTGTGTTGTCTAGACTTGGCACACTGACCGAATTTGGCACACTGGCCAAGCACACAGATGTTCTTAGGCTTGTCATGCGTTCCTCCATGGGGAGGAACCTGTGACAAGCCTAAAAACATCTGCGTAGGAGGCTAAGTTTGGCAAGGTGGCCAAGTACTTTTTGGGCTCGCTGCCGATTGTTGAGCTTGCTAGCTCGATAAATATACCACTGACACTGCTGACAATGATATTTAACTAAAGTACACTCACTTAGAATTGGATATAAAAACAAATAAAACTTACAAAAGCAGGTCAAAATTAGGGTGTCACGAAAACCTCAGGTCCCTCAAAAATTTTTTCAAAAAAGATTTACATTGTAAACACGCTAGTCTCAAATAATTCTTAATGGTCACACAATGTTCATAGGCAACAGCCAGAAAGAAGCGAGATATTTTATTATCTTCTCCAGTTTATCGCTGTCCGGTTTATCCCTAGCAAGGTTTAAAATAACAGCCAATATTTTGAGGACATTTGCTGGCGAATTTTTTCTGAATAAATAGAAGACACAGTTGCTATAACGTTGTTCAAATTTAACCCTTTGCAGCCCAAATTTATTTTGGCATTTTATCAAGTTTTTCAATACTAAAATATTTAAAAACTGTAAAATATTCAGATTTAAAGATATGATTACCAACCTTGTACAAGAACCTGACTATTAAATATACTTTGTGTTGTAGTGTTCAGAAAAATAATTGATGCTAATTGACACCTGTCATATTATGTCAAAGTTAATAAATAGTGTCACACAAGTATACAATATAGTTTTGTTCATTGCTGTACAACCTACTTTTCCATGAAAATTACGCATTGTTGTCTGAAATAAAGATAAATGTCTACTGAGCATTTTAAAGCCAAATTTAGCACCTTTGGATGTCTTGAGTCTTTGAAAATTAACACTTTGTCACGCGAGGTCACATGTCACGCAATCCAGGAGAACCACAAAGTTGACATATATAAAACAATGACAAGCTAGGACCACAAAACACTATCAGGTACACAGTAAAAAGACTTTCCATGCTTTTTAGATATTTTGCACAATCTATAGTTGATGGTACAGTCTGAAACAAGGTGCGGCACAAAGCCCAACATCACAATCAGGACAAAAGTAACTTGTCTTCTTGCTTTTGCCTTGATCAAAGCAAACTTTGCATCTTCTTTCTTTTCTTTTTCCCTTCTCATTAATTGGGAGAAAGTCAGGGAAATGTCTTTCAACATGCCTAGCCAGTAAATGTTCATCTGAAGGTCTCCCACGTTTCCTCCGTGATGAGAAATTGCCAATCAGTTGTTTGGCAAGGTCAATCCGGAACAGCTTCTGACTCCTTTTTCCCATGGTGTGGTGATTCTTGTTCAATCACAAAGCTGTTGTAGATTGATCTATTGATGAGATCAAAGAAAACCCTACTCCACCACTTCTTTCCGGCCACTGGGATGGTGTAGTAGGATTTCATTTGATCATTTTTATCCACACCACCCATGTACTTATTGTAAGATGACACCAACTCTGGACAGGCTATTTTCTGAATGGTCCCATCTTTCTGTTTAAGGTTCACCTCAGGAAGTTGCTGTGAAGGAGCTTGGGTAAATGTACCAGCTGCATGGACTGCTTTCTTGTCCATCCAGGTTAATGCTTGCACAGGACCTTTCATCCTCCAAACAACGTCACCCCTCTTCATTCTTTTGATGGCCGCTTTGTCATACAGGCATGCTGGAAACTCTTTGCGGCCTGATCGCAAAGTCCCACAACAGAGTATTTTGTTGTCATACAAGTCCTCAAGAAGCTTGTATGATGTGAAGAAATTGTCACAGAAAATGGCATACCATTTACCCGTACATTCTGACATAGCTTAGTGACCACTGAGTATCCAAGACCATGTTGGACTCCTTGTTGTGATTTCCCTGTAATAAATGTCAAATTCACACAAGTAACCATTTGTACTGTCAGCCCTACACCACATCTTCATGCCTCTTTTTATGGGCTTCATAGGCATGTACTGCTTCAATGAGGTCCTCCCCTTGTATTTCATCATTGCCTCATCTACAGCTTGCTCACGATGGGGATTGTAGTTTACCCGAAAGTTAGTGTTCAGGTCATCAAGAAATTCTCTCACTTGTCATAGCCTGGCTTGTCATAGCCATAGCTTGTCATAGCCTGGTTCTCCAGGTCGTGGCATTTTTGTGTTATCACCCGGATGGAGATTGTTCCAAATCTCAAGAAATCTGTTTCGAGGCATTACTTTTGCAAATGCTGGGACACCCAAGACCCAGTCAGATGACCAGTAATCTCGCAAAGTTGGGAGCCTGTGAATGCTCATGCAAATAAGAAGGCCTAAAAAGGCCTTCAGTTCATCTACAGAAATGTCCTTCCAGCAATCAACATCTTTATTTCTAGCTAATAAAGACTGGCAGGCATAACGATTTGTTTCTCTTAGGATATTTCCGAACATACGATTAGAAATAAACAGTTGGAAAAAGTCAATAGCTGACGACTCTCTTGGCATAACGTTTGTTGGCCCAACAGCTTGAGAGAAGCCAGGGATATCAACATCACTTCTCTCACTACTCCATTCAAAATCATCCAGACTTACATTGCTTGGTCTGCCTCTGCTATTCTCCTGAACTCCGTTTTCCACAATATCAACAGCGGCGAGGTTTATATCTTCATCATCTTCTTCAGGAAAGTCGGCCTCCTCAGGAAGCAAATCGTTTTCTTCGTCGAAATCCTCTTCATCGAGTCCTTCGATATCAGAATTTACTCCATCGTCAGGAATATCGAAGTTATCGTCTAAATAATCCAGTATTTCTTCCACAGTGTAGCGCCGATTAGCGCCCGCCATGACAGGAAGGTCTTTAAGATTTCCCGGGAAAATTGACAGCCAAAGAAAGTCAAAAAATTCCACTAAAAGCAAGGCAAAATCACTAGAAACAACGAAAAGTAAAAAATCCAAGATGGCGAATAAGTGTTTTGGCCTAGAGAAGTCTGGAATCTAAAATGGGAGAATCCGCTGAGCTTATATCTGCTGTCTGTTGTTATATCCGATATATCGGACATTGGGCCGTAAAGGGTTAAGTCAGTTTTGTATCTGTTGCAGTTAATTTTTGGTTTCAGTTAATTTTATAATTTAACTAGTCAGTTTTTTTTTCTAACTAGGTTATTTTATAATTACTAGTTATTTATTTATTTATTTATTTATTCATTCATTTTTTTTTTTTGGGGGGGGGGTGTTTCTCAAAAAGAATATCACACTCACCACCAGCCCTAACCCTATCCCTATCCCTATCTCTAACCCTATTGACCCCCCTAACCTTAACCCTATCCCTAGACCAAACCCTAGACCTAGCCCCCCAGTTTTTTTTTTGCACTCACCTGGATTTGAACTCCAGATCTCTGACTTTGAAGTCCATCTTCATATCCACTATGCCACACAAGCAATCGCTGCAAATTTGCTCATATTTGTTGGTCTAATAAGTTATCGGTCCCGGACTCACCCTTCCCCACAGTTTAAACTGGTTTGAAAATTTCAACCCAATTTAAAAAATATGAACCGGTTAAAAATAAAATCACCTAGTTAGAAAAAAAACTAACTAGTTAAAAATAAAATCACCTAGCTAGAAAAAAAACTAACTAGTATTATTATAAAATTAACTGAGACCAAAAGTTAACTGCAGCATATCCACCAGACGTGAAAGTGATGAACTGGAGAAGATAAATATCTTGGTTCTTTCTGGCTGTTGCTATGAACATTACGTTACCATAAAACATTTTCAATTCGGTGATAGATTGAGACAAGTTCAAACCTTTTCTTTCTTTATTTATTTCCAGGGATCTGAGCTTTCGGTCCGCTGCGTTTGGGTGTCAGGAAACAAAGAAAAAAGATTTAAACTCGTCTCAATCTTATCACCTAAAATGTTTTATGGTCACACAATGCTCATAGGCGGCAACAGCCAGAAAGGATTGAGATATTTACCGTTTCCGGTTTATTGCTGTCGCGTCCTGTGGATACAAAAACATTATAGCGACTCCGCAAATGTCCTCAAAGTTGATCTCAACTCCGCTCGATGAATGCCAAAGCTAATGAGCATCGACGATCAGAGCTATGCAGCCTTGACGTTACAATCTCTGTGTGCTATGATTGGTCCATTGCAAGCCAACCGACCTCTTTTCCACTACGTCATTGGAATCTCAGGAATCTTACCTTGTTCAGAAGAGTAAAATATTGATCTTGCCTCTAGAATATTCTTATGGCAGTGTAGGCTATTCCAGAATGTTCCCTATAAAAGTTTCTGGAAGCAGTTGAGTCACTATTACTAGAGAGTTCCAGTATGTTAAAAATAGATATGATCAATGTAATGGACAAGTTGCTAAAAATAGTCCACAACATGGAACATTCTAGATCACAGCTTGAAACCTATATAAGTAGAATTAGTCTCAGCAGGGGTTGTCTGGCTTTTCTGGTCTTGTGAATGATCTTAGCCTTCGTCGTGTTGTTCTGGTTCTTAGCAGTGTTCTTGTTCGTTGGTTGTTCAACAAATATCAGTTCAGTTTAGTTTAATTGGAAGTTCAGACAAGAAGTTCAAGTTCAGTAGTAATTGTCAAGTTGTAACCTTCTAGTTCACGCTTCCACTTGTTCCGATAAAACTCTCGCAAACATTGGTAGCAGAGCGAGGTTCTTGAAGATGAATGGATTAAGGAATCGGAAGAACAAGTTGCGAAATGCCATGATGAGCTCATCAGTGGAATTGAGGACAAAGTTAGTGATGAGAAGAAACTGAAAGTGAAGTTGTTACATAAGGAGATACAAGATCTCATTCAAGAGTTTCAAGATGTCTGCAATGATCTACACGGAAAGTGGGAAGTGTACAAGGAAATTGAGAAACAAGCAAGATTACAAGCGGAATATGATCAAGTGAAAACAGCAGTTAATGAGGCAACCAAATTGGTTGGTGAATAAGAGGATTTTCTTCGAAAGCAACAAGCAAGTCTGCATGCACATCAAGAGGAGGATAAACCAAGGATGTCAAAAGAAAGGAAGCCTGTCCGAGCTAATGTGAATCAACAAATTAATGAACTGATTTCACAGTTGGAGAGTTCTTTAGCTGACACTGGACAACAACAGAGGGATATTTACAGCAAGCTAGGAAATCCTAAGGATCATGCCGCAGAACTACTGATCCAGATGAGTAAAACAGAGCCTTCTACTGAGCAAGTTGAATGGTTGTTTCCAGACGTACGTAAGGAAGCACAATCAGTCTTTGGTCAACAGAGAAAATTTAGCCACTTGAAGAACTTGACTCCAAAGGCATCAACTGCTGCTGATCATGACAATGATCATCTCACGGCAACATCTAAATTGGTCAATGCTGGACAAGGAGCCCAACTGACACATTCAACCCCAAATGACGATGGAGATCCCTTTAAAGGTCTAACAAGACTGCCAATACCGAAGTTCAAGGGAGACAAACGTTCATTTGAGGCATGGTATGCGGGTTTCCACCAGATAGTAGGGAGACACAAGGTGCCATCCGAGCAAAAACTGCCGCGGTTGTACAGCTGTCTTGAGGGAGAAGCATTGCATACCATTCAGAATCTCGGTTACTCTGCTGCTGCATATGATGTAGCCATTGCAAGATTAGTGCGAAAGTATGGAGGACAAAGACGAGAGCTCACAATGAGGCTGGAAGACCTGGACAAGTTTCGTGGAGTACGCAAAGGAAATGCCAATGATCTTGAATGCTTTGCAGAGTTGCTAGATACACTCATAGTCAAGTTGTGTGACGCGGGACAAGAGGGTGAGTTGGGTGCAGGTTCATTATATGTATCACTTCTCTGAAAGCTAAATGAGCAGTTAATAGTCAAGTACCAGGATTGGTTGAGGGAGAGACAGTTAAAGGGCAATGTTAAAAACCTACATGCCTTTGTTAATGACGAAGCTGAAAGCTGGATGGTTGCATTAGAGACTGTCAAAGGCTTAGGACAGCAGAAGGCAAAAGCTCTCTCCACTGGAGGGACATTAGCAGTCACCCAAGTGTCATTAAAAAAAAGAATGTTCATCAGAAGTGTAAACTTTGCTCAAATGAGCATGGTCTGTGGCAATGTAGCCAATTCAAAGCCTTGCCTGTGGAGAAAAGGTGGGATAAAGCAAGGGAATTAAGTGCTTGCTTCTGCTGCTTATCAAGCTCTCATAGAAGTACAACATGCAGGAGAACAGGGTGTTGTTCAATTGATGGATGTCGTTCCAACCATCATTGTTTGCTACACAGTGGGGTACAGAAAGCAGGGTCTCAATGGATCATACCACCATGGCTGTATCAAATGCTGAAGCAGTCAGCAATGACACTTCCACATCCTCCAGAAACGGCATGGAAGGGGAGCCTGGATTAGGTACATTTGTGACTGCTCTTTCTAAAAGTACAGAGTACCTTCCACTGAGGACTGTCCCAGTCATTCTGAAGAATGGAAACAAGTCAGTGCGTATAAATGCTTTGTTGGATGATGGAAGCACAAGATCTTACATCAACGAAGATGTTGCAGACTGTCTAGGATTGGAAGGTGAACCAGTTTTATTGTGTGTTCGACTTCTGAATGATACTACTGCCAATCTTAGAAGCCGGTCAGTTCTAGTTGACTTAGAAAGCTACAATGGTCGTGTGAGAAAGACAGTTACAGCCCAGACGACGAAACGTGTTACAGGGAACATGCATGCCAAAAACTGGGCACTTGAAAAGAAAAGGTGGCCCCATTTGAATGGAATAAATTTTCCATCATTGGGTAGACGTCCCATTATCGACATGTTGATTGGCCTCGAATTATCTGACTTGTACTGCTTAATAAAGGAAGTTAAAGGAAACTCTGGAGAACCCATCGCAAGGTTAACACCTCTTGGGTGGACAAGTATTGGTCCATTCCATGGAAACTCTGGAAGCGAAGTCAATCACATGTCATTCTTTGTTAGTGAGGAAAGTCAACTAGACTCCCTGATTAAAGAGATGTGGGAAATCAAGGAACATCAGTCGTGCACTAATCTGTCCTCAAGATAAAGAGGCTGAGTAAACTGTTCTGGCAACTCTTAAACAAACAACAGATGGATATATGGTGGGACTACCATGGAAATCTGTTACTCCATCCCTTGAAGATAACTATTCTATGGAGCTAACTCGGTTGGAAAACACAGAGCGAAAATTGGCAAAACAGCGTGAAATAGCGACAGCTTATCCAAGAGTGATCGATAGTTACAACCAAAAGGGATACATTACTGAAGTTCAGATTGAAAATCAACCAGCAGGCCAAGTCTGGTACCTTCCCCATTTTCCTGTTGTCAGGCTTGATAAGAGCACAAGCAAGGTGAGACCTGTATTCGATGCATCAGCCAAGTTTAAAGGGCTGTCTCTAAATGATGTTCTCCACCAAGGGCCAAAATTGCAAAATGATCTTGTTTATGTCCTTGTCAGATTTAGACAATCGCCAATAGCTCTAGTGTGTGACATTGCAGAAATGTATCTGCAAATACATTTACGACCAGCTGACAGATCAGTTCATAGATTTCTGTGGCAGGACATGAATAGGGACATGCCACCCAAAGTGTACAAGTTCACCCGAGTTGTGTTTGAAGTCAATGCATTGCCTTACACAATGCCAAGATGCACTGCAGTGAATTACCTAGAGCAGCTGAAACAGTGTGCAAAAGTGCCTACATGGACGACAACTTAGACTATGTGGAAACAGTTAAAGAAGCTATCAAGTTGCACCATGATCTTACTACACTTTGGAAAAGAGCTGGTATGATGCCAAAGAAGTGGCTTTCAAACAGTGAAGAAGTTCTGAAAGTGATACCAAAGGAGTACTGTGTCTCTAATCTTGACCTTGAAGCTCAAGTGATGCCAGTAATAAAAACGTTGGGGATTTCCTGGGAATCAAATTCGGACACGTTCACTTTCGTAGTGCATCCTCCACCACATGACTTTCACTTGACAAAGAGAAGCTTTTTCAGCCATACATCAACACTGTTTGGCCCCTTGGGGTTGGTGTCTCCATTCACTGTCAGAGCTCGAATGATGTTACAAGCGATGTGGACTGCTGGACCGGTGTGGGATGAAAAGCTACCAGCCGAGCTTGCCAAGACAGCGTCGACATGGTTTAGAGAGCTTCCAGATTTGTCCCAGGTCACGATACCAAAATCACTGAAGGAGCCTGGACATGTCACAGATTCTCAGCTTCACATATTTACAGATGCCTCGCTGGAAGCATATGGTGCAGTGGCTTATTTGAGGCACGAATACCAGTCAGGTAACATAACAGTTCGTTTTGTGATGTCAAAGGCAAAAGTCACACCACTGAAGTCGATAAGTGTTCCTCGGTTAGAGCTTATGGCAGCTATTGTTGGTTTACGGATTGCTAAGACAGTGGGACAGACCCTTGGTCTCTCAAAAGAAAAGTGGATCTTCTGGTCTGATAGACAAGACCAGACAAGACAAAATTTATTTTACTCAGCTCAGGACACTTAGGTTAAAATTGCAAAGACAACTAAACACAGTACAGCTAAGGAATAAAAGAAAAATGTGACAACAAACTAGGGAGCGAGTTGGGATCATCCAAATAGCAAAGGCTAATCTAGTGGATGACCCCACAATAGAATACAGTACAGACAAAATTAGGATTATATATATATATTTTTATAAAAAGTATTTCTTCATACGCTAGGGTAAATAATTAGATAGAATAACAATTAAGCACAGAGTTCTTAAGGGTTTTACAAAATATTCTAAGAGAATTTGAAGTAGTTAAACTAGTAGGCAGGGAATTCCAAAGGCGAGGACCAGTGAATTTTAGGGATCGTAGACCATATTGGGTGGTATTGACTGAGGCTAAATAAAGATTTCTGTTGGACGATTGCCTTGTTGAATAGGAATGAACAGAGGATGTGAATTTGAAATATTCACTGAAACAGGGGGGTAACAGTCTATGTGACCACTGATAGACAAAAGAGAGAATTTGTAGTTCAATAACATCATTGAGCTTAAGTAGATTGAGAGATTTGAACAGAGGCTCAGAATGGGATTTTGGTTCTGAGAAAGAAATTATTCTGATTGCTTTTTTTGGATAATAAATAATTGTGTTAAAAATGAGGGAAAGGTTAAACCCCAGACATGGACACCATAAGTGAGGAAAGGATAGAAAAGAGCATAATAAAGCATGACAAGAATATGTTTGTTGACAAAATGTCTCACTTTTGACAAGATACCTACTGTTTTTGATAGTTTCAAACATAGCTCATTAATATGACTTTTCCATGTTAAATTGGAATCGAATGTTATGCCTAGGTACTTAGTAGAGTCAACTTGTTTAATAGGTGTATTGTCAATTTTAATTCTTAATGACTGATTAGGTTTAAGCTTATTGGAATGAAAAAGAATGAAGTTAGTTTTAGAGATACTAAGTGCTAATCGGTTACATTTCATCCATTCAGCAACAGATTTTAGTTCACAATTTAGGGTTGCTTCAAGGTGACTAAGGTTTTTTGCTAGAAAAATAAATATTAGTATCATCAGCGAAGAGATGAAATGTTAGTGAGCTTGAAGTGTTGGGCAAATCATTTACACATAACAAGAATAAAAGGGGCCCTAGAATAGATCCTTGAGGAACACCACAAGTCACAGGTAATGAAAGTGAGTTATGACCATTAACATTTACAAATTGTTCTCTTTGGGATAAGTAAGATTTAAACCAATCAAGCACAACACCTCTTATTCCGTAATGGTTAAGCTTCATTAATAGGATTGTATGATTAACAGTATCAAATGCTTTTTTCAAATCTATAAATATACCACAACCAAATTCATGGTTATCAATGAACTGGCGAATGGATTCAGTGATAGAAATAAGAGCATGGGTAGTCGAACATTTTTCTCTGAAACCAAATTGAAGTGGATAAAGTATTTTGAATTCTTCCAAATAATTGTAGAGGCGATGGTACATAGCTTTTTCAATAATTTACTAAAGTTAGAAAGAACTGAGATTGGTCTATAATTATCTATGTCAGATCTTGAGCCCTTCTTAAAAACAGGAGTAATCCTCGCTAATTTTAATTTCTCAGGAAAATTACCACTAGCAAAAGAATCATTGACTAAAAATGCAAGAGGCTCAGATATATAGTCCCTAATAATTTTCAAAATAGTAACAGGTACACTGTATGGGCCAGAAG
This sequence comes from Catalaphyllia jardinei, assembly GCA_022496165.2. Taxonomy (NCBI): domain Eukaryota; kingdom Metazoa; phylum Cnidaria; class Anthozoa; order Scleractinia; family Caryophylliidae; genus Catalaphyllia; species Catalaphyllia jardinei. The sequence continues at coordinate 24,255,264 of CM042746.1, read as the reverse complement.
ACTTACTAGCATCCATCTTACCAATGAAAGCCCAAATCTCATTTGAAGTGACAGGGGATAAGAAAATTGAGCCCGAGTAGTTACCCCTAAGGTAGAATAAGGGGTTATGACTTCCCCGAGGGATTCCCTTCTCTGTAGTCTTACCAATACTAGCAAAAAAGTTATTAAAGATGTCAGCAATGTCCTTTGGGTTATCAACAGACTTGATAGTCTTGATGTTCTGTATTGGGTATGTGGATATTCGCGCCAGTTCAAACCATTTGTCTCAAACAGAGTTGGGGAAATTCAATCCAAAGTTGATCCTGTGCAGTGGCGCTATATACCAACCAAAGTTAACCCTGCGGACAAGTTGAGTAGGGGAATGACAGCAGATTCTCTGGTCAGAGACCATACGTGGTGGAATGGTCCTGAGTATCTGAGTCAGCCAGAAGAGATGTGGCCCACAATGTCTCTGCATGGTGCCAGATCAGACAATATAGAGAGGAAACAGAAGTACAGAGTCACATTCCTTGCCTCCACTGAAAAGGAAAATTAATATGCTTGCTTGAATTGAAGTTGAAAGGCACAAGACTAGACCCAGAACGATTTTCTGATTGGTTTAAATTTCTGCGCGTGTTAGCCTATGTGGTTCGTTTCATTCAAAACAGTTCAAAGATGGTAAAGGTGCAAGGCCCCTTAACAGTAGATGAAATCAATGATGCTGAAACTATGGTGCTTTGTCAAGCACAACAGGAGTCCTATTGTGAGGAGTTATCACGAGCACGTAGAGGAGAAGCTTTACCCTCAAGTTCAAAGACATTACCAATCTCTCCAAGTTTAGGAAGTGAAGGGTTACTACGTGGAAATAGTCGTTTGCGATTAGCAGTTCATAATGCATGGGACGCTCGCCACCCTATTATCCTTCCAAGAAAGCACCAAGTAACAAAACTGATTGTAGAAAGACTAACAGGGAGAGCAATCACTCAGAGACTAACCAAGTTTTAGCCTTATTATCTGCCAGGTTCTGGCTTCCTGGAGCTCGGGAGGAGATTCGTGATTGTTAAAGAGCATGCATGGTTTGCAGAAGACAAAGAGCCCAACCAGCTACACAGATTATGGCCCCACTTCCTGCAGTAAGAGCACAAATGTTGCTACGAGCATTCACCAACATTTCAGTTGATTTTGCTGGTCAATTCCTAATGAAGCAAGGAAGAAGGAAGACCAAGTTCAAGCACTACCTATGCCTTTTTGCATGTATGAATACTCGAGCAGTAAACCTGGAGATGGCATATGGATTAGATACAGATTCATTTCTTAATGCATTTTACAGAATGACCTCTCAATGAGGTTTCCCAGCACAAGTCTTCTCTGATAATGGTATGAATTTTGTGGGAGCTGAAAGAGAATTGCGTCAATTGGTAAACACACTTGACAAGATGAAAATTCAAGAGCTGACAGTAAACAGAGGGGTCGTTTGGAGATTTAACCCATCATCAGCACCGCACTTCAATGGCTTGAATGAAATACTTATCAAAGCAGCCAAGCGAACAATGTTTCATGCAATGAACAGGGCAGATCTAACAGATGAGGAGCTGATGACTGCAATTGTCAGGGCTGAAGGCCTACTAAATTCTCGCCCTATTACATACCAGAGTTCGAATATGGATGACGCAGAGCCACTCACACCAAACAATATTTTGTTCAACCAAGTTGGAGGTCAGTTTGCCCCAGAAATTGTGGATACAGAACCATTTAATCCCAGAGTGAGGTGGCAGCACATTCATGAAGTGGTCCACCATTTTTGGAAGAGATGGTTAATGGAATGGTTACCATCCCTAAGCCCAAGAAAGAAATGGGGCAAAGAAAAGCGTGATTTAGAAGTAGGCGATCTTGTATTGATCTTGTCAACAGATACACCTCGTGGAAAGTGGCCATTGGGGAGGATAGTTCAAGTCTTTCCTGGACCGGATGGAAATGTTCGCACAGCAGATGTTAATTAAAAGTGAAAGGGTCAATTTTGCGGAGACTCATTGTAAAGCTTTACCCACTTGAGTGTGAGACATGAACTATAGATCAATCTTAAAAATTTGTGCAGTTGTGGCATCGAGAAAATGACCTTACAGGACATTTTGGATGGAGAGAAATGTTCAGGAGAGTAAAATATTGATCTTGCCTCTAGAATATTCTTATGGTAGTGTAGGCTATTCCAGAATGTTCCCTATAAAAGTTTCTGGAAGCAGTTGAGTCACTATTACTAGAGAGTTCCAGTATGTAAATAGATATGATCAATGTAATGGATAAGTTGCTAAAAATAGTCTACAACATGGAACCTTCTAGATCACAGCTTGAAACCTATATAAGTAGGATTAGTCTCAGCAGGGGTTGTCTTGCTTTTCTGGTCTTGTGAATGATCTTAGCCTTTGTCGTGTTGTTCTGGTTCTTAGCAGTGTTCTTGTTTGTTGGTTGTTCAACAAATATCAGTTCAGTTTAATTTAATCAGAAGTTCAAGAAGTTCAAGTTCACTGGTAATTGTCAGGTTGTAACCTTCTAGTTCACGCTTCCACTTGTTCCAATAAAACTCTCGTAAACATACCTTACAACAGGAATGTTACCTTACAAACATTCCTTTCAATCACTTGAGATTTTGACCGCCTACACAGTACTTTCGCACGGCTCTATAATGCTGCCGCCTCACCAGCCTCGTGTCTTTGCTGGACTGGCTCGTTGGCAATAATCAAACTAATTTAAAATTTTGAAACTGGTTCCAAAAATTGAACCACAACATATAAAAAACCATGTATAACAAAGTACTTAATAGCTTTCATCATTGCAACAAGGAGTTTTGTTCCATACTTGTCCAATACTCTGACAAATTTATGCATAGCATTGTATTGTATTCTATTGTTTTGCGTCGTTCTCAACTGTATTGTATTGTTAATCTATTGTTATGTGGATATAATACAATACAATGCTAACTGAATTTGTCGGAGTACTGGACAACCCTCTTTTGTTCCTCTTTAACCATTGAAGAGCATAGGGAAACAAAACTCACTGTATGACTTATGGCTAGACATTGATTGCTTATAAAATATAACCAGACACAATATATTTCAAGTGTTAATAATTTTTTTTATCAAGAGTTGAATAACACATGATAAACAAAAACGGAAAACAGAAAAAGAAAAAGCACAAACCTGTTGTCTTGTCTGTGGATGTTGATCCTACCACATTTTGCTGTAAAGAAGTATTACAAAATAATTATATATAATATCCTTTCATAAAGAGCTTAAAGGCTGAAGGGCTCTCATAAAGGCTACATTTAGTTAGCTTAGAGGTACACAATTGTTGCTTTGTATAAGCATTACTTTAATGCTTTAATGCTTTAATGGGAATACTCCTAAAACAGTATGCACTATACTAGGAGATAAAACTAAATAAATAAATCATTAAATAGATAAATAAATAAATAAATAAGTAAATAAACAAAATCATAATAAATATATGTAAAAGAAGAAAATTATTTACATTTCAAATTTTGGAATAAGTATCTAAAGGATTTATCTACATAAAAATTAAATAACATAAGATTAAACATTATGGTAGCCTAATCATGGAATTTAGGGTCGACATTATGCTATTTGTTAAAGGAGGTCACTCCAGAAAGCAAAGTTTATTTGTCATCACCAATAAAAAGCTTATACTGAGTTAAGTTACTCACCGAAATTTCAGCCTCTAAAGTGTATTCTATCCCGAGAAATTTGTCTTCGAGAAATTTGTCTTCATCTATGGCTGCCATTTTGAAGCAAATGCTCAGCGGCCAGGTCAGGCCAGGCCGCTAAGTGTGATGTCATTGTTGCCATTTGTCTTGGCAAGCGTATTTGTTTACTTGAGGTCATAGCTGATCTTCAACCTTACCGTTTTGAGCCAGAACGTGTTCCTAATCTTGAGGATAGCTAAAGCGAAAACGAAGAAGTAAACGATCGGTTAGAAGGCAAATTTTGGTGTTCTTGTGAGTGATATCAAATCATGCCAACGCAAATAGAATGTGTTTGTCGCCGAGAACAGCCAGAGGAAGAAAACAAAATTCAAGGTAGAATTTTAAGCTTTTATACTGCATTGGTTGCAGTAAATGGAACACAATTTTCTTTGTAAATTGCTTTAGACATTAAAAGGCGGTAAGCAGTAATGTTATTTTTTACATCAACTGTTTGTATTTTTATTTTCGCTTTGTCTAAGCTAAGTGACCGGCAGCCGGGCAAGGTCTAAATGGACTAAACACCCAGCAGTCCGAAATATTCACTGAATTCATCGAATGTTATTTAAAACCAAAATACTTTTTAGTATCACTTGACATTTCTAAAGAAACACCAAATACTTTTAATAGGTTTGATTGGCTGACGAAGAAAATTGCGTTCCATTTACTGAAACATTCTATTTGTGTTGGCATGATTTAACATTGCTCACAAGAACACCAAAATGTGCCTTCTAACCGACTGTTTACTTCTTCGTTTCCACTTTAGCTATCCTCAGGATTAGGAACGCGTTCTGGCTCAAAACGATAAGGTTGAAGATCAGCCATGACCTCGAGTAAACAAATATATTTCCCAAGACATGGCAACGATCACGCTTAGTGGCCTAGCCCGACCTGGCCGCTGAACATTTGTTTCAAAATGGCGGCTGTCAATGCTGGCTCCTTTGGAGACAAATTTCTTGGGATAGAATGCACTTTAGAAGCTGAAACTTCGGTGAGCAACTTAACTTAATATAAACTTTTTATTGGTGATGACAAATAAAGTACGCTTTTTGGAGTGACCTACTCCTTTAAGAGAAATTTATCAGTAAGTATAGGTAATTTATTCCAGGCTACTATTAAACTTGGGTACAACGAACATTTGTAAACATTGACCTGAACTGATCATAAATCAGCTGCGAAGGGTTTGTTAAAATGCTTACCTCGTCTTGTGTATAAAACCTGTAAATACGAAGTTGTGATGTGCCTGCGACAACAAGATTGTTTTCCACTGCAGAAAAGAACTGGCAATACACGCAGTGTTCTACTCCTGTGGGCGGATGATTCTGCTTATAAATCGCATACATCTCGTTTACCTGAAGAGGGTTTCTCCTTCCTTTGAGTATTTTAGGACAAACGATGCATAATTACTACAATGACCGGGATAATTGTCAACTTTCAATCAATATTCAGACAATTTCCCTCGCTCCTTATCTTCTTTATCCTCGTGTACTGTACTAAAACCAGGCCTTCTGCTTTGCATCCAGGCCTTCAACATGCGGGAGCATTCCAACACAGATTAAAAAACTGGATCTAGCGTCATTTCCATGGAAACGACTCACTCATTGTAAACAAATCAAACAAAGCAGTTGAGAAGCCGTGAAGCAACTTCCATAAAAGTTCCTGAAACTGAGACATTACCATGAACGTGGAATCCTGGTGCACCGTGGAACTCAATTCCAAGCAAGACTGGTTACGAGCAAACAGGAAACACAATCCAAGCGCGTTTTCAAGTTCAGTGTTCAAAGGAGACTCAAATCAACACCATGCCAGCCGGTTAGACTTCAAAAGTACTCCTCAAAAACACAGAGAAAGACGGCACTTCCCAGATAAAGGTAAATAGCTCTGTTAAGTATAAGTGTATTTTATTATAGTGTCCCCAATTAGTCTCTTCAGGCTAAATACATTGACACTTAAATAAAGGTTTTACTTACTTACTTAGCCTTTATGTTTTCAGTAATACCTATTACCTTTGTACTGGATAGTTGATGTAGGCCTGAGTTAATACTGACGTAGTTAAAATCGTGCTTTCCGTGCACATCTGCTGAGTTTATTTCTTCACTTCTTGACAAAGTTAACTATGCTCTTGATTAACACTGTTTAAGTTTTATCTCAAGGTAAACAACATAAGCGTTTCGACTAATGAAAATTATTAAAAAGGATGAATTGTTTACACGAAAAAGCTCATTCATGTGAGCTCTAGTTTAAGTCTTACATACATTTTTTATTATTTTTTTCAGATCAAACCCAGCTGAAGTAAAGAAGAAAATATGGAGAAATCAGCCAACAAGATAAGGGAAAAAAATACCACTGGGCAAACAAACCATGGATATGACTTTTGCAATTATCATTATTATTTGTTATCCACAAAAATATGCTTCACCAGAGTCATACTGGATCAAAAAATTTGGACTGAAATGTTTTATTATCATAATGAAATACAAATTTTAATAAGCCAAAGTTGTTCTCTTCATTTTACATAGAGCCCTTGTTACTCATTACAACACTGTGGATAACCCTTGTACACCTAAGCCATGTCCAATACAGGCTTTGAAATACCAAGCTATTATGCATTGATCTAATTTCTACTCTTCTCTTTGTGTGAAAGCAGAGAGTGGAAGTGAGAAACATACCCATTTAAAGACTAGTAAGAGTAGAAAAATGTAGCCTATTTATGGCCTAGGTTTATGTCCAAAATGTTAAAATAATATTGATTCCCTATTTATGACCAAAATGGCCTGGGGGGGGGTACTTCCTTATAAGAGGCTAATGGGGATGTGCCGCTGGATGGGGTCGCATTTTCACGACTGGATTGACTATAATGGGGTTACATTTTTAGTAGAGTTACTAGAATGGGGTTGCACATTTTCAGGATTTCTGGGATAAGAAAATTCTGGTAAACAGGGATTTAAAGATAGGAAGATTCACAGTTAAAAAATTGTTCGTGCTGTTGTTTTAATATTTAACAGTTGGCTTGCATTGAAGTCCATTCTTGAAATCACAACTTAAACATTAACGATTTGCATAATAGTGCAGAACCCTGGGTCCAGAACAAAGTCCAACAACTCATCTGTGCTATTGGTATTTATTCTCCGGTTATTCTGCGTTATCGTCCATCAAGTTAACTCAACTTGGATCTTTTTTTGGATTAGCAAGCATTGATCTCTTTCGTTAGGGACTTGTTAACTTTCAACGTGAAGAATGTTTGCATTTTAACTATTTATGATGGTGCGTTTGCTGAAATACTTGCAGTTAGAAAATGTCCAGATTGTTTGTACTGTGGGTGAAAACTTAAGTGTTCTACATTCAATTTAACAAACTCATGTCAATTCATTTTAGGATGACCTACTTGAAAGGCTCTATAAGGTAGAGGCCTCAACAGAACATGGCTAAGCTGGGATTGGAAAAATTACATTTGCCCTTAAGTGACTAAGATGGGGTCTATAATTGGCCATGGAATAGACTATAATGGGGGTAGGGGTTCTGAGAGCCCAGCGGCACAAACCCAGCAAAAATAGACCCAAGCCCCCCCCCCCCCCCCAACCAAAATGGCTGAAAAACCATACCCTTTGTGCGGCCAATTGCACATCTACAATCTCATTGAGGAGAGTACCCCCTCTCCCCCCCTTGGGGGATTTGAACAACCTCTTTCCCTGCCATTCCACCTTTATTATCATTTACTTACACTGTATTTCAACACTTGTCTGAGCATGTAATGACCACATGTAAAAATGTAAAAGGATGAAAAAACACTGATAACTAAATAAAATGGAATTTAGACAAATAACCTGAAACTATTCCAATTACTTGTTAATTTGGACAAATCCAAAGGTTAGATCACTTTTAAGTTTTAAAATCAACATAGACTCGACATGTGATTGTAAGGAGTTTTAGGCTGACAACATAACCATGCATGTTAATAAACAATTATTGCATGAGGTTTTTGTGATATCCAGAATAATCAAGGTCGAGGTAGGGGTTTCAGCCGAAGGCTGAGGCTGATAACCCTTTCCGAGACCTTGATTATTCTGAATATCACAAAAACATTGAATGCAAAAACTTGGAAGTCATGTTTCTGCTTCTTCACTGACGGCAAGCAGCAAGAATCGCGCGAAGTTAACATGATTACCCTTGGAAATCATGCTTTGCAGTCATACATGACATGATAACCCGTGACCTTGAGTGTCCTTGACATGATAACTGTATAATCTGCAGTTATGACATCACAGGCGCTGATTTCGAAAATTCACTGTACGCTTTTGGCCAATCAGAAAAGACTTAGAGAGTTCAATGTATAATAATTTGATTTATCAAACATGTTACATTGATCAGACGGTAAAGCATCAAGGACTTGAGTGGAGAATGATTCATTTTAGTTTGATTTTATCACTGTTGAAACCCAGAAAGCTGTTTCTGTGGTTACATATAGCAGGGTCAAAAACAATAAAGTAAGGTTGCTACATGCAGTACCGAGTTGAAAGGCGTAGGGAGAGACATCCTTACTGAGAACCAGCTAACATTTTTCCTGTCCAGGCTAGAACTAACGTAAGTCAACAAGTGCATTAGAATAACACTTCAGTTGTATCCTTGTTTCATTACACCTTGGAAATATTTTTTAGTAAATTGTCTGAATTGCATTAGCATATGTTAAATGAGTTATACATTCAAGCTTATGTATTTAATTAGATACAAGTTGAAAACTTGGGTCAACTTGTAACTCTGTTTGGCCAGGCCTTGTGTGCACTTGTGTTATGACCTGTGCTTTCTTTGGTTAAGATCAGATTTGCATGCAATTTGATGCAAATTTGAATGGCTTCAAAATATAATAGCTCACATCATCTTCAGGTCAACCTTATTGTTTTTTGAATAGCATTACATGATTATGGCTGTATGATACAATTAAGCGCAGTAATCAAATTAAGTGAGCCTCCACATATTTGGAAAAGGAATTCAGACAAGTTTCGGATGTGTCAACTTTATGTTTTACTTTTGGTAATTTTCTAAGAAAGGAATATTCTTACCCCCCCCTCCCCACTATGGTCTCCCAGGGGGGTACTCCCAGGAAAATTGGTTGGGGTGTGTAGCTGGCTTCCCAAATCCTTTACCCTATTTATGACGAATAATATCTGTGACTTTCGCTATCCTGTTTATGACGTGACCAAAAATTTGTTACGCTATTTATCACTGTTGCGGCTGACACAGTTGCCCTCAACATAATACACATTCAAGATTAAAATGGCCAAATCAATACCTTGTTTATGTATGACCAAGACGGCTGAGAAACCATACCCTTTGGGGACCCACATATCTACATGGCCAATATAAGGGACAACTGGGGCTTCTTTCCGCAGATAAAAAGTAACCTGAAAAAAATTAAACAGGAAACTTAAAATTCATTTACAAGTCACTAAATATAATTTTATCTTTCTATATTTTAATAGGGAAAAACTTAATTTTGTCATACATCTTTGTTTTCCTCATCTGTTGAAATGAACTGCCTTTCTTCCAGATTTCCATGAAAATAATAATAACATATAGAGGACAGACACATAAATCTATACATAGCCCTGCATTGAGCTTGAAATGTGTTTTTAATCCGTTATCTCTTAAGGACCTTCCTAGAAATACTATGGTCTGTGATATGCCTTATCTTCAAAACAAGTTCAGTGACCCCTGATTTTTTTTTACGTTTTTAATCACATTTTATCATTTTCTACCTGCAGTCAAAGTTTTAAAAAAATCTGTACGTGGGAAGTGTTTGGGCGCGGACGTCCTTAATTACACTTCTAACATGCATTTTTGGTAGTGCGTGACTAATCACTAAATGATAATTAAGTTATTCAACTTGACAACCGGTCACCAGGGACAGAGGATCGGAACGCCTAACAATCAGGCTTAACTCAAGATTAACACGAAACGCCTCCATACTAGGCCGGCTACTAACACGTTTCTGTTTTTCTTTTAAGTTAAAACTTTAGCTTTAAGTGAAGAAATCTGCTAAGCTTTGCTGTATTGGTAACCTAAAAATAAAGCTGCATATATCGGAATCACAACTGGCATTTACAGAAACTTCACAAGTGATACATGTATCACTGGAATGGTTTATTACATTTGTTAAAAACCTTCCACCTCCATGAAAAGATCAATGTTTTCTCTTTTACCAACGATATCTGTTTGTATTAGGAGTCTCAATCCTTCGCCGAGTTGCAGAAATCGTCTTCAATCTCGATCTACACTTTGTGCCACAGTTCGTAGTCTTTAGGGCCTCTCTCTTTATCATAAGTGTACTCCAGGGAGGCTTTTGTACAGTTTGGATAATCACCAATCGTTCCCTCTGGGGAACTTACTTTGGGCAAAAACTGCTGCTCTGCTGTAGTAGGGTAGTGAAAATAATCGAGTTTTTGGTCAAACAAAGTTCCACTTTGGTCTCTGTATTGTTGTCTGTGTTGAAAGGTGATGTCGTCTATTTGGGCTCGGTCTCTCTCACGATCTGGGATCCGGTTAATGAGGTGATGCCGTGGTTTATTTAAAACAGCTTCCCTTCGTAGGCAGCGAGTCCCTAACACACGATCTGGTTTATCAGAAAAGCTTGTTGGTCTGTAGGGAGAGCCAAGAGTGTTTAGATTCTTGACCAGGGTTTTCTCAGCGATATACGAACGACGGTAATCTTGAAACCATTTTTCTCTGCCTTCGCCATATCGTTGGCTGTCTCTGTTCGCCATAAAATCCGGTGTATAATATCTATTTGCCGGCATGTTTATAGGATCAATGTATGTTTCGCTGGTCCATGTCGAAAACCTTGGAACCTTGTGGTTTGCCATCTCGAAAGTTGTCGCTAGGTGAGTTCTGTTTTGATAGATACCAGCCGCCACCCACCCCCCCCCCCCCCCCCCGGCCCCCCAACACTCTTCAATGAGACACAGGCTACCCACTCTTGACACAGTATCGGCAAAATATTTGAAAATTTTCGTATTAAAATGGCTTCCGAATGGATTGTTTCAGCAAAAATTGGCGAATTACTCGCTTCTGACAGGCTCGATAAACAATCCATCGCGGAGAGAGAACTGAGTTTATCCCAAGCATTTTGCTTGCTGTGGCAAAATCAACACACAGGTAATGTAGAAGGAAGACAGAGACCTAATGCCATGACAGATACAGCAACAGCAGCGGTATTGCTAGATTTGTATGTGTTGGAGAAAATTGACTTGGACAAAGAAATGAAGCACTGGATGGACAAGAAGAGACAAATGATTATGGTAAAGGTAGGTATTTTTTGACAGGGTGTTTATATAAGTTTAAATGGAAATGTGCAGTAATCAAAGCTAACAACAGCCTAGGAAGTATCAGTATTTTAATTCAAGACTTCACTCACAAGCTTCTTATCATCGGGCTAAAAAGCTCTTTGTGGCAGTCGGCAAGAAACGGAAATCTGCAGTACCGTCAAAGACATTGGAAACCAAGTAATAAAATTGTTTTGCGACAAGTCAGTTGTTGATGGAAAGTGAACAGTTCAATATTTCATTCGTTTCAATAGTTTAAAAAATATATTCGAAATGAACCCTGGAATACTGATGTGTGGGAAATTGTTCCCCAGTCCTGTTGATCGTGTAGTGTAAAGCAAATGTGTATAGTAATACTGTGGCAAAACAGAATTGTACTGTAGAATAAACTCAAGCTATACAAAGAGTAGATAACAAAAGGGGGTTATTTAACTTATTGTTTTGCAATAATTTTTCTATTTTCTATTTGAAGTAGTATAGAGTTCAGTGAAAGTGCTCAATATCACTCAAAACAAGGATAGCTGGAGAGCAGCTTTTATCTAGAAGGGCTCTTAATTGGGTGATATTTTTTTGTTGACAGTTAGATTGGCCTATAACCAGGGGGGGGGGGGGGGCTTAATTATAAGCAACAGTTTATGGTATTTTATGAAAAGATATTATGTGGTTGTATTTACGTAAGGTGCTTTCATTCTGAAATTAATTTCAAAATGGAGACAAATGGTGTGGACATTTCCCTGGAAAGTTTCCAGAAAATCTTGAATTGTTGAATATTTTCCAATGGGCAAACCATTCAACCAAAAATTCTGGAAATTCTGGGAGGGAAGGCAAATTGAAATTTTACATCTGATGGGAAGCACCTACTGGCATTAGTTTATGAGGGTGACTTAAGCAAGAGTGAGTTTGGGAGAATTGAAAAGTGCCCACTGCACAAATCAACTCCTGTAGCTGTGATTACCTTAACTTTTAATTTCTCCCAATCTTGTTCTTGTAATTTACATCAGCTCATCATAAATATTATATGGCATTTTCAGTTTGACAAATCAGTATTAAATCTTTTTTATATATTGATCATTTTGCAAGAGGTTTGATAAGGTTTAAATTATGTCACAGGTTAAAGATGCCACGTTAACAGGATCATACTTGGATCAAGCTTTATTTTCAGACATGGTAAAGCATCATCATAAAACTAATGGGAAGCCAAGAAGCATGGTGGAATGGCTTATACATGGATCTTATGAAAGAGAAAACTCCGCAACGCTAGTATTGGACAGCTTAGTCATGCGTGGAATCCTAGCAAGAGAATCAAAACTGTTTGGAAGAAGATATCTAACTGTGGAGTGTGGTACGACAATACATTCTTTAATAAATGTTTTTTTATACATTAACAACTTTTTTTGTGAACTGATCAATAAATATTCCTCGGCTCTTGAAACACCAATTAGTTAATTTCAGAAACACTCTGAAGCCCAGTTTTGACCTCAAAATTATTCCTGTTGAGGAGTCAACTGTTAAGTCTATGAATTATGCTGTGATAATTTACATCTCCATCATTTGTTAAGGAGAGCTGGTGATTGGTGCAAATTAATAATTTTAGGGAAAGCACATGCAGTCTCGTTTAGAGTAGGAGAAACCAACTGCTCGCAGGGTAGCATTAATTTGGTGACCAAAGGACAACCTGAAAAATTATATATTAAGAGAAATCTAAGAATCTTTAAGTCATCAACCTTTGGTATGACCCTTGTGTAAAACAAGAAATTGAGTGTATCTATTTTGTTTGGCTTATCTTATGTTCTATGATTTCATTTACAATTCAGATCCACAGAGGAAGCTTATCAATGAAATACGACAAGTGATTCTCCTTAATCACCATGCAGACAGCTATATTTGGACTATTCTTAAACTTGTGTACGAAGCAGACTGCTGCATGGCAAAGAAATCTCCTGTGCTTAGCAGATATTTTTCACCTGAAGAGCTCCTGGCAGCAATTCAGTCCATCAAGACACTGGTTACAGTGAATATGCAGGATGAATGCAGCACTGATACAGCAAGTGGTCAGTCATTTGAGCTGGAAATTGTTGAATAACAATCAAAGAATTTGTAAAGTCTGTATTACAATGTTCTTCTAAGGATGAGAAAGAAAAAAATCTAGATTTGTTGACAGCAATATGGACAAAGTGGAACCAGACATGAGAAAACTTCCTGATACAGCATGGTTTTATACATAAATAATTTAATATTTAGGATATGTTGAGTTGGATTGTTCAGTGGCACTCATTAATGTTGTCTGTGTGTGATGACAGTGTTTATTCACCTCTACAGGATTATCCTAATATAAATTCAATGCAATTCGAGAAAAATGTTTCTCTGTGTAGTAAAATTTTCAGTAGAGGATGCTGAGGTTAGATGTTCTCCAACTGAGATTCTAACGAATTGTAGGATTTTTGCAACTTATTAAAATTTAGCTTCACCTCAAGGCTTGTCACATGTTATTAGGGATAAAAAGGGAAATGATTATTTTAGAGTTCAAGAGACTCTGCCGTCATCCAGGAATGGCAGCGTATTTAATAATATAGTGTAGTTCTATTTATATCCTGTACAGTTGAAGCACAAATCTTTTGTATTGAAAATAAAGTGAAAAATGCCAGACACATTTTGATACATGTGAAGTGCCTCAATAATATTATGGCACACTGACGATTTCTGTCAGACAGTTAACTTTCAAAGAATAAGCTACAAACAACCTTGGAGACATTGTCTAAAGAAATCCAAATGGTGTCCCACTAAGAATCTCTTTGTTTTTTTTCTATAATGTACACCTCTGGCATTAAATAAAATAGCTATCTGTGGCACTTTCCACCGATGCACAGACAACGTCAAATTTGGCTCCTTCGATGTCTTCCAAACAAACTAGCTTCTGAGCCAAATCTCAGGCAGTCAAATTCATGGCCTTGACTTCTTAATCTGGTTGCTAATAATCCTGAAAAGAGGCATTATTACTAACATATGATGCATAATTTCCAGCTCTCTTTGCGAGCAACATAAGAAGCTGATAAATGAGACTTTCCATAGCCAGTTGGTAAAAACGCTAAAAGATCCTCTTTTCGTAAAACTGTTCAATCGCCTTCTTTTGCTTTGCTTTTAGCACAAATTTGATGCCATTTTCTTCCACAGATCATAGCGTTTCTTCTTGAATTAGTTCGAAACGATCCCTTGATTTATCGTATCCGCCCTGTTGACTATATTAAAAGTTGAGAAGACCTTTATGGTTTTGAATGACAGGTCGCTGACCAATCAGAAGAAATTTAAGTCTGACCAATTAGGATTTTTGCGTTCGACTGGTGGGCGAAAAAAAACAAACAAAACAATAGCGTCCTTGCAGGCCGTACCTTCTCCCTCCAACGCTCATTTTGACTTTCCTCCCTTTCTACGGCCTACCACACAGGCTATAACATATCTTACACAATGTAAGAATGTGCAAATACAAAACAGGGAAAGGACTCCAAATTTATGTCCCATAAAGTCAAATAGTTCTTCACTTAAAGCCTGGGAAACAGTCAAGTTTGAGCCCTTCCATGTTCTGAAGTCACTTCTTTCCAGAATGTCCTTTTGAGCGAAGGCTTGATGCAGATTTTCCACCTCCTTTATCATTTTCAAGTCCAACATTAGCACGCTTGTACTTAAACTCTAATGAATCATGTATTTCATCAAATTTCTGATTGATAGCTATGCTAGTTACAGCAACCTTCTTAGCAGTAACATTGGTGACAATACTGGCTAGCTGCTCTGTTGTTAGATTTTCTGGTGGCAAGTCAAGTTCCAAACATTCCTCCTCAAGCTGTTGGACAGCAAGTTGCATTTCACCTTCGTACTGAGCTGCTCTTTCCTGTACAGAAAATATCATTGTTAGTGTACAATAATTGATATTGATATATTTAATTATGGACATAGACTGGTTATGATATACTCACGGTTGAATATTCTGACCACATTAGCCTTAAATTTGCCACAGAGCAGTTTTTTCACTTTGTAGATCTAAGAATTTTTATTTCCTATTTTTTGGTGACACTTGATGATGTCATAAGGTGAAGGCTTTTAAGGTGGCTGAGCAGTTTTCACGTGCACTCCTGCTGATGATGCAATTCAGCGCATGCACAAGGATTGCAAATAACAAACATGGCATTGATACAACAATCATTTTATTTGCTCAATGCCAGCACTATCCCTGTTATTTGTCTTCAAAATTGAACACAGTATGTTGATGGCTTTAGTCTTTTATTACAAAGGTAGGTTAGAAAAGGTAACGATGCAAGGAACCCAGCAATTCTCAGTTTTTTCCTTTGTAACCAAAAGAACCCAGTTATGTAATCCTGTGTTTATGATGAAAAGAAATTAGCAACAGATGTCCAATAAGTTTTCTCCATTCAACTACTACAGTCATTTGGTGATCACTCGTCTGTTTGCAATGTAAAATTAATTAGTGAAAAGTTCAAAATCTGGTCGGACAAGGCCCAATCACTGACTTTATTTCCAGGATTGTGCTGAGAGGTTCATGAAATAAAGTTCATTTAATATCACTTTTTAATTTATAATCAGTTATTCTGATTTACAACAAATGTGTCTTATGAAGGTCTTTAGTATGATCTATATGCAGCTAACACAGTGTTAATGTACCCATTCTGTGTACAGTGGCCCTCTGTATACCCTGGATGCCAGAGGCGAGGAATGTCCATCAGAGCTAGTAGTGCTGGTCGGCGAGAGACCTCTGTTTCAAGCAGTTAAGTCTTTTGAGCGCGCCGATCCAATCACGTTGCCACTTATCTCTCCAGAGTCAAGATTTGACCCTGGGAATCTGACTGGTCGGTTGGAAAAACGTTTCTTAAAAGGGATGCTATTGGTTAAGTGTCTGATGATCTTGGCCAAACCGGTCTTACAGTCTCTCCCGTAAAACCGTAAATGCCAAAGCAAATTTCTGGAATGTTTATTCTTTCGCCGAAATGAAATCGGAAAAGATAACCGCCAAACCGCAGCATTAATTAGTCACAAATTGACGCAAAACAACGAGATGGCTTTTTCTTCTATCAGAAATCTTAAATTTTACGGTTTTCAAATACTGACATTTTTCTTTCTCGATTTCAGCTTTGGTATCCTCAAAGAATAGACATGACATTTTACAGATTGAAGCGATGTTAAATGAAGAAGACAGGATCAGTCGGTCAGACACAGCTAGACAGCGTGTCTGAAGGCGAGAAAAAATAGCTAATCACAAGCAATGTTCCTCTGCGTTTGTTTCACGTGCAGTTCAAAAGGTCATGTTAGTTGGCTGTGATTGGTGGTTTTCAATCCGTATTTTTTTTTAGCTGAGAAACCTTTACCCAATTGACCAAACCTGTACCATTGTAAATTTCCACAATTTGCACTCACTTTTAGGTTAATTCGGTACTTTGGTTTTTTAACAGACGGAATCAAGTGACTAGTGTTGGTTTGTGATTAAAAAAATAGCTTTTCAGAGAGATGCAAAGGGAAAATTGAAGATTTTTCATAGAAGGGCCAGTGATTCATGGAATAAACAAAAAACATGACACATATTTTACTCCACGTGGGTAAAACCTGTTTCCTGTGTTTCTAAAATAAGCTCTGACTGCGGATGTCAATCAAAGGAAATCGGCGTCAGCATGGAAGTGACGTTATTATCTGTTGGTACCAGAGGTTTTTTTCTTGCCGCTTCGCGACTCGCCTTCGCCCCT
>CM042746.1:24218373-24233373 GCA_022496165.2 Catalaphyllia jardinei | reverse complement strand
GATGACATTTAACAGAAAACACAGTCATAATATCCCAGTTTCTGCAGCATGAAATGACAGAGTATTTCTACCCCATCCTGGATGTCACTTATGTCCAGCATTGAATGCAAGTATTGTTTAATTAGTACTTCATATTTGACAGGGTTATTTAAAATTTTCATACCACTTCATATTTTACTGAACTAAGTGTGTTTAGGTGACCTTTTACCAATGAGGACACTTTGTGATGTTTATCATAAGGAATTTGAATCTTATTAGCATTCAATCCTGAACATATCTCACCAGGGCTCCCCACGGCATTATATTTCCTGGTAGCCATTTATACACCTGGGTGGCCAGAGGCATTTGTGAAAGTAAAGTGTCTTTCCCATTAAACAAGACAAAATGGTCATGGCCAGAGTTTGAACCCAGACATCTCAATCCAGAGTCCAGGCTGCTGACCATTAGACTGTCCCACCTCCTGTCCACATGTATGTCAGTTGATAGGATTTATAGTATTTGACAATGAGTATATTTATTAAAATTTATTTTTGATAGCTCTGTGGAAAAATAAAACCAATTCCATTCTTTTCTCCTGACCATCAGTTGAAGATGAGAAAATACCTACACTGGTAAACTCCTGTGAAAATGTTTAACCAGTTCAAAGTTTCAGTGTGGAAAGGTAAGATCAAATACTTGTAAATTAGCTTTGCCAATATTTTCCAAAAAAACATTGTTCAAAAGAGAATTGTTTCCTATTTCAGGAATCTTTTTCCTGTTATGCCTAGTCAATTATATTGTTTCAACATTTTGCCAAGAGTGAAAGTTTCAGCTTAACAGATTGAACTGCAAAAATGATGAACACTTTCCTTTTCGGCGAGTTTATTACAAAGTGGAAAAACAAAGAAGTAGAATTTCTCCAAAATAGACTTAGTGTTAGATAAATATTAAAATACCTTAATATACACTGTAACTAAAAGACAACACTAATAACAGCAGGGCAGGAAAAACATTGAAATCCAGTTGCCCAGTGGGTCAGCACATTTCAGTTTTCAGTTGCCAACACTAAAACAGTACTTGGTTAATAGATGTGCAAAGTTCATGTCTTGTGAAGTACATCACTTAGCAGGTACCAAGTGTAATCAATGATACACTATATCAAGACTACCGAGTCTAATGTCACTTGCTCACCAGATCAGCACCATTTTCACTTGCTCAGGAGCACCATTTTTATTATTTACTTGCCCTGGGAAATCAAACCTGTTTTTTTTTCCTGCCCTGATAATAGATAATAGTTTTACACCAAAATTTGAGGGTTTTTTATCAGAAGGTATGGATTCCCTGGTCATCTTTTTCCAAGTTACGTTACACGCTTGAAAATTCTATCATCATAGAGTAAATTTTTCAAAGCAATGTTCCATGAAACACTGTTAAGAGATTCTCAGGAATGTCTGTTGAATGGTAATCCAAGCAACATCTCGGCCAATCAGATGCCAACTTTGGAAAAATATTCATCTGTCAGTCACTTCCAGGTTCTATTATGTTCAGATCATAATTTTTTGACCATATACAGGATGAAAAAATCCTTTGCCCATGTTTAAAATGTCACATGATTTTTAGCATTTCTCATAATTCACTCTGGGAAAAGGGAAGTTTGTGCTGAAGCATGTACATTGGTGGCTCTTGTTTCATATAAGTGATGGCCAACTCAGGTATGGCTTAGGACCTAACTGTTTGTACAAACACAGAGTATTTAAGTTGTTGTTATCTGCCTTCTGGATGAACATGAACGTCTGTTATTCTGTCAATGGAGTCAAGTTGCTGTGATATAAACTTGAGTGTGTCAACACCAGAGAGCAGTTGCCTAAAAAGTAATTAAGAAGAAGAATAGTTATCAAGAAATGAAATGGAAAACACATTCAGTATATAACTATCATAAATGGGACATGGGACATGACAAGGCCAGAGGCACATGATTGTTCATTTGTACATTTGGCATTTGTGATCACACCAACTGTTGCCGCTTTAGGAATCAAAGTAAATTCATTATTAACTATCTCATTTGCTACATTTCCTTGCAAAGTACGAAACATGTTTCCCTCTGCAACTTGAGCAGACAGATTGGAAAACTTATTATATTGAAAGAAAAACAAAACCCTAACCCTAATGCCTAACTTGTTTCACACAAATAGTTGATTATGCAATTTTTATTGCATAATCAACCAGAGAAAAACAGTTGCTAAAAAATACAAAAGGCAGATAGGATTTTTTCTCTCAATTATTGCTTTATAACACTATTCAAAACCATAGTTATTATAATTGCAAAAGGAATTCCAACAAAAGTCAGCTGTAAGTATGTAGCGGAACTGCATCATTCCATTTGTTACATGTGCATCCAGCAGCAGGTAAATGCACTGCTGTCTGCATTTGTGCTTTGTTGGTTTTTGTGTGGTTTGGTTGGACACTTAAAAGTGAATAAAACATGTACATGTATGTATGTTAAGTTAGTCCAGCTAACTGGAGGTACAAAACAACCTTAACCTGTGACATTTCTAGAATGTTCACTGAACAAAAACCCATTCCTAATACTTACCTCACTGCCTGTTCTGCATTCTTTGCTGCAGCATTCATTTGATCAGCAGCAGCTCTGGATTTATCTCTGACCGCTGTCATTGTACAGTGATTGGCATCTAGGAGTTGATTATATGTTGCTATGGGAACAGACTCAGTCTGAAATAAAATGGTCAAATTTACCAGCATTAGTTATAGATTTGTTGCTATTTATAACAGCAGCATTCAAATTAACAAGATGGCAGAGATACCAACTTTAAACAATATCTAAATCCAGAAGATCCATCATTTGAAGGAATGTTTTGGGCAACAACTTGAAGTCATGTTCTGGAAAAGCAAGTTTTTTAGGATGATCGTCTGAAGGAATGGTGAATCTGTCTCTGTGAGTCTTTCTCTCACTTTGTACTATATATATGACGCTCCATAGCAAACAAAAATACTTGTGTCAATTTGTATAGAACTGGTGCTCTTCAAGGATAACTTGTTGCTCCACGTCTACAACTTGTTTCCTGCATGTAAAACTTGTTGTTGCACACATCTAACCTTTGGCCAAACTTGTGCAACATCTTTTCCAAATAGTGTACTTGTGTTAATGTTTGTGCTGCTGCTTTAGTAAAACACATACAACTTGTCTTCCAACATAGAACTTGTCAAATCCGTTTGAACTTGCATACAATTTTCATAAAACTGATTTTAAAATTACATAACTTGGCACCGAATATGTGTGTTACTATTAAATATTCACAACATCTTTGACATTTTTGTACAACTTGCTATTGATTGAAAGTTTGGCTTATCGACTAATCGCACAACCCATCATTCTTTGCACTCTCTATGACAAAATGGTAGCTGAAACTGTTTCTGATCTGGAGAGTGTCGTTTTTACTCTGCCATTGTTACTGTGCGACATGGAACACCATTACTTGTCCGATAGTATCAATATGTGTGGATTTTTTGCAAGGAGAGGGGACGACTTTGTAGGTTTACCGCAAGTGTGTGTATCAGTGCTCCCTCAACAGAACAAGCTCACAGTTTTCTTAACTCAGGAATTACAAGAGTTGATCAGTTGTTTGGAGAGTAATGTCTTTCACTTTCAGGCACGAAAAGATTTTTTGCTGGAAGGAGGCAGTCTCTATTTGCCTCAAAGTTACACTTTAAAAACAGAGCTGAATTTGGGGTCCCAGAAGTGAAACTTGGGACAAGGCAACTTAGTAAATAATAAAAATACTTTCTTTACTGATTGTATTTTCTAATGTGTGCAAAAGGGATCATAGTCAGCAATAAAAGTTACCTTTAATATGTTTACTTCTTCCTTTAATTTTGCAACTGTTGCTTCTGCATTGAGAGCTCTTTGCTGAAAAAACAAATAAACTTCACTATAATATATCACATTTTTCTCACAGTCAAGCAGTGTCAAGTAGAAAAAGCTCTCTATAATTGAATAATGGCGATTACCGTAGTAAGTTCCAAATTTTTCTCGACCATGTGTACCATATTTTCCAGGGCTGCTGTTTCGTCAGCCTCTCTTTTCTCAATCTTTGTCAGCTTCCTTTGCAAACTTACAACCCTGTTAAAAATACATTGCCTGATTTCAAACCATGAAGGACTAGGTACAACTCTGTAAATTATGGGATTAACAACTATTGATCCACATAGTCATAAGGTGCAGACTAAGCTTTACAAAATCTCCATGTTTGGTGCGAATAGATCCACTAGTAAGCAAGATATACTAATAGCCATTTGAAAATGTCAAAATTTACAAAGAAATGTATGGCCATCTGGAAATTCTCCAAAAACAGTGTCCAGATTTCTTTGTTAATTTTGACATTTTTAAATCACTGTAGCTCAGTCAAAACTAGCCTGATTAACACCAAACTTGGAGACTTAGTGAATCTCTGTGTGCTCTTTCTGATTATGTGAATCCACAGTTGCTTATCTCATAATTTATAGTCTCAAACCTAGTCCTTTTTTTGAAATAAGTTAAAACTCCACTAAAAACTACCTCCCAATATTAAAGAAATAGCACCCATGTTTTTGGTTTGAGCACCAATCTATAGATTTGTCCATACTAAAACCACTCAGCCATGGCAAAAGCCTGGGAAGTGGGTCGCAATCATGGGCCACAAGAGCAGAACCAAGTTTTTCAATGTGTGATTTTGTAGTTATAAAATCAGTACAGTATGAAATATTGATGTAAAATGGGTCGTAGCCATTGCTACTAAAAAAAACATTTAGACAGTGGCTTAGCTTGAAATGTTAAAAGAAAGTATCTTGAAAACACAGGCAAGATCAAAGATCACCTTTAACGCTGATTTTTGTTATATGATTGAACAAAGCCGTTCACTTGTGTCCATCACAAGCAAAATTGTTAACATTCAAACATTCTACAATTTAATGTAAGCATACCAAACTTGTCCACCTTGGCAAAGTTTGCAGAGAAAATAGATGGTTCAATTGTAACCCTCTCTCACTCACTGAAATCAATGCATGGAATGATTCCTTGTCGTCACCTTTTCTTTTCTTCATCTCTAGCTTGGTTGGACTCTTGCAGGTCTCTTCTAAGCTTTTCATTTTCGTCTTTCAACTGTTCAACGATTAAGACATTTGTAATGTGCTGTTTATGAACAATTATTAGATTCAGTTTTTGTGACACCCAGAATAACCAAGGTCAAGGTAAGGGTTATCATCCGAAGTCAAAGGCTTTGGCCGATAACACTTACCGAGACCTTGATTATTCTGGATATAACAAAAACTGAATATAATAAAACAATTATTGTTTTATTATACCTTAATTGGACAAAAAATGGAAGTCATGTTTTGGCTTAACACAAAGTGCATAAACTTGACATGATCACCTGGGACCTTGAGTGTCCCTGAAATGATTTTAATTTGTATAATTTACAGTTATGATATCATAGATGCTGATTTAAAAAATTCACTGTATGCTTTCGGCCAATCAGAAAAGAGTTAGAAAGTTTAATGTATAATAACGAAAATAATGGTGTTATTCACGATAAATTGTGTTGATTGAAGTACTATTTCAAAAACGAGTGTGAGGGTTTTATCAGGTTTCCAAACGAGAGAAAACATTTGAAACCAAGAGGCCGCAGGACAAGTGGTTTTATTGTTTTTGAGTGTTTGGAAACCTGATGAAACCCGAAGCACGAGTTTTTGAAATTACTTCTCTAACAAAGAAAATTAGTTTTAATTATCATTTCAATATGTTTTTTGAATTGAAATATTGTATTTGAGACATGAAATGTGCATGATCTTCAAAAAAATGTGTATGATGTGCAT
This sequence comes from Catalaphyllia jardinei, assembly GCA_022496165.2. Lineage (NCBI taxonomy): Eukaryota > Metazoa > Cnidaria > Anthozoa > Scleractinia > Caryophylliidae > Catalaphyllia > Catalaphyllia jardinei. The sequence goes on along the minus strand of CM042746.1, from coordinate 24,227,526 downwards.
GATGTGCATGATCTTATCACCTAATTGCTGCGCTGGGACAATTTTTGAATATTCATCAACTGAAATCACGTGGTTACGAAGCTGTTTGTCAGTTCTGAGCGAACACGTTGCTTTGCAAAGCAAATGGAAGAGTGTAGATTTACAACTTCTAAAACTCTTGGAGAAGAGGAAAAGTGTGTGGCCAGCGCTATTCCGAGGTAACATGTGCATTTAGTCTGATAAGATTTCTAACGTCAGTGCCAGAGGTTGGAAGTGTACAACAAGGTTGAAAGTGGAGCAAAACACAAGGTCGCCATCATTGAGCGAGAATTTCAATGGCCTTTTCTGTTTTGGGTTGTTTAATAACTGAACCGTTACATTCAACATTAGCAGTAAATAATTTAGGTTTAAAGTTTGTTTCGTAAAATGTGTGATTAAATAGAGTTGTTTATCGGCACGTATTTTTGTTGCTTTATCAATGTGCAGATTCAGAAAATTTGCATCCGTGTTTCAAATAATTTGAAACACGGCTTTCAAGCACGGCCATGTTTTCAACTCGGTTTTCATTGGGTTTCTAAACCCATCCACCTGACCAGAATAGGATGCTCTGGTTGGGTAAGAGCTGCATGAATAATTAATGAGTTTAAGAAAGTCAATTCAAGGTTGTGTAGGCAAGCCCCATTTATATTTTAGATAGTAAATGCAGTCAAAGAGAAGACCAACAAACTCTATCAAGGATGAAATAATTTCATCAGCAAAAAAAGAAGATGATGGTAGCATTTCAAATACACCATAGAACTAAACAATAACCACAATAACAATACAAATTAAACACATTCATCAAGCCAATATGATTGGTTGATTAATAGTGAAACAGAGAATTAACTCTGAAGTGTAAATTAAAGTGCTACTTAAAATGCATGTACAGTGTATAACCCACTGGGCGTTAGCCCTAGTAAAGGGAAACAAGGAACCACACAAAGCAAAGAAAAAGGGTTTAAGTACAGCACTTTAATTTACACTTCAGATTACACTTCTCTGTTTCACTATTTGTGTTCAGAGTTAATTCTCTGTTTCACTATTTGTGTTCCTAGTGCTACGCAGCACAACATTCATATGTACCCTTACTTTCTCTTTGCCGCGATTCACCATCTAAAATTGTCCCGACTTTCTCTGTACGACCTTGTAACTCAGTCGGCAGAGTAATGGTAGATCTAATCCGGAGGTCGTGGGTTCGATTCCCACAGAGGTCAAAAGATTTCTTCTTTGCCTTGTGTGGTTCCCTGTTTTCCTTTACTAGGGCTAAGGCCCAGTGGGTTATTCATGGGTGGAAACAGAGCTTTATATAATCTCACCTGATTCAATTCCTCAATGACCATGGCCTGAGTTTCAGAACTTTCTAGTGGAGCTACAAAGTAACTTATGCTTCCAGATACTGGTGACTCAGCTGTGGAATTCAAACTGCATTCTGATTCACTCTCACTGTCATCTGTTGCTGTACTATCTGAATCACTTTTACCAACAATCTTTTGCTCTAAGCTATCAATTTGTTTTCTTTCATCTCCCTGGATCAATTATGAAAATTACAAAGTGCTTGTGAAAAGCAAAGAAAACTTTCATTCAACACTATAACATAATTATACAAAGATATGAACAAAGAAAAATAACATCTTCTTGAGCAAGATAGTTTACTTCAAAGTACATGCTTTCAATTTCAATATGTACAATTCCAATGATGTGGTGTCCTTTCTAAATACAGTCCACACTCAATAACCTGAACCCTTGCTAACTCAAACCAAAATTTATTTCCCCTGGATGTCCATCATACATTTACTGTTGTTTTCCCTCATTAACTTGAACCCTCAATAACCCAAACTTGCCACTAACTTAAAGCAGCTTCCCCTTCAGGTCATTTTCTATATAACTGTACCCTTGATAACAACATAATAATAATAATAACTAATAACTCTTTATTTAAGTGTCTAATGTACATGTATTTAGCACTGTTGTGCTAATTGGGGACACTGTAAATAAATAAACAAATAGTGTAAATATAACATAAACTATTAAGAATCCCAACTGGTGGGAGGCTGACCAGTTGGCTATTTATACAACGCGGTTGAGGAGTTGAACTCGGGACTACCGAGAACAAATCCAGAAAGCAGTAGGGTGCGGGAGGATTTGAACCAGGGACCTCGAGCCAGATTTCAAATCCAGGGCCCTAAACCACTCGACCACGCTGCCTCCCTAAAGTTAAGCATAGTGTGACAAGCCATGACAAACAATTTTAGGACTAGCAGTAACCAATGGTTGGGAAGTGCGGGCGTGGTCTGCTGCAAGATGGAACAGACATTATTGAGGATAGCATCGGAAAAGCCAGGGAGAAGCGCAAGGCTGTGGGTTCCTGCTGTTGATTTGTAATCATATGATTTGATTGAATCATATCGTGAATAATATTACTATTATTGCTGTTGTTGTTATTATTGTTGTTGTTAATATTGATATTGTTATTATTATTATCATTATTATTGTTGTTGTTGTTGTTGTTGATGATGATGTTAGGACTACTGTTAACATAGGAAACCAGGCCATAATTGAAAGTAGTTCTTCCTTAAGTGGCCAATGGAATAGGAATTTGGAAATGTAGGTTTAAAGGGAGATGGGAAAACCGCTGGAAAACTCTTGGAGGGAGGACAAGAACCAAAACTTAACTGAACGCCCAAATGGCTTGGACGCAGAGAAGACGCACTTTAAATGGAATGAAAATTTTATTGAAAAAAAAAAACGAAATTACTTACATAAGTCAAAACAGTAACAATTGTTCAAGAGCAGTAAATAACAGGAACATGTGTACAAGGACAGGGTAAAAAATGGTGAAACAATTACTGTCAAAACTACATGTAACTACCGGTAGCTACTTCTTGATGGGTTAAGTAAACTTACTTTTTTTTGTACTTGGTGACATACACACAAGCGAGTAGTTACAGAGTTAAAAAACATTTTCAGGCAAAACTGAACGGATTTCTAAAATTTAAAGTTCCTTAGAAAGCGTAGATTGTGAACTAAAAGATTAAGCCAGTATTGCCGATGCACCGATAATAGAAAAAGAGCTCTAAATTTTTGTGAAATTCCAATTGTCTGCGTAATTTAATTCCCTCGCTGACATGTACGTGAGCGAGAGGTTCAAGAAGAATTGTAACTCAGTGAATACTGAACGGATTTCGAAAATTCAAAGTTCCTTAGAAAGCATAAATTGTGTACTGAGAGGTTTAGCAATTTTTTCTGATGCATCGATGATAGAAAAAGAGCAGTAAACTTCTGCGAAATTCCAGTTGTCTACATAATTAAATTCACCCGGTGACATTCACACAAGCGAGTAGTTACAGAGTCAAAACTTTTTCTCACAGGGAATACTGAAAAGAGCTCAAAGTTGAAGCATTTAGCCGATTTTGTCGTTCTTTGAAGAACGAAGCAGAACACAATAGATGCTACTCTTATTCAATGAGATGCAAATAAGTGGCAGGGTATTCTGCAGTTAAGCCGATTTTTTGGATCAAATCACTTATATCTTACCGAAAATTTGCAGTGTAGCCTTTCCCTGGTGTTGACGAATGGTTCATCGTTGCTTATATGACTACTCAACTAAACGCTGGACGTGACATGTGCTTCGGAAAATTACGTTGGCTATTCACATGAAATTCACACAACCCATGCCACGGACCTTGAACTCAACACCATGTTTCCTCACATACCATTCATTCCAGTTGGAAGAACAATTAGGAATTCTAAGAATGTGCCCAAATTTTGCTTTAACTCGGCTCTAGCACTGTACCCTTTGAAAATGTGCCGCTGCCCACCAACATCAAGATTAGTCTGCTGGCTCGCTTTCGTCTGCAGGCTCGCTTTCGTCTGCAGGCTCACTTTCGCTTTGATTACATAATTACAGCTGGAAATATGATCTATGAAATAGCCTTTTTTATCAAAGTATCCATGCAAATATTCCTACTATGTGTCCTGTGGAATATAGAAAACTAGTGCGTGCTTCCATTTTAAAACATGTAGAAACACTTTCTGCTCTGATTACCTATTCATGCATTCACCCTATTCATGCAAGAGCTACACGAGTTATCCACCAGGATAAAAGTCTTGAAGAGTTAAATTGGTTGCCAATTTCTTACATATACAGGGTTCTCAGTAGTTTTTTGCTCAGACGGCCAAGAAGTAAACACAGGCGGCTAAGCTTTAGCCCAGAGGGCTGAAGCGAGGCCCGGAGGGCCGAGCTTCTAGGGGGGTCCGGGGGCATGCCCCCCCCGTAAAATTTTGAAAATCTACGTTTGCAGAGATACGTTTTCCAGCATTTTCAGCATTTTCCAGCCTTAGTGGCTTCTTCCAAATAAGCCGAAAATTCAAGAATACTTCTTGAATACCCGTTTATACTTTATTAAAAAAAAATTGGCACACAAAGGCAAATTTCATTGCCAGCACAGGCGGCTACTTTCGTCTTGACAGGCGGCGGAATTCGCCGGTTGCCGGCTTCTACTGAGAACCCTGCATATATAAAAGAAGACTCCTTCTTCTAATGCATGATGTTTTAAATGATAAAATCTTATATGCCCCTTTTAATTTGAAGTTAGGCAACAGACCATCACGTACAGGCTGGAGGGTTACAGGTTGAAATCCCTAGAGTGAACTACAAAGTGGGAAAGGAATCAGCACAATACAGAGCACCTGTAATCTGGAATTTTATTGCTAGGCTGGCAAATTTTAATGTAAAGCTCTCGCAGAACATAAATAGCTTCTCATTCGAAGCGCCTATGATTGCTATGAAAGACCGAGATTTTGTATATTTTTAAGTTTTATTACATTGCATGTAAATTTTTAGATTAATTCGTAACTTATTTGCTAATGAACTCTAATTTTAATGATTCGTATTGAATATTTAAATACCATAGGGTGATTTTACAAATTATTTTAGTTTCACATTTTAGTTTCATTTCATTTTGGTTGCCATTTTGTAACCGGCATTACTAAATAAAATGATTGATTGATTGATTGATTGATAGTTCCTAGTTCTGCAGGATAAATTTACAAAGTGTTTACCCATATCTGTAAAATTGCAGTTATGTTGTTTAGGCCAAAGGGAACTGTGATTACCCTCTGCATTTTGTCACACATAGAAGTTAGCTACCATTATGTAATACAAGAACTTTGATTCAAGTAACAAAGGAGATTCAGTTGATTGTAGCAGTGTCTGTATAATTTCAGGTTGATCCTTTGTAAACTGCTCTTTGAATTTTCATTTGAAGTTAAAATGGAAACTTTAATTGAAGGATGAAATATTATTGTTTTGGCAGCAGACTATTGCACAAGATTGGCTATGAGAATGGTGTTAAAAGGCCAATTTGCCAGATTGTAACAAGGATTTTCTCAAAGGTTAACTAGATTTGCCATGTTTGAAGATTGTGTAATATAGTTTTTTACATGCTTTTGTGCAGCTTTCATGTTTTCCAGACATGAATGTAGAGGTCAAATCAACTTTTAGTGGTTTGCTTTTCACCTGTCCTTGCATAATGTACTAAAACAATTGAAAGGCCGCAGGCAAGAACGTCCCCTAGATTTTTTGGCCATTTTCAAAGTGCTCAAAAGTAGCTGAATTTTGACATGTGGGCTTTGTTTTACCTGAGAAACATTCCTCTGAAATTTGTTTTGCAGGGTCTCTCTTCATTGTCTAGAAATAACGTATGCAAAACTGACTCGGTTTTCCAAGCGGCACCTATTGTTAAACGAAAAACAAAATAAATCTTTTGTTTGGCTAAAGTATGAATGATTTCTTACTGTTGTTTTGTTGGCTCAAGAGAATAAGCGCTGAACAAAGCTGATTCGAATTTGTTTTGTCGTGACGCTGGTTCGAGTCGATACGAGATCAATCAATTTGGTTTTTTTTCGTTCTGTTTCTCTACTTCTTTCAAAAACCAACATATCTATTGTACTTGAATTGCCGTTTTTACTCACTAGGATCTGGTATTGATATGTTTTTAGCTGGAATTGTGGCATACTCTTTTGGTACGCAAAGCAGTAACACAAATTCAGAGCTTACCTGTTCAGTAAGCATAGTTTGCTCGTTATTTCCACCGATATTCAATGCTTGTTCGAAGAATATTTGTGCCCGCCTGGTAGGAGATTTGGCACCATTAAGCCTTTGACCCTCGATGAGTCACCAGCATGCCTCAAAGAACCGAGGTGTGTTTTTGTTCCGAGATCATGGTTCAACTTAGCCATTCAGGAACAAGTGAGCCAGGTGGAAGAGTCTTCTTCTTCCAAAGCAAAGCATTTGTCGTGGACTTAGGGCTTATTTGCTAAACTTCGGCTTGTGTCAGTTTTGAAAATTAGAACTGCTTTCTAGACTCTTATTATTTTCTGGAAATTAGCCACAGGGCCGCTCCTTCGCTGTAAAAATTTCTGGGATATCTCATAATAATCTTTCATACGTAAAGCGCCGTGACCATCGTGTGTGTGACTTATAACGTGACTCAGCAACACAGCTGGAAACTGGCGCCAGAAAGACCAGGCAGCAAAGTCCTTGAATTTAACCTGTGTTAGGTGAAAAGTTAATTTAAACAGATTCAAAGCCATTTCCACCGCGCAAAGAGAAATCGCAGGTCGGTCAAGCAAGTGTTCCGTGAGTGTGTATGGTGGATTTCCAAGCAGATGATTACTTTGAATTGTGATAGGATTGAGCCCGGCGCGAAGAAAAAAAGTCAAAAAACGCCTGATCGCAGGTTAGGAAGAAGAAAACTTCAGCTCAAATGTAAGTTTTGCTTTGTATTTCAGCGTTCCTTTGCTGATAAATTTTCCGTTTCATGGGCTTTTTTTCAGCTTGAGCAGCACGTTAGCTTGAGGCTTCCTCTTTCTGTGTTGTCAGAATTAATCATTTCATGGAGCTAACAGTTTTGTACCGGCGAAAAAATAGTTTAACCTAGAAACATTTTATAAATCACTGACGTAGCCGATTTGCAAAATGTTTAACCTCTTTCTGACAATGACTTGATTTTGTCGGAAACTAGGACGTTGAATGCGTGGCAAAATAGATGACATTTAAATTTAATTTATAATCAGCGATAATTAGTGAGAACGATATGTGTCAAGAGCCGGATGCGTACTTTTTAGCCGTCTGCATGCAGTCTATAGCATAAAAATAAAACACTCAGTGATTAGTTTTCTGTCGAGATGTTTGAGCCATATGTGAGTGAAATCCGTGATCATCGTTGAGTTTGTACCGAGGAGCCTGTAGTGCCAACAAACCAGAGGACCTGTGAGTATTTCCATTTGTTGTTTTTCATTCCTTTTGTCGATTTCGTGGGAGCGAGCGTTTTCCCACAATTTAGGTATCGATTCATGCAATAAATTTCCTTAGTCGAGATTGTTTTCCTTGGCCTAACACTGTGCTAACCCTAACACATCCTGACCTTAACTCTAACCTAATCTGAAGCGCTAACCCCTAACCTTGTTCCATAAACCTAACCTTCAACACTAACCCTAGTTTCGAGCGGTAACCCTAACCCCAACTCTAACAAAACTGGGAACTCTTAACCCTAGGAGTTAAAGTCAGCATTTGAAAAAACTTAAAACAAAAACAATGCTAATAGTATTGTGTAACAAAGCAGTTCCAAAAGACGCGGCTGTGACATGCAAGTGTTTTTGCATACTTTATTTCTGGAATACACAACAGAAACGAGGGGAAATAAGTGCAAGGCAGTTTTCTACAGGTATAAACAAATCAGCATGCAAAGTTTGGAGCTGTTTTGGCCATTTTCGATTTTAGCACAAAATCTAGGGCACATTCTTGCCCGCAGCCTTTCAATTATTCTTATCAATTTCGGTGGATAGTAGCAGAACATTTATACTTACATGTCAAAATTCTGTCACTATTCTGTCATCTTGATTCCAAAGAATCATTGATAAATACTAGCTTTGAAACTTAAAGGGGCAGTGTCCCTGTATTTAGCAACTTAATAAAAAGATAGAAGGCGTCTTCGCATCAATTGAATTTAAAAAATAATGGTCTAGTTTTGCTATTAAAGACTATTTGAAGGTACTGAAACTGTTTCCTGTCACCTGTCACTACAAATGACAAGGATGGAAGGGGATTGAAACTTGAAAAAAATGGCCAAGATTTGATGCTACGTCTTGAAACTTAGTATGGTTAGGCCTCTCTGATAAAATTTATTTGATATCTTCATCATAGCCTCACAGAAGCATTTTGTTTATAAGGAAAGCCTTAAAGTAATGATTTTAGCACAGAATCGACCTTAAACTGCAAAATGCTCGTGCCCCCGGCCCCTTTAAGAAACATTTGTTTAGTTTTAGACATACTTTGCGATGAAGCAGGTTAAAATGCTAATGTACATTTGAATAGAAACATTCTTTACGACTGGATTCAATGGGAGGTATTGCTGTTTTGTTAAAATTGGGACAACTATTTGAGGGGAAAGTACTTGAATTATACCCTACAGTACAGGACACTATTACATGGCAAGGTAGTCTTGAGGGAAATCCCAGGATTCTGATTGGTTCATACTTGATCAGGGTTTCGCCATGCGGAAATGGTCATAAGCTGTGTAGTTTTTGTTTTCGAAAGCCAGCAAATTCAAAACAAGCACGGCCTGAGTGCCATATACTAACCTAGCATGCCCAAGCCATACTGGGGAATATCGCCCTCGACATTGTCATACTGCCACAACCTTGGGCTAATTTTCCCCAGTACAGCCCTACTGCTACTGCTCAGTTAGTAAGAGGTTATTATTATAATTTTTGTTTGCACTTGTTGAAAAGTAATTGTTAACTTACATTTTCTTGGCCTGTCTTTACTTCATGAACTTCGTCATCAATGATCTACAAAATAATATTCCACATTAAAGGACTCCAAGAAACAAACAGTCACTGCACACTAGCCATGTAAAACTTGCTACTTTTCAGTGAAATCTCACCCATGTTTGGAAATTACATCAATGACTATATAACGTTAAAGATACATACATATAACGTTACAAATTTACCTTCATGATTGGATAATAGATAAGACAATTTTTATTTCATGATATTATATAAATTTTAGAAGAAATGTAAACTCGGAAAAAATCCGAGTCCCAGATGGGATTTGAACCCACGACCCTC
>CM042746.1:24190346-24195801 GCA_022496165.2 Catalaphyllia jardinei | reverse complement strand
TCGCACCTCAGAATACCAAACATTATATCTTTGTCAGAAAGGTGTTCTATCTTTACTCCTTGATTATCAAACCATTTTATAACCTCTGCCCAGAAATCCTTAGTATAACGACAGCAAATAAAAAAGTGCTCCAAGGATTCGTTCAATTCACCACAAAAAGAACACGCCGGAGATGGAATAATACCAATCTTGTTTAGAAAGGAATTTGTAACAAGACACCTGTTAAGTAATTTATATTGAAATTCACGCAATTTTGTATCCAAGGAAGTACGAAATGGGGCAAGCTGTAAATCTCTTTCCATTCTAAAACATCATTAACAAAAAGGGTATTAAAATTCAGTTGGGCAGTCGGTGGAGTGATGACTCCATTTCGAAGTTCTCTATATAGGGTCTTTGAAACAACTGTTTCGATTAAAGCATTTTTTCCATTAAAATTTAATTTGATTTCATTACGCAAATTAAAAGGCTCTTCAGCTGTAAAAGCAAGCGTGTTTAATGATTCGCGCCATTCAACTGGTAAGGCATCGATTACCGAGATAAGTTTAATGTATCTAACGGTGAGATGTTTAATGCTCTCAACTTGTAACTACTTTTCACAATAAGCTCATTATTGTTGGAGATTAAGTCCCCCATTCTAAGAATTCCTTTTTCTACGAGATTTTTAAAATACACAGATTTGCCATCGATACAAATCAATTTATTGTTCCAGATAATAGCTTTTGAGAGATCTTGTCTACTTTGATCCTGTGCACTTAAGTGGTTGGCAGCGGTGCATTTTGCGAAACTTTTTAAGCATTCTTCATAAAAAGCTGGAAGCTTTACGGGCAATTTCTTCAAATCAAAATCGCAACATAAGATACATTTACCCCCCACAGGTTCAAGATAATGCAGGAGAATTTTTTTCCAATTGCTCGGTTGATCGCTTGCTAATTTTTTTGCAGCAAAGGACTCTCTGAGTCTCTATTATAGAGTCTAAATGTGGGGCTTTAAGTCCGCCATCTTCAATGTCACTAATAAGAGCGAAGCGTTTGACTTTGTCCTTCCCCTTCCAGATAAAATCGAAGATAATTTTATTCACATCTTTCACAAATTCCCTATTCACTGATATCAAACTCGCGCGATATAGGAAAATAGGAATAATAAAAGTTTTAACAATTTGAATTCTTCCGATGATAGTCAAGTCTCTCCACCTCCAAATTCGCAGTTTTTCTTGAATGGAACTAATTAATTCATCAACATTTAATTTTTGTTTCACTCGAAGGTCATAGGTGAAGTGCACTCCCAAAATTTTAACAACTTTTTTAATTTTTAAATTGCTTGAAACGGCGCTGACTTGTTGTGGAATATAAGCGCAATTACCTAAAAGCATTATTTCTGATTTGTCGTGGTTGATCTTCAGGCCTGAACAACTTCCGTAATCTTGTATAAGCTTAAGAAAGTTCACAACAGAACGATTTCCAAATATATGAATTATTTCATATATACTTCACATCATTTCACTCCTCACGGGAGAATGAACTCAATAAATTGACCTCGCTCCCAATGTGTGGCTTCATAGCTCAGTTGGTAGAGCATCGCACCGGTATCGCGGAGGTCACGGGTTCGAATCCCGTTGAAGCCTTGATTTTTTCAGGCTTCTTCTTTCCAATTGCTTAAATTGGAAAATTTACTGCGATGATCATTCTTCACTTTGATCTACAACCGCAGTTCAAATATATGAATTATTTCATATATACTTGACACGACTGAAGAAATTGTTTGGCATGAAATGATGAAATTCTAAACGAGTACTCAAGGGAATGATAAGTTTCTCCCGTTGCCAAATAACGTAGCGTTACAGCTAGACGTTCATCTGGCTGAATTGTCGGTTGGACAGCATTGATGGGTGGTGGTTGCTCTTTCTTTTGGATCAGCGGGGATACTTTTCTCAACAGAAAGCAAATCATACGCGCAGGATTCCGCAAATTTGCAACACTATGTTTTGTTGCGAGACAAGTTGGTCACGCAGGCGGTAATACGCGCAACAGAGGGTTTCAACTTGCAGTGCAAATATGTTGCAATATGTTGAAAAAAAAAATGTTGCCCGTATTACCGGACCTTTAGATTATTTTTTCGGCTCCCACAAGAGATTAATCCTGAATCCACTGTTGTTGTTTGTATTCAATTGGTTGTTATAGCATATTTCATTTTTGCATCTATGTATGTGGACTTGAAGAAATACTATGTTCAGAGTAATAGTTGTCAGTGAAGTTAGGTCACAAATTTGTTTGAATTTCATATCCGCTACCATTGTGAGTAAAGTCCCACTTGATATCGGTTACTTACCGATGTAGTTTCATAGTCCCTGTTTCCTTTTCTGCTCTGTTTCGCTCTTGTAGATAAAACATATAAAAATGTACCTTGTTAACGTTGTTTTATATATGGGATTGACCGCGACTATTGTTGTGTTACGAAAAAAGGATATGCGATTACCTTTATTTGTTTTAATGTCCTTACTTCATTAAAGTAAAGAAATAAATATCATCTGCCTGTGACCCGTGACCTGTGACCTGCGTTTTAGACCCGCCGCAAATTTTTCGTGTCATTTGTAAGGCTGTATTTACTTTATGTCGCACGATAATTTTCAGAAGCAGAGCGCCTAAAAAAATGGTCAGCAAACCTTGCTTCGTCGATTACCAATCGGCCGTTATTGGTATTTTTCGAAACAAGGCATCTAGCGAGAACAGTTTTCGAAGAGAGGGAATAATTTCTTGTCGCGTCTGTAAGCCTGTCTTTGCTTTATCTAGCAAGATAATTTTCGTAAGCAGAGCGCCTAAAGAAATTGTCTGCGAAGCTTGTTTCGTCGATTACCAATCGGCCGTTATTGGTATTTTGCGAAACAAGGCGGTCAATATAAAATATGGACTGCGGACTACGGACTACCGACTACGGACTACGGACTGGGTATAAAATACGGACTAAGCATTACGGACAAGGTATAAAATACGGACTCGGGTATAAAACGCGGACTGAGCATTACGGACTCGGCATAAAACACGAAAAAAGGTTCGACAATGTGTATTATCGTATAAATAAACAGCGGGACACAGCGGCGGGACTCGTCGTTCGAATTCTCCTCAATTCTCTCGACTGTTGATCTTTCAAAACACTAAATCATGGCTTGAATCATTCAAAAATTCATACAGCTCGTCAATTTTGTGACTTTCAGTGTCTTCTATTTCTTTTTCGGCAATCGAGCATGGTTATTAAAAACCTGTATGAGCGGGCATTTTCGGGAAATGAGACTTCTATAATTACAGGAAGCTTCTATTTTTATTGTAACAACGTTCGTGCGAGAATTTATTCATTGTCGAACCTTTCTTCGTGTTTTATACCGAGTCCGTAATGCTCAGTCCGCGTTTGGTACCCGAGTCCGTATTTTATACCTAGTCCGTAATGCTTAGTCCGCGTTTTATCCCTGAGTCCGTGTTTTATACCCAGTCCGCAGTCCGTAGTCCGTAGTCTGCAGTCCATATTTTATACTGACCGCGAAACAAGGCATCTAGCGAGAACAGTTTTCGAAGAGAAGGAATAATTTCTTGTCGCGTCTGTAAGCCTCTCTTTGCTTTATCTAGCAAGATAATTTTCGTAAGCAGAGCGCCTAAAAAAACAGCTTGTTTCGTCGATTACCAATCGGCCGTTATCGGTATTTTGCGAAACAAGGCATCTAGCGAGAACAGGTTTCGAAGAGAAGGAATAAATTTTAGTGGTATCGTCAACTCGGTGAACGGTAATTTCCTTATCGATTAAATTTGTTTCGTTTCGTTTCGTTTTGTTTCATTTCGCGGAATACCGTAAGCCCAAATAAATCAGTTCTGAATATTGAAAGGTACGATTAACTCTGCCAATGAATATGAGCCTGATGTATTGAATACTTTTTGTGCAACACGGGTTTAAAAACTCCAAATTTAACAAAGAATGTATGAGCTCATTAGCGCTTTTGCCACCCAGAAATTTTGCAGTTTTTGAAAGACAATATTACACACAAAGAGCTAAGAATTTCAGCATATATTAAGTTTTGCTAGCTCTTAATCTGCCTACAGTCAATTCATATCTAACATGTCTATTTCTGTAAGCAAAGCCGTATGCAAATGAGCAACAATGTAAACAATGACGTCAGCATGAATCCCCCTATAGCCATGTACAGCCATGTATAGCTATGTACTGCCATGAGTAGCCATGTATTGCCAAGTACTGCCATGTATTCACATGTATAACCATGTATTTTCATGTATTGCCATGTACAGTGTATAGCAATGTATTGCCATGTATTGCCATGTGTTGTCATGTATAGCCATGTATTGCCATGTATTGCCATGTATTGCCATGTATTGCCATGTATTGCCAGGTATTGCCATGAGTAGCCAAGCATTGCCATGTATTGCCAAGTATTGCCATGTATTGCCATGTATAGCTATGTATTGTCATGTATTGCCATGTATAGCCATGTATTGTCATGTATCGCCATGTGTAGCCATGTATAGCCATGTATTGTCATGTATTGCCACGTGTAGCCAGGTATAGCCATGTATTGCCATGTATTGTCATGTATAGCCATGTATTGCCATGTATAGCCATGTATTGCCATGTATTGTCATGTATAGCGATGTACTGGCGTGTATCGCAATTTATTGCCATGTATTGCCATGTATAGCCATGTATTTTCATGTTTTGCCATGTATAGCCATGTATCGCCATGTATCGCCATGTAAAGCCATTGATAGCCATGTATAGCTATGTATTGCCATGTATAGCTATGCATCGTCATGTATTGTCATGTATTGCCATGTACAGCCATGGATATCCATGTATAGCTTTGTATTGCTATTTATTGACGTGTATAGCCATGTATTGCCATGTATAGCCATGTATTGGCGTGTATCGCCATGTACTGCTATGTATAGCCATGTATAGCCATGCAATGCCATGTATTGCCAGGCATAGTCATGTATAGCCATGTACAGGCATGTATTGCCATGTATTGTCATATATTGCCATGTATTGCCATGTATTACCATGTATAGCGATGTATTGCCATGTATAGCCATGTATAACCATGTATAGCCATATATAGCCATATATAGCCATATATTGCCATGTATCGCCATGTTTTTCCATGAATTACCATGTATAGCTATGTATAGCCATGTTTTGCCATGTGTAGCCATGTATTGCCTTGTATAGCCATGTATAGGCATGTATTATTTGCCATGTATAGCCATGTATTGTCATGTATAGCCGTGCATTACTATGTATTGCCATGTTTCGCCGGCTATGGTAGAACATCAAAAATAATAACAAACTGAAAACAGGGTATGATGTAACAGAGAATTAACTCTGAAGTGCTACGCGGCTCTAACGGCGTCGATCCAAGCAGTGCATAACAAACGTTTCAACTCTAGTTTATTCGTAGTTA
>CM042746.1:24182846-24185346 GCA_022496165.2 Catalaphyllia jardinei | reverse complement strand
CTAATGAAGTTTTCTACCTGGCGTCCCCGAATTTTAGCAGTGAAGGATTCTGCAACATTTGTCTGAAGTCTGAAACTTGTATTCTTTTCCCGGATGTTAACCAGCGTTACAGGGTCAGAACAGTCTGACTGAAACTCAGGGTGAGTGTCATGACGTACATGGTAAACTTAATGCTTGATTACTGAGTTGTGAATTGATTTTGCTAGATTTGAGTCGTGCTCAGTTCCTTCTTTCAAATCGGGATGAGTACCCTGAAGACAGACTCCAAAATCTCCTTTCATGATACTTAAATTTTCTCCAGACTCTGCCTCCTCACTCTTGGAGAACAATCCAAAGTAATCACAGCCAAGGAGAACATTTATCTTGTCAGTCTTCCTCTGCAGAGAGTCTACATCATAGCCTGGAAACAAATCAGCCAAGACTTTAGTGTCCAACTTGCTGACAGGCCCAGTAATTCCGTCCATACCAAATGCAGTGATACTGATTTTCTTGCGTGTCCGTCCTCAGAGTGAACGGATACTGTCGGGTGTTGTAAGTCTTCTCCACATTTCCCATAGTTGTCACATCAAGCGTGAATCAGTTCAGCTTTTTGGCCCCGATTCTATCGGCTGCTTGGTGGGTTATGTAGGTTGTGTTCGAGCCATCATCACAGAATATGGTAACATTCTTTCCACTCTCACACACCTTTGCCTGCTGAATGGGATAGAGAGCCGGGCCAGCTCCTCTCGTAACATGACTTGCTGATTCAGCATGAGCGCAATGATCAGCTTTTCGATCTTCTTTTACTGTAACCTGAAGGGTAAACAGATCCAATTCCAAAGGGAAAATTATTGGCTTGAGCACTACTTGCCGATGATGTAACACTCTGTGTCTGTGAGGACGTTGTCGCACCACTAGTGGCTGGTAGATTTGGGTTAACATTGTTTCCTGACTGAGAAGTTCCTTGAACTGGCAATGTAGCACTTTGTTCTAATGGATGTGCGAGGAGATCAGCAGGTGGGGAAACTGAGCCTGGCTGAGGTAACTTGATGTTTTGGTGCAGGCTTTTGCTTGCATGAAAGCATTTCTGGCCCCCGTGTATACTTCATTAACATTTGCCCGGTACGCAGTTATGTCTAGTCCATTAACAAGTTGATGCTCTGCAAACTCTTCGTTTAAAACCAGAGTTTCATATTCCTCATCTACTACACAAAAATCATTATATACTTTTTCAAGTTCAACCATTAAGGCTGTCAAAACATCAATGTCTGAATTCCTGTCAACTGCACCAGTTAACCTTCGAGAGGCTTTGGTAACCTGTTGCTTGGCCTTAGATCTTTCCTGTTTTTTGTCCTCTACAACACTCATGATCGAAGATCAAATTCACCAGAAATGTCAGTACAATCGAATAAACTGCCTGGCAGACTTCAATACTTTCTTAGCGTTAACTGGTGATTTGAAGGGAACAAAATTCGGCGTTACTGAATTCGAAAACAACTTGAAAACACACTTACAATCTCCCGGTCGGCTGGCAACTTGGAGCGAACACAATTCGAGGTCACTGAATTCCAAGACAACTTGAGAACAACACATTTTCAATCTCCCGGTCGGCTGGCAACTTAGAGCGAACACAACTCGAGGTCACTGAGTTCGAAGACAACTTGAAAACAACACACTTTCAATCTCCCGGTCGGCTGGCAACTTGGAGCGAACACAACTCGAGGTCACTGAATTCGAAGTCAACTTGAGAACAACACACTTTCAATCTCCCGTTCAGCTGGCAACTTGGAGCGAACATAACTCGAGGTCATTGAATTCGAAGACAAGTTGGGAACAATACACTTTCAATCTGCACACTGTTCAAAGACAACTTGAAAATACACTTTCAATCTGCCGGTTGGCTGGCAACTCGAGCCGAAGATTATTCCAACAACGGTTTACTGTAACGGCGTCGATCCAAGCAGTGCATAACAAACGTTTCAACTCTAGTTTATTCGTAATTAGAATGTGGTGTAGTGTAGGTAAAACCTAAGTGTTGTAATGATACGAAGCGAAACAAATTAAAATACAAGCAGAAAGAAAAAAAAAACTTCACACTGTTGATACATACGTTATTGCTCGCTTTTTGTCATTCAAAGCATCGACACCGTCCCGTGAAAACCTTGACTCCTTATACAAAAGATGCAACAGAGAATTAACTCTGAAGTGTAAATTTTAGTGCTAATTTAACCCATGAATAACCCACTGGGCATTAGCCCTAGTAAAGGTATTCAGGGAACCCTGAATCTCCCGGGGGATCTATCTCTGTTGCATCATTTGTGTTCATAGTGCTACGCGGCACAACATTCATATGTATCCTTATACAAAAACCTCGAACAGAAATACAAGTTCTGAAACGTAATGGCGCCATTTTACAAAAGCACATGCTTTCTTTTCCTCCGCGCAAGGGATAATGGGTGAAAAAGAGAAAACCGCTGACTGAAGACAAAACTGAAGGTTATGTAATCTAAATCGCAGCGAA
>CM042746.1:24132165-24182446 GCA_022496165.2 Catalaphyllia jardinei | reverse complement strand
TTAGAGTTCGCATGTTATTGAAAGGCGCAGTAAACACATTGACCTTGGCTAATATTAGGATCGAAAAGTCTCTTTCCCCATTGGCTTATTTTGAAGACACACCATTGGTTCAGGCGATAGAACCAATAGCAAAGCAGGCGCGAAATTTCGATATCCGCCTAACGGTTAGGCTCGATTTCCAGCCGTTATGGGAGTCCGGTCATGTATCCTCCTCCCAACTACGAGGAACGCGGGCTAACAAAACGGCTGGAAATCGAGCCTACCTAACGGTAGAAAGGGGATATATATACTCTAAGCGACAAACTTTGCTCCCACTGCTCAAAAAACTTTCAGTGTAAAATGAAGAGATTGAGAGAGAATCGAAACTGCAGTCTTGCTGTAACGAGATTGCCCGTTCGAGACTGAGCGTAAACATAATAATGTAATGTGACTCCCTCCCGGCAACGTGATTTCTCGGTGATTGCAACACACTCACTCGTGGCGGCTTCCCGCACGATAGCTCTCGAAGATTAAAGCATAATCATTAGCAATTATTGTCCTGCCCATGACATCCTTACATGGTGGGAGTGGTGGGATAGTAGGAACAACGACGAGCGAACCCACAACCTCACAATCAACCATGGCCACTGGATTTACTTTACCGCCACCTCCAGCACTCGAGATTCATGATGGTAATGTTGCGGAGAAATGGAAAAAGTTTCGTCTTGCCTGGAGCAACTATGCACTTCCAACGGAGCTAAACAAGAAGTCCGAGCCAGTACAGGTGGCTACACTGCTGACAGTCATTGGAGAGGACGCAAGAGATGTTTACTCCACTTTTGACTGGGATGACGAAGCAAACAAGAACAAAATTGAGCCGGTGTTGCAACAGTTTGCCAATTATTGCCAACCCCGCAAAAACATCCCTTTCGAGCGCTATCGTTTTAATAAGCGGGCTCAGGAAGCAGGGGAGAGCTACGACCAGTATAAAACAGCACTTAGAAAACTCGCTGAAGGCTGCGAGTTCGACACTATCACACCCGAGGAGATATTACGTGACCGTCTAATATTCGGCATCCACACTCTTAAATAAGGTGTGTTACTGCAACACACCTTTTTTTGTCCTCAAAACAACACACCTGTATAACTTCAGAAAGTTTTGACTTGTACCTAAGTTAATGTCTTTGGGCAATCAAAGAAAATTTCTTCAACCATTCTTACATCGTTTTTTTAAAAGGTCATGCAGTATCTCCATTGTAAAACACCATTAATTACAGCTTGCCTTGCAATCATGCATGTTCACCCAACTGCATGCTTTACACATTCTCTTCCTTCAAAACAGTTCAACTGTTTATACACTTAAACTGGAAGAAAAAATACTATAATATTTTATGCCACTCTCATACTACAGTGTAGGAAGCACTTCGTAGATTTTCCCTATGTGCTAAATCAACATTCGACACACATGCATTCAGGGTGCACATGAGTCTTTAAAATCAGTTCCCTCAAAATGGAATATCATGCATGCTAACATACAAAACTGCTGAAAATTGCATAATTATTAAAAAAATAGCTGAAAGAGCTACAAGCATGTAAGTTGCCTTAACATGTGGAGTTCAAAATCTACTTCAATCTGCACGTGAAACTAAAAAGTTAAAAAAATAAACAACTCAGAAGTATCTCTTTTGGAGAGAAACAATGAACAGACAAAAATCTGTTAAAGATTTTGAAAGATTGCATGTTTTCCAGTATATGTGAACTTAACTTCTCAAGATGGTAATAGTGCAAAATGCATGTACAGCTGTAGTTCCTTTACTTTCATTATTAACAGTATTTAAGTTGCTTGTCCTTAAACAGCTTTTCTGTTGGTGTCCTCAGCTGAAAAGAAGAGAGAAGAGATACATTAGCTATCACAATAAAAATGCCTTGAGACATCATTCCAATCATTGCCTACATGATAAATTATACCATAGTTTAAAAACAGTGTCTTGAGAAGACAACCACAAGTTGTGACATGCATGCATGGAAACAAAAATAAGCCACTGTCATAATAAATAATATATTTTAACTGATCAAATGTAGATTTGACTTGGCATTTTATTACTATTTAGTTTCGTACTACACAATTTGTGTGCAGCACTCTTCAGATAAAATTTTACACACATGTAACCATTGGAAATACGAACACTTTTTTATGAAAGCTGGAAATTATAAATTAATTCTGTTGCTATTGAAATACATGTACAACACCAATATTGATTACTTCTCAATTAAGCCTTAATCCCATGGCTCAGCAGGTAGCAGTGCTAATCAAGGCTGGCAAGGATAACCAGTGAGAGAAAAAGAAAATACACATTAAAAAAAATCACACACCAAAAACTACAGATAAATAAAAATAGGTAAATATGAAAACAGACATGCAAGGTCTACAGAAAGAGCCATGTAGTCAATTGAGGTTGGCAACGTTACAAGAAAAGCTGTAAAAGAAGAGAAGCTTCAAAGATAAGACAGTAGAGAAGAAGCAAGAGAAGCTTTACTTGTTTGGATGTCTACAGCTGTACGTGAAGTTTTCAATTCATTCTGTTTGCTCAGAGGGCTAATTCAGGTTTAGAAATAAAATACTTCTCCCAGAGGTACAGGTTACATCGACTTAAAGCAGGGTTACATGGGACAGCCTCCAAGTGACTTTGAAAATAAGTCAAAGTTCAAAGTCACTTGAAAGATTTTAAAACAAGCTGCCCCATACATAACCCTGCTTCAAATCAATTTACCCTTTGCATCTGGAAGAAGTACCTTTGTAAACCTGAGTTAACCTCCCTAAACAAACAGAATGAACCAGTAACTTCAAATAGACATGCAAACAAATTCTTCCTGACTTATTTTTTAAATTTTAACTTTCAAAGCTCCTCTCGTCACACAAAAGAAACAGCGTTTATCTCTAATCACTAACTTTCTGTTGTTTTGTAAAAGCATTCATGTATTGTAGCTATCATATTTCCAATCATTATATGTGTATTTTAAACCAGTGTAATAATGTAAATTCGCATTTGACAATTTTATCTGATGAGTGCTGCACACAAGTTGTGTACTACGAAACTAAATAGCAATAAAATGTCACATTAAATCTACAGTTGCTCAGTCTTAAAAAGTCCCCATGGCCCCCTAAATAGTCATAAATACATAAATGTGGATATCCTGTAAGCCAGGGTTCTACTTCACAGTTTCTCTATTTTTTTCTTCAAGTTAGTATGCCAGGGATTTGACATGAAACACTACCAATTTTACTTTTTCCTATGAATAGAATACAATACACATAAAAGGTTAGCTAAGTTTATGTCTAAATCCATATTGGGAAACATCATCAAATCAAGCTTGCAGTACTAAGGAAAAATATAATAAATCAATCAGTAAATTTTACATTGTAGTTAGATTTAACAGTTTAATTCACCATCATTCTCATTGCTGTCTTAAATCAAACTGTTGTGTGACAAAGACTGTTCATGTCTAAATTGAATAGAAGGCACTGAATGTCAGAGCATATGGCTCAGGAGGAGGACAAGTAGTGAAATGATCTTCAGGCATAGTAGATAATCTTACAGAATGATATATACAGCAAAAAGACTGTTTTTGCTTTACTGCTTTAATGGGAATACTCCTAAAACAGTATGCACTATACTGTTCCACAATGAATAGCTTCTGCTTTTTAACGGAAGATCTACAGTCAGAAGCAATTCCATTAATCTTAGGCAAACTTTATAACTGAACTTAAACCTGGAAATAAAAGCTTAACTTAAGCTTACTTCTACGTACAAGACACACGGGAAGACAACAATGCTTACCTGTTGTTGTTGATTCGTACCTCCGTATGTATCGATGTTTTCACCGGATGTATGCCACCAAAAACTGCTTAAAGTCGTGCACAGAGAAGAAGAAAAAGTGAAATTATTTCTATCCGCCAAGGTAGAGTTTTTAAACAGTGAAAAAAGGACCAAGAGATCGATACAAAGCTCCCGGGTACACGACTTTTCACACCTTTCAAAAAGGACGCCAAAAAATGGCGCGAGAACCGAGAGAACCTGGTATCTAATTTGGAAAGCCGCTGATCGGTGCTTGTTGAAGTTCGGGAACTCGGAATGCTGCTGAAGGTCGTTCGACCCGGAGGCCGTTCATTTCGTTGCAAGTCGTTTCGAAACACATTTAAAGTCAATTTCGTTTCAAAAGTAACCTTGAGGAAAAATCAAATAAGTTAAAAGCGTTACAGGTTATCGAACAGACTTCTTCAATGTCCATTTCAGCGGTTTCCTATTAGTCACTTAAGTTTCTCACGACTTCGCGACTGGGTCGTCGCGCTCGTTTAACGCAACTTCGTGGCTGTTGCAATGAAAAGGCAAGTTGTCGAAAGGCAGTCAAATCATAACATGACCTTTCAGGTTCCTTTACAGCAATTTACATCCCTTGACGTTAAATTTGAAATTCTCTTGTAACATAGGGTTCGCCATCTTACTCTAGGACCCGACAGATGGGTGGTATACTTAACGAAAATCCACGAACGTGTTATGATAGCTCTGGCAGATTTCTCTAGTTGACTGAGAACATTTACATCTCATTAATTTATGGTGTGTTCAAACCGATATTAAGGTGTGTTATCAGTAAACACAAAGGTATGCAATCATTACACACCTTTTGTGTTTCCTTATACGCATTGGTGTGTTTTCTTAAACCGTGAAATAGAACAGTGAAAAGGTGTGTCACAACTACACACCTGGATGTGTAATTCATTTATGGTGTGTTCAAACCGATGTTAAGGTGTGTTATCAGTAAACACAAAGGTGTGTAATCATTACACACCTTTTGTGTTCCCTTACAAGCATTGGTGTGTTTTCTTAAACCGTGAAATAGAACAGTGAAAAGGTGTGTCACCACTACACACCTTGATGTGTTAGAAAACTCACAAGGTGTGCTAGGGAAACACACCTTATTTAAGAGTGCATAATGCTAAAGTACGGGAAAGACTGCTACGAGAATCTCAGCTCACACTGAAGAAAACCGACGAAATATGCCGTGCGTCGGAAAGCACAGCGGCACAAATGAAAGAAGTCAGTGAGGGGTACACTGTAAATTCAGTAAGTTTCTGTAATAAATTCGGTCGGCGCCCACGTGGCAATAAAGGAGACGAAGGAGATACTGACGAGTCAACAAGGGCATGCGGCAATTGTGGGCGGACACATGATCCGAAAAACTGCTTTGCTCGAGGGAAAACATGCGATAACTGTGGTAGACGTAATCATTTCGCAGCCTTATGTCGCAGTGGAAAGCTTCGAGGTCCTCACGCGACTCAGAGCGTCAAGCCTGTTGATCAAGAGATCGGCCTTGGCGACGATTCAGATGAAATATACGTGGTTAGCGACATTGCAGCTGTCACGCTCGATGACGAACAACTCGTGACACTACGGCTATCATCTGGGAATTACTTGCGCTTTCAGCCAGACACTGGTGCACAGTGCAACATCATTCCAGTACAGCTGTACAAGAAAGCTGCTAATGATCCCGATTTAAAAGAGGTCAAGCCCTCAAACTCAACGATCTCGGCCTATGGCGGTTCCCAACTTCCCGTCGTTGGACAAGTCACCCTGCGAGTGTGGCGTGACAGTTTTAAGTGCTTATTAGATTGCAAGTTGGTTGACCACAAGGACATTCGCCCCATCCTAGGGCGAAAGGCATGTATTGGCATGAACATTGTTCAATACACCGATAATGACGCTATTAACAAACCAACAACCGGGAATGCTGCAGTTTACTCAGTGACGGATAATCCAAACGAGAACTTGTCGAAAGAAAGTCTTCTGAAACACTTCCCAGAAGTTTTTGCAGAAGAGGTCGGGCAATTAGAAGGCGAATATCATATCAAGATTGACCCCACAGTGAGTCCTGTCCAGCATCCACCCCGCCGCGTACCTGTTGCAGTACGAGAACAGCTCAAAGCCGAGCTATGCCGTATGGTGGAACAGGACATCATTGCCCCTGTAACGACACCAACAACATGGGTCAGTTCCCTCGTGGTTGTTCCCAAGAAGGATGGGAAAATAAGGCTATGTTTGGATCCCAAAGACCTGAACCAAGCGATTCAGAGAGAGCACTACCCTCTTCCAACGATAGAGGACGTAGCAACCCGCTTGCACGGAGCCAAGGTGTTCACGAAACTTGATGTCAGAAACGGTTTCTGGCATATCAAACTAGATGACAGCTCGTCATATCTAACCACATTTAACACGCCGTTTGGTCGCTACCGGTGGAAACGCATGCCCTTTGGGATCCGGTCAGCCCCAGAGATATTTCAGCGCAGGATGCACGAGTTGATTGAAGGGATGCCGCACGTTGAAGTGGTGGCTGACGACTTTGTGGTTGTTGGTTACGGAGAAACATTAGAGCAAGCAACGCGAGACCATGACCAGAACCTGATGGGGTTCCTTCAGCTGTGCCAGGATCGCGGACTTAAACTTAGCATTGAAAAGCTCACACTTAAACAAACGGAAGTGTCGTTTATTGGACACGTGGAGACCGGTGATGGCTTGCGAGTGGACCCAGGCAAGGTTAAGGCTATCCGCGACATGCCCGCCCCTACAGACAATTACTTGGCATGGTGCAATACCTCAGTAAATTCCTTCCCAATCTGTCTGATATGACGAAACCCCTACGAGAGCTGACACAGCAGGATGTCGAATGATGCTGGGAAGATACCCAGATCACAGCCCTTAGCCAACTAAAGGAAGCAGTTACTTGCACCCCGGTCCTGCGTTACTGCAACCTCAGCGACGAAGTAACACTTCCATGTGATGCATCAAAGTCGGGTCTAGGAGCCGCACTATTGCAGAATGGGCAGCCCGTAGCCTACGCCTCTAGAGCCCTCACTCCAGCGGAGACGCGTTACGCGCAGATTGAGAAAGAACTGTTTGCTATTGTTATCGCGTGCGAAAAATTTGATACATACATTTACGACCGGGATGTGGTCCCAGTCGAAACAGATCACAAGCCCTTGGAGGTCATTGTCCGCAAAGCACTCAACTCAGCACCACAACGCCTTCAGCGAATGCTCCTTCGCCTTCAAAGATACAACTTAGGGATAAGATATAAGAAAGGCAAGGAAATGTTTCTAGCGGACACCCTCAGTCGAGCCTTCCTGCCTAAAGCGCATGTGTCGGGCCTTGTGCACGAGCTGGAGGAGATAGACCATAAAGCTTCACTTCCTGTCAGTGATGCCCGATGGCATCAGATTGAGAATGCTTCAGCGGATGATCCAGTATTCCAGGAACTGCGGTCGGTCATACAGCGTGGCTGGCCTTTGAACAGGGCCGATGTCGCCCAGTGCCTCTATCCCTATTTTGACATACGAGATGAACTCACCCTTCAGAGCAAACTGGTTTTTAAAGGGCAACAGCTGGGCGTACCAGTCTCACTTCGCAAGGAACTAATGGCAGCAACCCATGCATCCCATATCGGTATAGAGGCCTGCATCCGGCGAGCACGCGACAGTCTCTACTGGCCGCGGATGACAACGGAGCTGAAGGAATATATCGCCAAGTGTGATGTTTGCATGGCGCACCGCAGTGAGCAGAGCAAGGAAACCATCCAACAGCATGACTTTGCAGCAAGGCCCTGGTCCAAAGTGGCTGTTGACCTCTGTGACCTGGACGGGCGTACCCTTCTAGTCATATCAGACTATTATAGCAACTACATAGAGGTTGCACGCATTACCTCGATCACCTCAAGGTCAATCATAAAGAGGCTCAAAGCAGTCTTGGGGAACTTGGGGTTTTGACCATGTGACGTCATCACCTAGGTACCCACAGTCTAATGGCAAGGCTGACAATGCCGTCAAAACCGTAAAGCGTCTGTTCAAGAAATGCAAGGAGGCTGGCCAGTCAGAGTTTTTGGCACTGTTAGACTGGCGCAATACTCCGACTGAAGGAATCGGAACGAGTCCTGCATAACGTCTTATGGGGCGCCGATGCAGAACCCTGTTACCGGTTGCAGCCAACCTACTTAAACCCCGCTATGACACAGAAGCTGATACCCAGGCACTAGTAGGGACGAAGCGGCGGCAACAGTACTATTACAACAAGGCTGCCAAGCCAATTAAGACAATCAATCCTGGTGAGACGGTACGCATGCCCAGGAACCTGCACTGAAAGGCTGGAAAACAGGAGCTATATGGTAAAGGTGGGCGACACAATCTACAGGCGCAACCGCAGACACATCCAGAAAACAAATGAACCGCCTATCGCTGTGCCTCCCGAAGCTGACCAGGCTTTCCCCACACCCCCCCGAGGACAACCTGGCTACACCCCTGACCCTAGTAGTGAGGCACCCGTCATTGACCATGAAAAAAACACTGATCTCAGGAGTTCTAGCCGTATCCGCCGAACACCGGTTTGGCACAAGGACTATGTAATGACAGAAAAATAAGTTTGACTATCTTACCAAATGTGGACATGTGCTCAGATAGCCCAACAGTGGGACTGTACACAAAAGACAACACCGTAGTTCTTAGCATTTTAGCTTTATTTGTTTTGTTCTGTAAGGGGAAAGATGTAACGAGATTCCCCGTTCGTGACTGAGCGTAAACATAGTAATGTAATGTGACTCCCTCCCGGGACCGTGATGTCTCGGTGATTGCAACACACTCACTCGTGGCGGCTTCCCGCACGATAGCTCTCGAAGATTAAAGCATAATCATTAGCAATTATTGTCCTGCCCATGACATCCTTACACTTGCCTAAGAAATCCTTCTGCAATATGGCAGAAACCAGTCTTACTAGAGACGGTTTTTTAGAAACCACGTCCATCGATCCTCCCGATGAGGACTCACCTATGGAAACGGGAGATTTGAGCATAGAGGAAGAAGCAGCCCTCTTGGGCAGAAACCCTGAGCAAGCGAAGAAGTCCAGCAAGCAACTGATCGAGACACGAAACACCAAGCAATCTGTTGATGTGCGTCCAGCAATATCGAGAAAAAGCACTCAAAAGGGCGCGAAACGTCCCCGAGACGAGCACGAAAAGTCCGCCAAAACGGCCGCAAAGCCGTAAAACTTAGACCTTCTGGGTGTCTCGAAAACTTAGACCCAAGAAAGAAAACATTTTTTTCATAGCGTGTTTGCCCCGAATCGCTTCAAAACATCTTGTTTTTAAAAATATCTTACCGACCGGCCGCCGGGTCAAGGTTAGCGCGAGGAGCGTTGCGTGACAGCTTTTGCAAAACAAATATACTGTCCCGTTGCCAGAATACCTGGGTATAATAGGAAACATAAATCAGTTGTCAAACAAAGTCCAGATTTAATGCATTTGTAAGCAATTTAAAATCATTTGGATCAGTGCATACACCAACAGGCCAATGGCTAGTTTGTTTAAAACTGGAACTAACTGTTAAGTCTTTAAATTGAACATTACCATACTTGTACTCCGAACAATAACTGCCTCAACACTGCTCTACGGTCGCCGTCCGAAATCCCTTCGAAATATCTATAATTTATAAAAAGCGATGGAATAAGCGTCATTCGTAAACATTTCCAGTAAAGTCGTAAAAATAACATATTTTCCCTTCAGACTGCCTGTTCCGGGGCACATTGGTACACGTGCCCGAATCAGGGAGGAATACGCAAGTGCTTTCTCCGAGTGCCCGACCAGGAGGATGCCCGGGTATCATAAAAAATATATGTATATGCTCTCAGTCTCCCTGCAGTCTGAACGGAACGGGGCCATCTTTTAGTCGAACGGAAGACATCAATTACATCTTAGTCTTGCATTGAGCTTCAAAAACACAAAACTGAGAATGGAAAACGCAAACTTCTAAGCTAGAATTCTTCACCAGATGTTTGATATGCGGGACATGCAAAACAAGGTAAGAAATGTATTCGAATAACGCGTTCTTTCATTGTACCCTTCCGTCACGCAATGTTAGGGAGCTTAAGCACGCGTGTTTTTGAGAGGCGGACGGTAACTGGAAGTGTGCTGTTCTCTCTTTTAACTTTCCCGCAGACAACCACATTCACATTGCTAAGTATCTTTTCTCCATTATAAATGAGTAGTATAAAAATCTAGGAGAAAATACTTTCCTAGCATGCAAAATGTTTTCTTCCGGTTGCCGTCCGCATCTCAAAAACGCGCGTGCTTAAGCTCCCTATTAACTCAACAAAGAAAAGAGATCGTGAGCATCGGGTAGTGCGGGTGGCGTTTGGTGCGTGTACCTTTGGTCCATTCAATTTTTATCTAATGATGAAAATTGAAAATTAAAATCAATTTCCGTGCACCTGGATTGATTCCATTTAAAGTAGAATGTAAAAAAGAAAAACCAAAATTGAAATAAACATTTTTGATCTTTAATTTAAGATAAATCGCTGTCAAGGGGCCCATTTTTTATTTTTCATCATTTTCTTATAAGACACAAAGTAAAAAAAGCTGCTTTCCTTTTCGCCTTTCTTACTTTTCATCTAAACCAAACCTAGAAATTATAACCATAACCTAAAAATCTATTGGCATATCAACTAAAATTTCTCGTACTCTAATCGTCTTCTCATTGAATGAAAATAAGACACACCGCTCTTGTTTGAATACTCGAGGATTAAAAACTTCATTTCAATTTTCGTCTTCGATGAAAATCAAAAATTGAAAAATGGACAAAAAGCTCCCCGCAGGGGGAGGCACACTATACTGCCCTGTTCGGCTCGGTTACTAAGTAAACAAAGATGGCGGCCGTCGAAAGTCCGTAAAGTTTCCTCTTAGGAAAAGCGCTTTGCTACAAATACAGTTTTAAACCCTTGCCGGAAACACTATATCTCCATGATCAGACTGCAGGAATATTTATTGGGAATGACTGAATTGGTGAGTTAGTGCTCTTCTTCTTCTTCTTCTTCTTCTTCTTCTTCTTCTTCTTCTTCTTCTGTGCTTTTAGGTATACTTATCAAGCTACTAAAAAGGCCTGTCGTAGCTTAAGCTTTGATGAAAATTTTGTAACTTAGCAATCCTCGTCTCCCCTGAATATTAATACTGTTACAGTGCTGCCTCTGTTTTGTTCCCTAGAATATTTGGTGTAAAATTACCTTAGAAGGGAAGGCCGAGCCCCCATAAAAAAATATATGAGCGTCCGTATTAAAAAATAGATATTAAAAAAATAGGGGTACATATGAATGTTGTGCCGCGTAGCACTATGAACACACTGTTTAATATCACCAAAACTGGAACAACTTAATTTAAAACCCTTCAGGAAAATACATGTAGTCAATATGAAAACTGCAGCCTTTTATATTCTGATTCAGGTTTTGTATTACATGGCTGAAATGTCAAGAGAGACAGATTGAGGTAAACAGAATGAATAAACCATAGGCATCTTTCAAAGTGTACATGTTATTTCTCCAAAGCTGTTGCTGTTTAGTCTGCAGTACAAGTCAGGAAAAGAAACCATGACTTACATAACTAAGCTGCATTTGAGAACTGTTCTCAATGGAAAAAGACATGAGCAACTCAATGAAATTAACATTGCCTTCAGGAACACTTGCATTTTCATTTAATATTTCATGAAACATAATAATAATAGTTAGTATACTACTACTACCACTACCGCTACCACCACCACCACCACCACCACCACTACCACTGCCACTACCACTACCACTACCACTACCACTACCATCAACACCATCATTAGAAACTATGAAATTGTCAGAAACATTATTTCTGATTGCTGAAGTAATCTATTGGAACACCTTTTTTTTTTCCTTCCCCTTTTTGTAGGAAAAGGCACACCAAATAATTTACAGGCCCAGAATGACAGAACAACTCTAATTAATGAGAGAGTAGTCCCAAGGAGAGACGAGGCTGTAAAGCTATATGAGGAATGAGGAGGACAGCTAACTTTCTGGCCAGAGTTTGGCATTGACCCTTTATGTAACTCAGAGATAATGGCCTCAAGACACTCAAATGAATTCAATGCCAATTTTCCAAACCTAAATTATCTTTTTTATGAGGTAGTAAACAGTGACTTGAATGCTGTTTGCTTTTTCAGAGATCTTAAGTATCAGTACTCTTCTTAAAATTTAATTAGATATGTACTTGAGATACGTTTCATTTCTGGTTGTTACAGTTTGGGGAAATTGTGTTGTATTAGTCATGAATTTGTGAACCTAGTTCCTGCAAGTATTTGGCTGCATCTCCTTGGCAACACAAGGACATGGGATGTTGTTTCAAGTCTCCTTAAAAAAAAATGCATGACTGTAGAGTAAGGTTTTCTTCTCAGAGATGACTTCCTTCAGATGCATAGATTGAGGAGAGAGCAATCCTCTTGACTCTTAATGTCTTGTATCCATTGATGTTGATATTGAGATGTGCTATGCTGGATACATAAGCTCATCACATGTATTGTCTGTATTCATTTCATTCATAGCTTTTTTATAACAGTACTGTTTGGACTTCATCTCTGACTGTAGCGCACAGAAGTCGTCATCACTGTTATGAATAAAATACAGTAAACTGTGTTGAATGTTTGACTCATGACTTAGTGTATTTTTTGTATACATTTATTTTATTCAAGTGGGATGGACATACTAAGATGTATCTGCTGCTGCATATTTGTCAAATTTAAAGGCCAAAAAGTATTTAAGAGCTAGCACTGTTAAAATCAAGTATACCCCTACCCTATCCTGGTTTCCAGATATTTTTGTCAGAATAAAGTACATTTCAGGGATTATTCAGTTATCCAGCCAGATATTGGTCAAAAATAGGGGATTTTTCCCTAATGGACAAATTAATATCGAGAGAATTTTGCAAAGCGCTTCTAATTTAAATCTCCAAGAAAATAACAATGAACCCATTACTATAAACATACCGTGGTATCAGTTGAAATAAATTAACAATATTCACAATTTTCATTCACTTTAATTACTCGATTCATTTGTCTGTGTTTCAACATGGCCATGGTTTCTTTTAGGGATCAAAGAAAAGCTTGCATCACGTTCAGATCGGTCTCCTTTAGGGGTATAATTCAAAATTTGCGAAGAGCATCCCCGCCTCTTTCATATGCGAGTCCACAAGTGTGCAAAAGCAAACCATACGCACGTACCGTATCCGGTGTCGTACATTTACTTTACAGATCGTCATAACGAGACACTCGCTCCAGACAGTTGCTTAGGTAATATCTACTGAGCTCTAAAGCTGGGTTAATTAGCGCTGGCCTGCCAGGTTCTTGACCTGAGCTTCGCCGCCATCTTGCTTCGTGGTAACCGCGCCTCCTAAGCACAAGTTTTCCCTCCCCTCCCCTGCTTGGTGTTTTTGTAAGATTTTCGATATTTCATTTTCATCGCATACGGTAATCAAAATACGATTTCAATTATCGATATTTATGTGACGGTACTGTGTTTTGTAGATTCTTGTATTCAAAACTTATAAAAGAAGAAGACTCTGTCCTTTATTATTCAAAGCTGTGGGGAAATGCGTGGCAATTTTTGATTTTGCTTTAGAATGTTTAGTTGGAAAATAAATGCTACAGGTTTTTTTCATTTCCGTTTTGTACAAAAGACACGAAAAATGAACATCTATTTTTTATTTTAATTTTTATTTATTTCAATTACAGGAAGTCATGATTCACACTTTTGATTTTTGAGTTTTGATTTAAATGAAATGGACGAAAGGTACACGGGTGCGTGTACCTTTCGTCCATTCGACTTTCATCCAATAATGAAAATTGAAAATTAAAATCAATTTCCGTTCACATGGGTTGATTCCATTTAAAGTAAAATATAAAAAAAGAAAATCAAAATTGAACTAAACATGCTTGATCTTTGAATCTAAGAAAAATAACTGTCAAGGGGCGTATTTTTTTTATTTTTCATCATATTCGTTTGAAACACAAAATAGAAAAGGTGCTTTCCGTTTTCGATTTTCTTTCTTCTCATCTAAACCAAACCTGGAAATTACACCCATAACCTAAAAATCTATTGCTGTAACAATTAAAATTTCCCGTACTCTAAATCTTCTCCCCATGAATGAAAATAAAGCACACCGCTTCTCTTTGAATACTCGAGGATCAAAATGTTCATTTCAATTTTCGTCTTCAATGAAAACTGATCAAAAATGGAAAAACGGACAAAAAGCACCCCGCCGGGGGAGGCACACTACCACCACATTCGGCTCGGTTACTAAGTAAACAAAGATGGCGGATGTCGATAGTCGTAAAGTTCCCTCTTGGGAAAAGCGCTTTGCTACAATTTCAAACCCTTGTCGGATACACTGTACCTTCATGATCAGACAGCAGGGATATTTCTTAACAATGGCCGAATTGGTGCTAATTTGCCTTACTTCCTCCCTACATTTCCGTACTTTGTACGATAAGCTAGACGGCCTGGTCGATCGTCAACACATCAGCTGCTTTGCAGAAAAATTTTCAATTTAGCTGGTCCTCCCCGAATAATACTTTTATGCTGCTTCTGTTTGTTCCCTGGAATATTTGAGGTAAAACTACCTTAGAAGGGAAGGCCGAGCCCCTATGAAAAAAAACATAGGTGAGCGCCCGTATTAAAAATTTCTATAAATCCCTTTAGCCCGTAGCTGTCGGAAAACTGCTAAGAAGCCATTAAATGAGAATAAAACGCTCTGAAGTTGATGTTTGTTTCATCACAGATAGCCCAAGCTCGACATATGAGAAGCTCAAGTTTTGTAATGTACTGTCACGCAATTTGCCTGATTTGCATATTTACAATGGTTTGTAAGGGGAGAGAGGCGAAAAAGGCGAAAAATCACTGTTGAATTTCAATAAAAATTGCTAACCTGAAGTCCAGTGGTGGTTCTTGGCTCGAGGCAAAAGCCGAGCTGGGGCCGTCAGCTACTAACTCCATCTCTCTACCGTGCTGCTCTCTTTCTGAGAGTCCGATCCTTTTTGCACAGAAGTTCTGTTGCCGACCACGTGCTCTGTCCTGCGTTCTACCTCAGTTTCCAACTTCTTCCATCGCCGTAGCAGCCTTCCAGGCCATGTGTCCGTCTTTTCTGATGGTACTTAACTCCCCCGCCACCATGTAACTGAACGCCTCCACGCCATGCGCGCGTCCTCTGGAGTTAACGGGAACGTTTTTAGCAAGACTTTCTTGGATCGGTGCAGCCACTTCTGGGAGCGAAGCCGGCATTTTTCCACAGGATACTCAGAACTCTAGGCCGGCGGTTTAGCGACGCCTACCTTTTTCGTGCGTACCATTCAAGTTAATCTTTGCCAGGTAGCTTCGCAGTTAGTCTCGTTGCCATAGTTCACGTTTCTGTGTCCATTTGACTGTGATTGAAGTCACTTGGAGTTTATCACCGCGCCCGCTAAACCTAGGCCTTCCGCTCGCCGCTCGTTATTTTGCCGGGGAGAGCACAGTGCCAGGCACCATGTCCTCTACCCCTCACGTTGCTTAGAACCCTGTTCTCTTTCAGGTTGTCGGTCTGGCGTCAGTTTCCATAGGAACCGTTCAAGCACCGATGTTTCGGTCGGGTCCTTGCCTTCGCTTCTGGGCCAATCCACTAGTGCCTGGTCCTTTTGCATTCCAGCCAAAACCCGTCTCCGTTTGTTGGGTAGCGGAACTGACATTAAGGCTTTGTCGTGTTAACCATATCATTGCAAGGAACTTAATTATATGTGACGAAGTCTCAGGTTCAAAGTTCCAAACGCGGAGGGTGACGGTCCATGGCTGGGGCCCTGTGTGAAATTTGGAGGCGACCAGAGCTCTTGAGGGAATTTTATGACCGCTTTCCATCATGCGGTCCGCTCGGCTTTCGCCTCGAGTGCCCAACCTTGGTAAAATTAGGGACCTTGCGGCTGTACGACGGCGACGGCGAGGACTACTCCTGGTAAAAAAAAGTGTTTCTATTTTACTTTGGAATTTTGCATTTATTTGGAACTATCCAGTGGGTCTGTTGTTACTAAAACTTGCCCCTGCTGAATACCGTCTACGAATGCGTTCATGATAGAAATAGGAAAAAATTAGCTGGTTCACGTTCTCCAGACAACGCAGATTTTGGTCATTTCACGTTATTGTTTTGCAGAGAACGGCAAAGAAATGTACCAAGAATTATAATGCACGTGCACAGCCATTGT
This sequence comes from Catalaphyllia jardinei, assembly GCA_022496165.2. Taxonomy (NCBI): domain Eukaryota; kingdom Metazoa; phylum Cnidaria; class Anthozoa; order Scleractinia; family Caryophylliidae; genus Catalaphyllia; species Catalaphyllia jardinei. Next base: position 24,166,356 of record CM042746.1, on the reverse strand, counting down.
TTTCCTCAATAAACCTGTTTGGTGACCGTTCTCGTTGCCGTTCCCGTCGTGTTTGGCGTAAGGTCCCCATTATGAAAAAGAGAGCAAACGGGGGAGTTGTAATTTGATAGCAACGCAACAAATCGGAGAGAAAACTATTCAGAACGCCCAAGAACCACCACTGGATTTCAGGTTAGCAACTCTATTAAAACTCAACTGTAATTTTTCGCAATTTTCGCCTTTATCTCTCTCCCCTTACAAACCCTTGTAAATATGCAAATCAGGCAAATTGCGTGACAGTACAGAGGTCAAGAAAAAGTTGAGCTTCTCATATATATATCGAACTTGGGCTATCTGTGATGAAACGAACATCAACTTCACAGCGTTTTATCCTCATTTAATGGTTCATTAGCAGTTTTCCGACAGCTACGGGCTAAAGGGATTTAATAGATATTTTTTTTTACGGAAGCTCACCTATCTTTTTTCATGAGGCTTCGGCCTTCCCTTTTAAGGTAGTTTTACACCAAATGTTCTAGGAAACAAAACAGAAGCAGCATTATAAAAGTGTTATTCAGGGGAGACCAGCTAAATTGAATTTTTTTCTGCAAAGCAACTGATGTGTTTATGATCGACCGGGCCGTCTAGCTTATCGTACGAAGTACGGAAAGGTAGGGAAGAAGTAAGGCAAGTTAGCACCAATTCGGCCATTGTTAAGAAATATCCCTGCTGTCTGATCATGAAGGTACAGTGTATCCGGCAAGGGTTTGAAATTGTAGCAAAGCGCTTTTCCCAAGAGGGAACTTTACGACTATCGACTTCCACCATCTTTGTTTACTTAGTAACCGAGCCGAATGTGGTGGTAGTGTGCGTCCCCCTCACGGGGCGCTTTTTGTCCCTTTTTCCATTTTTGATTTTCATTGAAGACGAAAATTGAAATGAACATTTTGATCCTCGAGTGTTCAAAGAGAAGCGGTGTGTTTTATTTTCATTCAATGGGAAGAAGATTTAAAGTCCGAGAATTTTAATTGTTACAGCAATAGATTTTTAGGTTATGGGTGTAATTTTCAGGTTTGGTTTAGATGAGAAGTAAGAAAATCGAAAACGGAAAGCACCTTTTTGTCTTTTGTATTTCATACAAATATGATGAAAAATAAAAAATAGCCCCTTGACAGTTATTTTCCTTAAATACAAAGATTAAACATGTTTATTTCAATTTTGATTTTTCTTTTTTTACATTTTGCTTTAAATGGAATCAATCCAGGTGAACGGAAATTGATTTTAATTTTCAATTTTTTATTATTGGATGAAAATGGAATGGACGAAAGGTACACCACCTACACGCACCACCAAGGATTCACCGTTTTATGCCGCGACAAAAGTGAAAAACGTCTGCCCCGGTCATGATTGTAGACGTGGGAAACTAGGAGGTTCGCAGAAGCTTCTTTACAAAAGTTTTTCACGAAATTACAATATATTTCGCAAAGTACCAATTTTCATTTCGCAAAGTACCAAATTTTATTTCGCAAAGTACCAATTTTCATTTCTCAAAGTACCAAGTTTCATTTCGCAAAGTACAAATTTTCATTTCGCAAAGTACCAATTTTCATTTCGCAAAGTACCAATTTCATTTCGTTTCGTTTCGTTTCGCAAAGTACCATTTCGCAAAGTACAATAAGCCTTTCTACTGCTAAAACGATAACTCGCCGAAAACGCGTTAGATTGGCTTGAGGAGCTGGCAAACAACAAAAAATACAACAAGCAACAGGGTAAGTAGATTTTATTCACAAAATAGAAGCAGAATTGACTTTTCCAGCAAAACCGTTTCGTTCCCATACAAACCTTTATAAATTCAAACCGTTGTAACACAACACCTCCATATGCTGGAAGGCGAGAGTCACGTTTCGCGTGGCCCAATTCTATTGTTAAGTAATAGTATATGTCACAGGTCACGTTTCGCTGAACGTTCGCATAAAAGTAAAAAAAAAACGCAATATAACTCTTCGTATTGTGAGCTTGGGCCGCTTGTGGCTTGATTAAAAAAAATTAACAGGCTCTAGTAGGAGCCTTAGTGAAATATCCTCGCAGACGTACAGAACGCTTAACAATTAAACTTCGTAAGCTCGAACAGTATAAATCTCGTAGAAGTGCTGTTACTAACAGTACCAAGCAAACGTCTCATCAGAATACGCAGCCACAGGCTAGAAAGAAACCTGTCAACGAACGTGACAATGCAAACGAGCTAGCCGAAGAGTTAAAAGCCAAGATTAGGGAAGTTGATGTACTTTTAGAACAAATGAGATCACAAGTACGTGTTTATAAGCAAAGTGAATCTTACCCTTGTTCTTTATCTGGCTCCTTAGAAGTAAGGGGAAAAAGGAAAGAAAACGGCAGAAATAACAACGCGGCAAAAAACCGCAAAAAAAATAGCGGAGAAAAATCAAAGACAACAAACACTTTTGTAACGCCATAGAATCACGCAAACAGTATATAAACATAGGCACGCAAGGCGTGCAAGAGTCATTGAATAGTTCGTACCGTAAGTTCTCGCAAAAAAAAGGGACGCCTGATCGCAGGTTAAATTTGGAGTGGTTTTTGACGGCAAACGTGGCAACAGAATGCGAACGTGTTTTTCCGTGACTCGGCCTGTCAGATGTGATTATTTGATAATTGGATTAGTTTTTGTTTAATCGTGAAATGTTAATTAGTGTTTTGAAAAAAGCGATCTTCCATTTTTTGTTAGATATTTAACTTAACACCACCTATCTCCAGCAGTGAAGAAAAAGGACATCGCCCTTTACGTTTTCGAGAAAAGTAGTGGATCGTGTTGAATAACTTTATGAGAAAAACAAAAGTATTTGCCACGTTTACTAGTCAGCGTATAATTGAATTTACCTCTGTTTTATAACAAGATCCAAGTTTCTGGTGCCAACAATGATCGTAGATTTTTTTTCGGTTTTGATATTTTAGGAAACCATTTCAAATTAATATCAACCAAGAAGACGTTATGAAAGGTAACTCTGAACATGAAACAATAGGATACAGGAAAAACTGTATAAATTTTATAAGACGCCACGAAATCTGCAGAGTTTGGGACGTTTCCTTGTCGCATTACCCTTCCCAACGTGTGAGAGTTTTTTTGCACCTTATGAGAGACTGTATTTCGCGAAGCGTGCAACCACTATGTCACCTCAAAGTCTAATCGAATTAATTTGCGGTTTAACTGGCTGCCAGAAGTCTTCTGGAATACCATAAACGTTAACTTTAAGAAAATCTCTGCTAAAAATTCCCGTTTTTAACAATTGCCATTAATCTGAAAAATTAAAATGCCCCTGAATACATTAAGAAAAGATAGGTGTAAATATTTTTCTGGACGTGCCGCTAGATTGGGTTCTTATTTGCCAGTTTATTCTGACCGTGAAAAACAAGTGTCAAGTTACCATTTGAAACTAACAAATAAAAATATCATGTTACATGTATCTGCAACAAAACAAGAAATTTGATTGGCTGCTTATAGTAGATCCAATCTGATTGGTGTGACATACATACATCTCCCACTGATCCACTCACTGAACCACCCGTTCATAACATAACCGACAAGCCGACTAAGTGGTATTTTTTTTACAAAAAAACAGCTCAAATATCGAACTGAAATGAATGTCATCAAATAACGCTATAAACTGTTACTGCAGAGACGAAAAACAGTTTAGATATGAAAGCTTCTTTTAAACTCCAATTGAAATCGTTCCCATATCAAAAATGGAAGTGTCAAGTTACCATTTTATAACTAAAAATAGCAAAGATCTCGTGCAAACGATTTTCTCTGACACGAAAAACAAATTTAAGTGTCAAGTTGTCATTTGTAACTAAATATAGCAAGCATCTCGTGGGAACAGGTGCTGACGATTTGTTAGCTCTAATTGGATTTACTCCCTTGTGAAAAACAAAAGTGTCAAATTACCGTTTGTAACTAAAAAATAAAAATATCTCTTGCAACAGGAACAAATTAATCGTTACCTGCTATCTATTGAAAACATTCGAACTCTTTCAAATCAAAATAGTCTCGTCTCCTCTAAAACACTTCCTAACAACTGAAAGCAATAATGCGTGACGTCTAATTATATTTACTCCTTGTGAAAAACAAAAATATCAAGTTACCTTTGTAACTAAAAATAACAACATGTCGTTCATTTTACAACTAGCTCACGCACTGTTTTAAACCACAAGGCTAATCTCGTCCATAACTAAAATCCTCAACCTAACCCACAGAAAATGTCGAAGTAAACCCAATATATGAATACTTTGCCCTCTTTCGTAGAAGAATAAATATGGCCGTTCCGAACTGTATAGGGATCAAATCTTCTCATATACCGTTTATTTTTAAAACAAGAAATTTGATTGGCTGTTTATAGTAGATCCGATCTTATTGGTGTGACATACATACATCTCTCACTCACTCACTCACTCACTTACTGATCCATTGCCCTGTCCACAACATACCCGACGCGCCGACTAAGAGGTATTTTTTTTACAAAAAAATAACTCAAAAATATATCGTGCCATTTGCATACAACTAGCTCACATACTGTTTCAAACCTCAAGGCTCATTACCCTTAAGATCAGAAATTTGATTGGCTGTTTATAGTAGATCCGACCTGATTGGTGTGACATACATACATCTCTCACTCACTCATTGACTCACTGATCCATTGACTCGTCCATAACATACTCGACGCGTCGACTAAGAGGTATTTTTTTTACAAAAGAATAACTCAAAAATAGTAATTGTACGGTTATTGTTCAACATCCAATGAAAATACAGAGATAAAACATGCGCACTGTTAGATTGTGAAGAGATAATCGGTCTTATCAAGGTTAAGTTTCTGTCCGACTTCAGTGACCCCTTTGACACCGATCATGCGACAGCCATTTGTTCATTTCTAATCTAAGAAAATCACTACAACAGATAGGCTTTCTCGTAACAGTGTTTTAATAAAACTAACATATTGACAATAATCCAACTGCAATACAGTATATTCGTACATCACTGCAAGTTTATCACAACGCCGATAACATTTGTCATACTGTCAGTTGATAAGTAACCTATTAATCGCACGGCATACCAATGTAAAACACAACTTCAACCTAAAATAACAATAACCGAGCTTTTGACATACTCAGTATTAAAATTTAGCTACCATGTCAAACAATTATTTGAAGAACTATATTTAAGATTGAAACAACAATATAACCAATTAGGTGAACACAATCTACAAGGAGACTCCCTCACTGAGTTCATTTGACTTTCCTGAACAACTGAGTTGTTCCTAGTATAGTTGTAAATGTTTGCTCAGCTCTCTGAGCCGAAGTACCATTATAGTATATGTTGACAGCCTGACTCCATGCGAGATCTCTTTGAAACAGTAATATCCTCTTTAAGACGTTTTCAACACTCGTTCTTTTAGCGAAGTTGAGTAACTTCGCAGGTTCTCTCGAATCCTAGTATCTCTTAAGGAGCTTTTTCTTACCATCATTATAGCAGACTATTCTTCATTTACATCTTCTTCATTTATAGCTTTCCGTCGCTTGCAATGAGAAATTGAAACAACTATGTAAGAAACTTTCAAACGCATTTTAATGTTCATGTGCTACGTGTTATCTTCCTTAATATCACTCGCCTTAACTAATGACCCGAATTCCTTAATTTGACTTTTTCTCACTATCCGTTGTTTTATAAACAATCCATAGATCGAAACAATTTATCATAGTTTCAGTCAGGCAGTTGTCAACTGACTTATAAAAAGTAAACGTACGGATGAATACTGCTATTCGATAACACCAGAGAATAACGATATCATGGAAATGTACAGTGTTCTGTTCAAAATCACAACGACTCAAAATAAATGTTCTTTATCACCATTGAACTTTTATCATACTCAATAATAAAATTTCGTTGTTCAAACAGTTGCTCGTAGATCTCTTCTTCCGAAGACTGAAGTGTGACATCAGGTGCTGGTTGATTCAACATTTCTTCAAGAACTGGAGTGAACGCCTTCAGCCAAATAAGTTTATGGTCGCTGCCCGGAACTGCAATCCGGGCAGAAGCTTTCATATTGCAGGAAGATACCGGTTGAACTGTTTTACATCTGTCGCATTTGACGATTCTTTCTGGCATTGACGTGACGTCACTTAAATGCTTTCCGCATTCACAACATGACAGCCATTTCTTTAACTGTTGTGCGAAATTTATCTTCTCAACTGAAATTCTTTCGACATCAAATAGACTATCGAATAATTGTTCGTTTATACGTGGGAACTTTTCTTCCGTCGGCATGATCTTCGTACTGTGAGTGGTAGTAAGGTACCTCTCAAAATCGTAGAACTTTACCAGGACATTTTCAAAACTATAGCAGCTATGATTCGTGACTTGTCTTCCCACAGGGTTAGGCGTATAGTTCCACTGTCGTCTCTTATGGCGCACCGGTCCAGCATAGTAACAATGGACCCATTTTTCATAACGACCTCGCGAATACAATCTGCACGGAGACTTAAACATCCCTTCACTGAAATCATCTCAGTTTCTCTCAACGACTGGATTGTTCCTATAGTTTTATATGTTTGCTTAGCTCCTGGGAACTACCCTCGTCATATTCGAAGACAATATCGTTGTTGCTCACAGACTCGATGCGAGACCTCTTTGAAAGAATAATATCCTCTTCTAACACACTTTCACCACTTTTTCTTTTACTGAAGTTCATCAGCTTTACAGGTTCTCTCGAATCCTGGTACTCTTTGAGAAGCTTTTCCTTACTAGGATCATAGCAGACTATTTGCCGTTTACAATTCTCGCCAACTTGTAACAAGAAATTGAAACAACGAAACGACCCAGTTCCGCTTTTTGCACGTCTGACATTATGTACGTACCCTTTCAACTGCAGCTGATTGTTCATGTTTTACTTGTTATCTTTCTTGATATCAGACTGCTCAACTAATGACTTGACTGCTTTCATTTAACTTTTCCTCACGATGCAACCTTTTATAAACAATGCGCAGATCGGAATTCACCAATAAGAACCAAGAAAACATAACTCAAACGGACAATAGCCAATCACCGCTGCTAAATAAAAACCAATAATCATTCGGCAGTGGAATAAAGAAGATTTAATTACGAATAAATAACTTAAATTTTATCACGTATTCCATGAACACGAACAAAGTTCAAAGTTAACCATAGCCAATCACACAGCCTCTAATATGACACTTTTGTTTTTCGCCGAAACCTATGTAACATGACATTTTTGTTTTTCTTCCAAACTCATGTAACCTGACACTTTTGTTTTTCTTCCAATCTCATGTAACATGACACTTGTTTTTCTTTTAAACTCATGTAACATGACACTTTGTTTTTCTTCAAATCTCATGTAACGTGACACTTTTGTTTTTCTTCTAAAGTCATGTAACATAACACTTTTGTTTTTCTTCTAAACTCATGTAACATGGCACTTTTGTTCTTCTTTCAAACCTATGTAACATGGCACTTTAAATATTTTTTCGGCCAAACTCATGTAACAAGATATTTTTGTTTTCTTCCAAAATCATGTAACTTGACAGTTTTGTTTGTCTTTCAAACTCATGTAACATGACACTATCAATATTTTAGCAGTCAAATTCATCTAACATGACACTTTTTTTCTCTCAAATTCATGTTATGTGACACTTTTGTTTTTCTTTCAAACTCATGTAACAAGACACTTGTTTTTCTTCCAAACTCATGTAATATGACACGTTTGGTTTTTCTTCCAAACTCATGTAACATGACACGTTTGTTTTTCTTCCAAACTTCTGTAACATGACACTTTTGTTTTTCTTTCAAACTCATGTAACATGAAACTTTTGTTTTTCTTCCAAATTCATGTAAAATACACTACGCTCACACTAACCTTAATTTAATTTAAATCATAGTGATCCCATTGGTTACTATTTCTCCATTTCCATTGGTCACTTTGCAGAAAGATCTTTTTGGCAACTTCATTGGTGAATTTCGATCCATCTATAACCAATAAAACGTTCTTTCGAATAGCACCATGAAAAGTTTCAAAGCAATCTCTGTACTGTACTCCTCACTCAACTCGTGTTCACCTATAAGCAATCACAAACCATGAATCAACTTCAAGTTAAGGGCTACGTGCATAACGTAACTCAAACGATGCAAAGCAGATCAGGATCTACGAACTACTTCAATTTTTCACTGCAAGTCACTGACACCCGCAAACGAAGAGCCGTTTGTTATGATACTACCAAGCAAAGCCTCCTCACAGGCTTCCAAGACTCCAGACAACCTGTCACTCTTCTCAACATCACAGAAAACCCAAGTCTCCTCGACCCCTCCGAACAACATCTGATTCTCGGAAAAAATCTCGCATTGAACCCGTTAACAGCGATGACATAACATTCCACTACGATGACACTGCACCTCTAGAAAACCAACTATTCGCGAAGTCATCATGAAAAACGGTTTTCTTGTTCCCATGCTGGACCGCTGCACCATTACGGACAATTCTGGTACTATTCCTGTCACACTCTGGGGAGATCTCATGAAACAAGTTGCTAATGAAAAGTCTTATTCCATCACCCATGTCCATGTCAAACAATACTACTCCAAAAAGTACCTGACCACCACTCCGTCCACAGACATCATCACCGACGAACATTACTCTCCGCCCACCAACGAATTTTTTGATAGTCTATTTGATGCCAAAGCAATCTCGGTTGACAGAATTCGCCTCGCAGATACCTTCAAGACTTGGCTTTCGTGCTCTAAATGCCAAAATATATTACCTGAAGCAGCATCCGGTTCAAACACCATCCTGAAGTGTTTTAACTGTAATGCATTTCAACCGGCGTCCTCTTGCAATACCAGTGCCTCCGTACGGATCGCCGTTCGAGACAACAACCACGACCTTGTGTGGCTGAAAGTCTTCACCCTACTTCTTCAACAAATGTTCAGCCACTCATCCACTCATTTAACCTCTAGTCCTCCAAGAAAACATTTTCAAAGAACTATTTCAACTGCAAAACATGATCCTCCACTGCATTATCATAAAGAGCATTTGTTTTGGCAATCATGAAAACAGTAAATTGAAATCTCCTCTTTAATCGCATATAAAAATCATCAACTGTAACAGTCTGCCGTAAATTACAAGTTGTGTTGACTTTCATTTTTAGGTTACATTGAACAATTCCGGAACACTATTTAGCAGTTATTAACACCTCCAATGACACAGACAAATTCCGGAATTACTCTTTTAAATATTAAAAATAACTATATTTTTTAATTACCCGTCTGCTTCTCATAAGAACAAGTGAAAAAAACTTCATTACTCCTAGTAAGTTTAAATACACGACCCCATAAGCGGCAACGTTTTAATTACCATCGTGTTCGAATAAAAGTTGTTGTTATCATTCTTTTGTGTTTAATTGCCTCTACATCAATTCCTGGCCGAATATTCCTTTATAGAAGCTCGATAACTATCTCTAACATCAAATTCTATCGTTTTCACCCTTTTTCTTTAACATAATCTGCAACATACATGTACATCCATGCACAAAATTAAACTAGTGAGACAATCTCAGTGTGTCTATATTTTATCCACACCCTCTTGCGATCTTTCCACCCTCAACATAGCAGCCAGACTTTAAACCCAAATTAAACCCAAATTTTACGGTCTACTATTTGGTTATCTTAGCGAGATAAGATCGTATGTATATCAGATTCTTATTTTCTTTCTTACTGTACATTGTAGCCAAAAACCTTGTAAAATTAACTCAATTATCATTGGAAAGAGTCGCTTAAATGCTCCTATTTTCATAATCTTTTAATTAACAAGAGTTGTATGTACACAAACAAATTCAATCGTTCAACGTGGAACAAGGTTTGCATCTCCAAGGAATGGCTTCCTCAGACTTGACAGCGTTTCTATACATGTCTCTGGATAGTGCACCGACTGCTGCACGTTCTGTGCTGCTATTTATTACAGCCGTCGCACAAAAGGGCTTCTTGGCGCTTGTTAACAATTTTTTTGTACTCCACATACCGAATCAATTTTTTGGGTGGGTTTTATAGGTAGACCCTTGCTCGGTAAGGATCGAAATGGCTGCTATTTAATTGGTTGATTCTAGTGTTGTTTACATTGTTGAAATAATTTACTTGTCGCTGTGAAGCACAAAACGAAAAAAAGTCACACCTACTTTGCGCGGGACAAGTTCGAATAATACGAAACAAAAAAATCACACTAACATTACACCAGTCAGTCACTTTTATTGTTACAAAGTAAAAACTATTATAATATACTGCGTGCGCTACTTCAGTTCTATACGCACTGCCGTTTCTTTATAACATGACGTGTGCGGAAAAATTGTTGTAGCAACAAAGTTGTTGTCGCCATTTAAGCAATAGAGCACTTTTTACGTGTTTTCATAGCTTCATCTAAACACTAGGTGGGTTGGGAGAATTTGAGACAGTTATGCAAACCTGAGACGTAGTCGAGGTTTTGCATCACTTTCGAGAATTCCCCCAACCCTACGAGTGTTAAGATGACGTTTGCATAATCTTATCCAACACAACTATCGACCAAGTAGAGCGTACGTAGTGGCTCAGTTATTTTATAAAACTCAATATACGCACAGAAGACAGAAGAAAGAAAAATTCTCAAACTTGATTCGCGTGCATAACAAAAAATACGAATGCGTGACAAGCTGAACTTAGTCTACTGTTCGCTTTGACGAAATAATTCAAGGCATACACACATATCAAGTTTTCTGTTCTTTTGATACAAGACGAGTCTTCAAGTTTATTAGCTCGTTTGTTGAGACAGAGCAATCTGCATACCGCGAAGTTTGGAATACTCTTCCGAATAACATTGCCGTAATTATTGTAAACTTATTTGTCAATTTTTTGATAAGTACTTAGTAGTAAGTATTTAGTGTAGGCGAGTTTAATGTAGGCGATCTACTCAGACCGTGTAGGCGAAACTACTTTGGTCGTGTAGGCGAAACGTCCTCGATATAGGCGAAACGACTTGTAGGCGAAACGACCGGTTACTGTTCATTAAATCGACGTTTCACTGTATTTCCTTTGTTATTTCAAAATGGTTGCTCCGAGAGCTTTCGTTTTCCGACCGCTGGTCAAGGGGAACGAGGACTCTGGGAACGAGATTTTCTAAGCGCCTGAAAGATCGTTTAAGAACCTTTCGTTTAAGGACGTTCGCGCCCAAAAACTTCCCACGCACATATGTTTTTAAAACTTTGACTGCAGGTAAAAAATTATAACATTAGATTACAAACGTAAAAAAAATCGGGAGTCACCGAACTCGTTTTGAAGGTAAGGCATAGCACAGAACATAACATTTCTAGGATTTCCAGTCACTCGAGGCGATTCTGGTTGGATTCATTACTATCGGCATATATTTAATTTGAAGAATCATATCTAAGTTATGTGTGTTTAACACAGCATATATAGGCCTATTTGATAGATCTTTGCTAGATATGTCATTAAATCAAGTGGAATTAGCTTTAGAAAATGCAACATCTAAGTTACGCACGCCTGCATCCATGTACCAATTCGACCCTATTTGAATAGTATATGCGAAATAATTAAAACTTCCTACGTGCAGGTTTTTTTTTTTGTTTTTTAGTATTATGGAAAGAATCAGAAAAGGAAGCTCGATAACGAGATAAAAGCTCTTTTTTTCTCAAACGAGCACGGTGACCCCACAATACCCGCAATAAGTGAGAAAAAAATTGGCAGAAATCTATGGCTACTTTTTGGCAAATGAAGCAAATGCTACAAATAGAGACGTAACGGGCTCAATAGAGCAAGTCCAAATTATGTTTCCTTTTAAAGAATAAAATATCAATTTGGAGGGTATTTGAAGCCATTTTGTCTGGGACGTAGATGAATAAGTAATCAAAGAAAGTCAAACTCAGTGTGATATAACAGGCCGCATTGAAAAATAATCGAGCTCATTTCTTGTGCACTGAGATAACCAAACGTCACCTAAATATCCATATCTGTAAGCATCGTGGCATGAAAACAAGCACGGTGACCTCCTCTTTTTATTACGTTTTTAACATCTCCTTGTACTGTAATGACACTATACCAAATTCCATCGGAAATTTATGGCGGGTTCTTTTACTCGGGAATAGGCTTTTGTACATTATGCTAGCTTTTTTTCGTGCATTTTAGTGAGGCAAAAGCATTGAGTATTATTCAAGCATTTTAGTGGCATTTTCAAAGAAAATTAATATATTTCTACAGAATATAGAAATAGAACTATTTTTACGTGAAACTGAAGACTTAATTTAACCTCTTCACTGAAGTATCACTGAAAGGGGACAAAGGACTAATAGAACAACAGATCATTTGAGAATTATCTTCTGGTGTATTAAAACTTTCACATACGTTGTTGTTAAATTGTTATAGTAAGTAAATGTTATTGTTAAGCACCCTGAACTGAACTGTTAATTGTGTTGAGACGTTAAAATTATGAAAATTAAAAAAAAACTATGTATAAGCATTAACTGGGCATTTCAGTGACTATTTTGGGGGAAACCGAGCATTTTAATGGAAAAGAATGGAGCATTAAGGTGTAGCATTTTACTGGGGAAATAAAAGCATAATGTACAATAGCCTACTCGGGAATCACCTTAAGATGAGGAAGGGAATCACCTTAAGATGATTCCTCAGTGTTGCATTGCGTATCTCTACTGCGCACGATTTTTGCGTCATTAACGCTTGCGTAAATGAGCACGTGCACATTCCCTCAAGCTAAGCTTGACAGAAAAATAAGTGCTTCTTTCCTCTGAAACGAGTACGGTGATCTATATTTTTTATTTCATAATTTCAATAAGATCAATATCCTCCATAAGTGAAAAAAAAAATCAGTTAAATTTATGGCTACTTTTTTTGCAACTGAAAGTAATTATATAGGGGGAGGTATAACGGGCCGAAAAACCCATGTCCAAATTATGTTTTTTCCAGTGAAGGATAAAAAAATGCAGGGTATTTGAAGACATTTTTTTCCGGGACGTAGACGAATAAACAATCCAAGAGAGTTAAACTCTGTGTGATATAACGCCTTGCATTGAAAAATAATCGAGCTTATTTGTTGCGCATTGAGATAACCAAAACTTACCTAAGTAACCACATTTATCGGTATTGTGGAACGCAAAGCAGCACAGTGACCCGTTCTTTATACTACTTTTTCAATATCTTCTTGTCCTGTAACCACAGCATACCAAGTTTCATCGGAAATCTATGGCGGGTTCTTTTAATAGGAACTCACTGTGAAACTGGCAGTTATTCGGGTTATTGGTGGAAGAAATTGAATAATGATTATTTTGGGTTGTTGAGATTTCCTGATTTATTTTAATTGATACGAAATTATATAATATAGTCAGATAATTAAGCTAGCTTTGAGTTTAGATTTTTGCCGACTTGTCTTGCTACAAAGCCGTCTTCTGATTTTAAACATGACCCGCTCATTAGAAAGGATTCCACGAATTTTCACAGGCGGAAAATTTTTGTTTCAGAAAGAGCTGAAATTTAGGGTCCTTTTTACTTGGTTTCTTAATTAATTTAACTTGTTTTGAATTGCTAATTCCAGACTCTTGATTCCAGATTCCGAATACCAGATTCGAAGCTTACTGTTTCGAATTTTTCAGGTTGTAGATGTCGCCGCGTCGATGCGTGGTGGGGACTGGGAGATGTAGCGAACTAAAGCAGACAACTGATTCGACTGTTCAGTTTCCTTTTTTTTCGTGGGATCGTACTTAGCTATTATTAACCCAGCAGGAGGTCTGTATGGGAGAATCTTGACCGAGGTCGTAAGTACAGACCGAATGCAGTGGTCAAGATTCTCCTATACAGACCGACTTAGCTCGGTTAATAAGATGTTTATTATTATATGGGAAAAACAAAAACAGTTTAACTTGTTTAATGTAACTGATTTGTACTAACTTACATTTTGTTTGCGGACGGCGATGAGCCGAATTTAATTCTTCCAAAGTTTGCTCCTCTTCTTTACTTTTTTTCTCATCAGCTTTTCGGCACTTACAGAAAAAAATATGGTGAGATGAAAAGAGTCAATGATTTTGCATTTTAGTTTGCAACTTTTTCACTTCAAAACATTACCGGTCTAGATGCCACAATATCCATTTCAGCCAATCGAATTCGTGAATGTGGTAGTTTCCAGTCCTTGTGAGACAGAGCCATATAATAAATGTTGATCTCCTTGGTCTCCTAATGCGAGCGAAACTGGGGAGAGAACAAAATGCCCTCGTGTAGGGGTGGTGGGGTTGTTACCGTGGGACGAGGGAGCGGAAAAATACTGAAGATAGCGGCTCGTCGAGCACACGGAGCCCTCTGGTCTAAACACTGATTGATGACTATCCAAAACGATGTATGCTTACTTCAACATATTGCAGGTTTCAAAGTACCTACCGTTTTGGTAGGTTTAGGTTTAGTTTATCGAGGTTGCACACAGCGAACTTAAATTAAATATATAGGTAGTGTTTAATTGGAAGTTGTGAGTCGCTTCGACGAACGTAGCACATTTTCGATCTCAGATTGTTCAAACATTTTGTACGCTTATAGTTTATATATTCAATGAAAGTTTAGCAAATATCTTTTCAACGCTCAAGAAAAGAGTTGTTAAGTCGTCCGGGATAAGAAGTTATCCGGATTCTTTGGGGTGATAAAGATCAGTGAACTAAGATCACTTGGATCAAATTGCATCAAATTATAAAGGCTGGCATCAATGAATCGATCCTCTCTAGCATATTTTAGATTACCCCCAAGGAACATATCTTAAGTTTCTCATTCTTACTTGGCTGAATTAGACAATTCCAGTCCAGGCAAGTTATCAGCGATTTAATGATTGTGTAAAGGACATACTGGAATTTTACATTTTTTTTCTCCGTGTTTTGTGTTGTAAATAATGTTTAGCTTAGGACTGAGCGGTTGAGTACTTTCCAATAATATCACTTATTTTTCACCTGGTATTGGTGAGGAGATTTTACTATCAATGTGATCGGAAGATGTGAATTTTTTCTTAGTTTCTTAGGCTGCGTTCCTTTGGCGTGATCCGGGTCCGGATCAGATCCAAGATCTGTCTGGATCATGGGGCATCAAAAGAACCGGTGAATCCATGACCAGAGTGGATTTGTTGGTTCTTTTGATGCGCCATGATCCAGACAGATCTTGGATCACTGATCCAGATCCGGATCACCCCAAAGAAACGCAGCCTTAAAATTAATAAAACTAAAGTCACTGACTCAAGTAAAGTACAAACAGTTTATTTTTTTAAGTTTATGAAACTTAATTATTTCATATAATCATGGTTAAGTGTAAATATAAATTTTGCAGTACTGTGCAATGAATTACTAACTCAAGAAAAACTGTAAGAAAAGATCATTGCCAACGAGCCAGCCGAGCAAAGACGCGAGGTTGGCGAGGCGGCAGCATTATAAAGCCGTGTGCGTATGTACATGAGTTGATTTTGGTACAGGGAGAGTCACAGGGAGATGAAATCTCGAATAGAAATGTAAGGTAATATAAGGTAATGTAAGAGTGACGTCATCGGTGATTGTTTTCGAGTGACCCGGCAGAGTTCCGTGAGGAAAAGGTGAGTGGAAATATCGATATTCACTCGTGAGATTGAGCGCTGTGTTCTTGCGTGTACCTTAATTTAGTATTTTTGGGAGCCAGAGTGACACAAATCTAACAACTAGGAGGCCGAAAAATCGCCCAGTGAGGCAGTTATCGAGATCAGCTCGAAAACGGCGAGTGTTAGTGCCATAGTCACGGCTAGCTTGCCAAAAACAATCAATTGCCTCGACAAGATCGGTCAGCGTGCCATTTAAGAAACAAAAAACAAAACCACTTGAACATAATCACTATAAACTCAATCAGAGGGCGTACAAAGCCTCTTTTTATCGAGCTAGTGTGCTCAAATACAAATTTGATAGTCACAGCGAGCGTACCAAAACAACAGTCTTGCCAAAACAACAGTCAATTGCCTTGACAAAATCGGCCAGCGTGCGATAACTAAGGAAAAAAACAATTGAATATATTCAAATATATTCACCATAAACATAATCAGAGGGAATATAAAACCTCTTTCCAATGGAGTTAGTGTGCCCGCAATCACAAATTTGATCGACGAACGAGTCACGAGTCACACAACATGTCGCTGTTTATAGTTTGTGCCGTCGTTTGTGCTCAGTATCCATTAGCATTCACAAAGGTGAAAAACAGTCTAAGGTCTGTTTGCCAGGAAGCCACTATCTGTCAAGCTTCAGGGAACTTAGTAAATCAATTTGGATAGTCTTCTCATTCCAAAGTTTCAGGAAGCTCGCTTGAAAATTATCCGATCAGAAGTGCTCAGGTCCAAAGTCCACTTGCTGAAGTGCGTGCACCAAAGTAACAGCTCACGAAAATTTATAAATGCTTCTTGTATTGTGTATGTTGTTAGTGGTGTGACTAATTTCGATTTTTCACGTGGATATCAAAATAACAGTTTAAAAAACAAAGAGAAACCAAGGCAATCCATGGTCTTGCACCAGCGTATTTAATTGAATTGATCACCCTAAGGACTCAGTGTACAACATTAGGTGATCGTAGCTTTGTAGCGGCTGCACCAGCTTTATGGAACAAATTACCACGTGCAGTCCGCCATTCTCAAAATGTACAAACATTTAAGAAAGCCCTTAAGACTAATTTATTTTGGAAGGCTTATAATCTACAGAACATCCGATCAAGTATGAATTTATAGTTAATATTATGCAATTTTATACTTGGAATATTAATTAGCTTTAGATTTTTCCATTTTTCATATAACTGATTTGATTGTAAATAGTAGAATTCTAGTTTTTGTCATTGTAAAGCGCACGAGAGCATCTTCTCATGTATCGTGCGCTATAGAAGCAATAAAATTATTATTATTATTATTATTAAAAAAATATGCGAGTTTTGCACTGCTTTTTTAAACAATGTTTCATTTTAAAAAATGGTCTGTACTCTGGTTATTTATTAATTTTCTCTCGGCGCACAACTGTGCCAGTGTTTTCTCGTTGGCACTCTACCGGCAGGTATTCCTAGTATAAATTTTACATATTACAATAGGTGGGTTTATTGCCAACGAGCCAGCCGAGCGAAGACGGTGATGTCAGTTTTCCTTTTTACTGCAAAGAACGCTTTTGTGACAGCGTATCGTTTGGAATCATCCCTAGCTCGGTTAAAAATGTCGTCTACTATTTTCAAACTATTTCGTGTTTGCTAAGCTTTAAAGAGGGATCTCCTCAGCCGCCTGTTTATTTTCTCCCCCTCATGAAAGAGAACAAGAAGTTCACAAATGTATTCAACCTAAACATTTCCGAGTTAGCGACATTAAAAGTACCCAGTAGTAATGTCGTGACAGAAGAAACTTCTCAAATATTGCTGCAGACACTGTGGCACTTACGGAAACCGGAAATATATTTAGTCAGTCTTTGAGGAGACTCATTCATCTATGTAAGATATAAATAATATCGGTAAAGTTAAACGCTTCTCGGTTGTCTCAATCGATGTCATTGTGTATTTTGTGTATTAGTTTATTGTTAACACGGTATACCAACGGTGGCAACCTAATAATAACGTGCTATTCTGAGACACGACGTGACTATTTGATAATTAAATTAGTAACTGTTTAAGTATGATATGAAAATTTGCCTCTTGAATGAAACAAAATCATTCCTCTTCCATTTTTTTCATAACTTAATAGCATTGGTTCATTTTTCTCCAGCAGGAAAAGCGCCAGCATATTTTCCTTTGTAAGTTTTTGGGAAAACAAGGGTATCATGTTACAAACTTTGCGAGGAAAACAAAAGTATCAAGTTACAAATGTTGGCGTTGAAAAAATAAAATTATCACGTTTGCTAGTTCAACGTATCGATCAATTAAAAATAAACGAAATTAAACGTAAAACACCACAGTAAAACCTAAAACCTTCTTGTCAAACTTTAATTGTAAGTTATTTTTGGGCCTTGAACTAACAAGTTACATACAGGCAGCTGATGACTTAAAATGTACTTACAGTTCAGCATAACACTCTGCACTATCTGAGATTGTCTCACTAGTTTAACATAACTGTAACAAATTAGTGTTATTACATGTTGTACAATACAGTACTGTACGTAACCCTTTTAGATTCTTGTAGCTCTACTGGTAATGTATGTTCTAAAATCCAGTGGCTAGTCAACAGATAAATTCAGTTAACACTGATGATGTCATCAATATACAGCAATAGTTCATAGTAAATGATATCTTTTTTCAGTTCTTCTCTTCTTTAGATTAAGTTTCTTAGTGTAGGTATTTGTTAATCATTATTGTCTTTATTTCCTGGCCATCACTGTTAACGTAATTGTAGTTACATGAAAACATGACTAGCCTATCTACTTGAAGACCAATCGGGAGACCAATTTGTAGTCACCAGCTGCATTGTCAAGTTAAACAAATTGTAACTGCCAATAACAAGGCTCAAAGTTAAGTTTAAATGTCACTTGCAAAGTTTTGCTAGGGAGATTTTTTCTACTAGCAATTTGGTGAGACCACTAGCAAATTCTTTACCTATATTAGGGATACATGAATAATTGTAATTCGCAAATGGTTGCTGGTGGATATTTTTCTCACCTGCAGATTATCAAAATCACTCACATTTCCCAAATTCGCATGCATTAATTTTGAGCTCTGCAATAATTTCATTCCCGGGGATGGAGGGAAGTATTTATAAAGTTTAATCCAGGGAGGCTCCGGTCCGAGGTCCAACCTAACATACCCCTTTTTATATATATTTTATTGAAAAAGGTACCCCTTTCACATATGTACTTCAGGAAGTCTCGTCATTTTCATGTAGTGTTTAATAATAAACTGATATAGCCATAAGGTGTATCTTAAAGGTATTATAAATAAATTTAAATACCTAAATGTCCAATTTCCTTACCTTTTATATCTCAACTTGTGGAATCCCTACCCTTTTATATACTGGAAGGCTGAAAAAGGTACCCCTTTCAGACGAAACCTCCCCATATAGGCCATTATAGAGAGTCCCCCCCCCGCGGGGGGCATATGGGGGTGGGGGGCGAAATACCATCCTTTTTAATTTAATCTTAATCATATTAGTCTTACTAAGCAAGTTAACTTTTTTGTCCACTTGCTGGTAAGGTTTTTTCTACTAGCAAGTTGGTGAGACCACTAGCAAGTTTTTTTCCAAATGGTTCGGTATGGATGATTCTAATTCTCACTCACAAAAGCTTGCTAGTGGATATTTTTCTCAATCGCAGATTACCAAAATGAGCTACATTTTGCGAATTTGCTGCGTTAATTTCGACCCCTGACTTGTGGAAACATTATTGTAGACAACATAGTGTACGTATCTGTAATAAGATGTGGTCAAGAAGGGAACAAGTCAATCTCCAATCAACACGTTTCAACCGTACAGTAGTGTTGCTTGTCTTATGATCTTGCCGAACTGCGCCTTATTTCTGGATCATATGATCACATGACTTCAAGTAACGCAATATTAACAAGCTATTGTTACATCCTTTCTCGTTCCTTTTTTTTGTGACAAAGTCCGAGATGTGTGTTCCTTACACTTAACAATAACGCAAATGTCTCTCTGATCTGGTAAATCACAAAACTGTTCCTCTTAATTCTCTTAACGTCAGAAAGGAATAGCAGTCCAGTTTCATAAATTTAGGTCATTTAGGTGTCGGGGCCTTCTTACTGGTCTGCTTGATCTGGTATTGGGACCTGGTTTTCAAGATTGATGCCACTGGCATAGCATTTTGTACCGGTGGTGGGGCAGTCTCCCGATGTCATGGTTATTGCTGACAGATGATTAGTCACTGGTGACTGTATCAAGACTGAATGTGGATCAGGCTGCGGTGTTGACTTTTCAAACTCATTGGTCAGTGTGGTGGTTTCTCTGTTGGGCTGGTACTCTTTGTGCGGCCACTCATGAGCCTTTGTACATGACTTATGTCTAAATCGTACGTAGCGGCGTATTTCGATAGTCAAGCAGGTGCCAGATAAGCGTCTGAACCGTCTTTCTTCCCCTTCATCATCAATCGCTTTGCTTCTCAAACTGCGTTTTTTGTTTCTCTTAGGATGACGTGATGAGGACGTGATCAGCTGAAATTTCCACATTTTGCTGAAACGTTTGTACTCCTTACTGGTTAACTTTGGGTCACTGTCTCACATAACTACATCAGGAATAACATAACAAGCAAACTGCATTTTGATCTTGCATAATAGTCAACAATGATCAAGTAATTTTGACCATTGCAAAAGAACAGATCTACAGCCACATTGGCCCATAGACGAGTTGGAATGTTAGTGGCTAAAGAAGTTCTTTCTCAAATTATTTAACATCCCTAGACCGTACCAGCAAACTTCACAATGCTGAATAAAGTCTTTCGCCTAGTTGTTCATACCTGGCCAGTAAAGCCATTCTCTTGCGCGACGCAGGCAGTTTTCTATACTCATGTGTGATGCATGAATGCGTTGGAGCATATCCTTTCTAAGAGATTTTGGGAGTGCTGCTCTCTCGCCACAAAATATCATACCATTTTGAACGCCAAGTTCCTATCTGATACTGAAGTATGGGGCTGCTGCATTTGGGGCCTCGCTCTTCTGTTCTGGCCATCTAGATAGGAGATCCTTTGTGACTTCATGAAGAGTTTCGTCTTGCTCTGTCTAGTTGCGTATGTCCTCTAGTCGCGCTGCACCTACTGGTAGGTCTTGAATCATGTTAATAGTTTCTACTTCAGAAAGGTGATCGGTCCATGTTTGGATGATAAGTTCAGCTAAGAGTATCAGCCAATTCCATCTGCTTACCACACCGGTAGACAAGATTAACATCATAGACAAGAAGTCTCAGGAGGAGACGTTGAAAACGTTTGGGAACTCTGTGCAGTAGTGTCTTGTTAATGACGTCCAGTGACTTGTGGTCTGATTGGACTGTAAGTGGACAGTCGTAAGTATACTGGCGAAACTTCTCTAGACCAAACACTACCTATGCTATGCATCCTGTGTGAGAACTACTCCTAATCCAGTGTCAGATGCATCGCTCTTAAGTATCAGCTCCTTTGCAGGTTCAAAATACTTAAAGACTGGTGCTTCTGTCACCAGCTACTTTAGCCTATTGAAGGCTTCGTTTTGGTAGTGTTTTCAGTGCTACTCAACGTCTCTCATCATAAATCTTGCAAGAGGTTCACACACCTCACTGTGCCTAAGCAGAAACGGCTTGCTGAGATAGCTTATAAAGCCTATAAATCTTCTTACAGCCGCCACATTAGCAGGCTTTGGCATTTCTAGTATGACTTTATCTTGCTAGGGTCTGGTTTGAGACTTTTGCTGGTGAGCAGATCATGTCCAATGTAGGGAACTTCATTGAACCTGAGCTTCATCTTCTCCTTGTTCAACTGTGAACCGTTCCTTTGGTTTGTGCAGGTTCGCGTCATCTTTGCCAATTTCTTCATAGGTCTCGCCTTTTTCATACAACATGATGTCGTAATGGATAGTTATTACATCAAGAAGTCCCTCTACAACTTGCTGTTGTCTTTGGAATTTTTCTGGATTTGAGGATAGTCCAAATTGAATTTTCAACTACTATCTTCCGAAGGGAGTATTGCAGTGGAACAACTTTAACTTTCTTCCTCGAGCTCCACGTGCCA
Organism: Catalaphyllia jardinei; assembly: GCA_022496165.2. NCBI lineage: Eukaryota > Metazoa > Cnidaria > Anthozoa > Scleractinia > Caryophylliidae > Catalaphyllia > Catalaphyllia jardinei. Next base: position 24,144,609 of record CM042746.1, on the reverse strand, counting down.
AAAGCCATTTTTGAAAATATAAAATATACATGACGATTGGTTAAATCTTATATTTCTATTAAATAATTAGATTATGACCTTGAGATTTCTATCCCATGATAATTGACCAAGGGCGCAGCCCGAGTCCACTATTACGCATCATATCAAGAGCGAATAATCTAATTGTTTTAGTAAAAATCTACTAATTATTCAAAATGTTATCTAAATTCTCTTCACAGACACTTTCAAAGCACTAAGAAGCGGCCGTCATTTTGTTCACAACCGCACACTCGGTATCTATCATAGAATAGATAGTGAGTACCATAACCAATCACAGAAAAGCATTCGTCATAGAACGTTAGTAGATTTTTACTAAAATTCGTTAGAAACACGGTACATGTTTAATAATTCTTAAGAAGCTAAGAATAAAAAATACCTGCTTACCTTAAATCAAGATACTGATGACTTGAATGATCCCCTCTTCCCTGGTGAAAAACTGCATGGGGAAAAATAGGGAAAAAGAGCAAAATACCAATTACGTCCGACTTAAATTTCACGATAATATTTACCCCAACACCCCTCGATAATTTTTTTTACTGATGTAATTCCCTATTGACACCTATCCAAACTGCTTTGTGATCACTATAATATGTCTCCAGTATACCAACATGTATATAATTCCGTCCAATGTTAGTGTAAATATGATCAATAATAGTTCTATTACAAGTCGTATAGTCATCGACTACTTGACAATAACCATATTCTGAAATCATTAAGTTATATAAACCACTCATTTGTTGCTTATTGAGCCAATTAACATTGAAATCCCCAATTATAATATGGAATTGCTTAGAATATAAAGTGCTGGAATATAAGTACCTCGATGCCTCATAAAGTTGTCTTACAGGAACACTAGGCGATCTGTAAACTCCAGCAATTATAACATGTGGTAGACATTCCAATTCTGTGACAGTAATTTCTACACCAGAAGCATTCTGACATTTAGGATATCCAACTTTGCATGAAAGACAGCATTAAATGGCAGTCCCATGAAATGGTCTTTGATTTGACAAAATCATTGCCTCGTCATTTCTAAAAAGTGTATATTTCTCGATTTCAAATTCTTGAATTGTATCTAAAACACTCAGTCTTGTCTCTGAGAAAATGGCAACATCTGGTGAATAAAACCCCAGGTAATTCTTGACATCCAAAAAGTGTTTATGTAGTGACCTCGCATTTAAAAACATTATTTCTCAAAACTTTCATCTTGTTGGTTTTTTAATCGTAAACATGGTTTAAAATAAGCATTTGTTCTTAACCTATTCATTTCTTCTTCAACTTTACGACTGTTGTAGGCATAATTGGAGTCCAGGATCCATCAATATTACTTGTATACAATTGCCTGTTCTCATTCCTTGTTTTCTGTCCAACATGATCGTGATCAAATTTCACCCAGATTATTCCTTGCGGTTGTGGGGGATTGTACAATTCCACATATTTCACTACGCTTCCAGCTCCATTTGTTAATCCATCATCTAGTCTGGTATTGACAGCAATTTCAGTTCTCTGATTTATTGCAATACATAATTCTGAAGCCAACTGCATTGGTTTTCTCGGATCATTAGGAATTCTGCTCAGCAAAGTTTCTTTCATTTGTTCAGACTGTGCACCAATTACAAAATCGGATGCAATTATTGAGAACTTTTCGTCATGAGAAGCATTGTAGACTTTTTTGTTAAAATTCTCTACTTTTTTATTTTGATAGAACAGATGAGGGGCATGATGAGGATAATTCGGATCATTTTCACAAATTAATCTTTGCTTGAGTATTCTAATGTCTTCTTCTGTATGTTTTCCTTCTCGTAATCTATTAAGAATCTCAGCAAATAGGCGACTCTCCCTTTGTCTCATTATTTGACAGAGCTCATACATAGCAAAATGTTTCCTCCACAAGTTTGTTGCTAATGCACCATAAGAACCTTTTAATGTTTCAAAGACGTAACCATCAAAAACTGGCTCTAATTGAAAAAGATCTCCAATAGCAATTATGCTGACCCCTCCAAAATCACTATCCACTCCGTTGATTTCTTGTAGTCTTTTGTTTAACTGAACATTAAACAGAGAATTTCCGACCATAGAAATTTCATCGACAAAGATTACTTTCAAACCCCCCAGCTTATTACGTAATGAATTTAGCCTACTAGAATCTAATCTTTGATAATTGTGCAATAACGATTTGCAGGTACAGAAAGTGCACTATGAATTGTACAACCACGGATATTAAATGCTACTTTTCCTGTTGGCGCGAGAATAAGAGCTCTTATTTGTCGAAAATCATCACCTACATTTGTATTTAAACACTTAACTGCTGCTTGGTATAGTGCTTTTGTTACATGAGATTTCCTAACTCCCCCACCGCCACTGAGAAAGCAATAAAAAGCAACTTCACTTGTCCTAAGCAGATGCAGAATATGATAGAAAAAAACTGCTCATTATTCAAAGAACGTACAGCTTGGCGATATTCATCATCATCAGACATTTCATTGCAAATTGCATCCTGATCCACAACTGAACAAGAAGGAATTCCAAGATCATCAGAAAGATCATAGTTTTGATCATTATTATCTAAATCATTACCAGTCTCTCTTATGTTACGAGAGCTATCAATTAACTCTGTATGTTGTGTATTAGGTGCCATTAAATCCCACATGTTATTATCATCAGTATCGTTTGTCATACTAAGCATTGCTTCATCAATTTGGGAGCTATATGGTAATATTCTGCTAGTTGGCAATTAATCTGTTCACTAATGTCACGGCATCTCTGTTGAAATGGCCTTAAACTTTCAATATCACGTCCTTCATCTCTCCACGGACTAAAAAGAAACAACAACTCTCTAAAATACTTTTCCGCATCAACTTCTTTATTGAACCATACACTTCTGATGACCCTACATTTTGCTCGCTTTTTGATCACTTTACTTGGCATTTTCGATTCAGTTGACTCATCATTACGACTCTCATAATCATCTTCAAGATTATCTTCGTCTTGTGTTTCCAGTAGCAACCCATCGTTGTCTTCTTTACAGGACTTCTGATAAATATTTTTACCATTACTCTTCATATCATACAATGCAGCCCAATCAGCTAGACTTACATTCTCCAAAAAGTGCGGCCTTTTAATATACCGGTTTCTATTTCCTCTGACTCATCCTCCATTTCTTTGATTTGATCAAGTGATTTCAAAGTTTTATTCGTTCATATGGTGGAGAACTTGGAATAAACACAACTTCACGTGACGATCGTCTCATAGGCAATTGCAAAGCAAGATAAACAGCTTCCTGTGTAGAAATTTCAACGGCATTGAGAAACGTATTTCCAATATCCCTTACTTGTTGCTTAACACTAGAGTTCCCACTTTTGGCCTCCTCGCACGCAACCCGTAGAAGTTCACTCATACCTCGTTGAGCTTTAGATATATAAGAAACAATATACATAGCACAAGCATACACATCTAAAACATACTGAATATCCATATTTGCTCTCCATGCTAGAAGACATGATTTGTTATAGTTATTTATTCTTAACTCATTAGGATTTCTCTTCAAAAAAATTGTTGCTGTCACTAGTGATGCTCGTATAGCAAGGATATAGTCTTCTTCAGAAACACCTAGTTTTTCTAGTAAATCATCAAATGATATGTCTTCTCCATCTTTCATATCATTAAGTTTCTCATGAAATTTTCGAAATTCTCCTTTATGTTTTTCTTTTTCACTGGCAGGAATATCATCTTCTAATGGGTATAAAATAACTGTATTACGCATAGGTGGTTTTGGAAAGTTGAATCTACACACCATTCGGTTTTTCTTCTTGCATGTTTGGGAATGACTGTGATACTGCCGTATTACTAACTCGGACAAAGTAACGTCATTTGCTGCTTTACTACATGTTATAACCTGATTAATGAAGTCAACAACCTCTTTATCTGATTGCATACCAAATCGAGGAGCACCTTTAATCCACAGAAGCATATGTATATGAGGTGAACCGCGTTGCTGGAATTCAACTTGGTAAAACCAGTCTTCAATCTTTCCTAAGGGTGATAAATTACTTGACAGAAATTTTAAGAAAAACTGCTGAAACTGGTAATCGAAGTGTCGTGCACAAGTAACTGGGTCGCTCTGAATAAGCCTTGTCTTTTCTTCCCACGTGAAATTGTCTAACTCCTCGTCACTATACTGTTTTTTATCAATCAATTTCGCAACAATTCTAAGAAGGTGCTTCCACTTAGTCTCTGCTGCAGAAAAACTACAGAAAAGCGTAGCCGGTCCTAGTTGTCTAATCATTGCAAATATATCCTTCTTAGCCTTCTCAAAATACGGAGGTGCTCTTAAAAATCTATACCCATCATCTGAATAACATAATTTCTCCAGTGCACCATCCTTTTTCAAATTTCCAGCAGTTATTTTTCGGCCTTTAGTTTTGTGTTTACGAAGAGCAACTTACGACTTTGCCAATAAAATTTTCATTTGTAATTTTTTTACTTTAAAAAAGAGGTTTTCAATGCACATACTGGCTCTTCTATCAGACCGCCTCAGTTCAGATTTACAAATATCACTGTAATACACTGGAACATGCCGTGCACTATTTTCAGCCCTTGCCTCACCACAAAATATACCTGGATATGCTAATTCCTCACAGTTCTTGTCTTTGAAAATACTCAATGGTTTGTTACCTTCTCCAGGTGCAAAGGAAAAAACTGACTGGGCACGTTCATCATCTTCTATAAACTCTGGCGATATCAACATTGTATCCAACGCACCAGCGCACTCTTCAGTGTCATCATTTTCACGTAAGATTCGCTTACTGTGCAATTTTCATCTCCAAAAACTCCTATATGAAACTCCTCTTTCAATTTCTTTAATCTAACCTCCCTTTGTTCAACTGTTTCTTGATTTTTTCTTTGCTGAAATCCCTCTTTCAATTTTTTTAATTTAATCTCCCTTTGTTCGATAGTCCTCCGATTTTTCCTTTGCTCTCTACATTTCTTCATTTTCTCTAATCTTAATTTTTTTCTTTCTTCCGTCTCAATATTTCGTGCCTTTCGGTTTCTTTCTTTGGCTTTGTCCAGCCTCATCCTCTTTTCACCTTCAGATTCATCTTGCCTTTTTGCTTTGTTCCTTTCTCTCATCTTCTGAAGCCTCAAAACTCTTTGTTCACATGTCTCCATCTGTCTCTCTTGACGCCTCTCTTCTCTCATCTCATCCAGCCTCCCTATTTTGCTATGACCCGCGGAATCCTTTTCTATGACCGACACTCTATTATAGGCTTTTGTACTTTCACTAAAATTGCCCTCCATCTTGTTACTATTAACAATATTTACACCACATTCTTTGAACATTAACTTGCTAACATGTACACCTATCACTTCAAAAGGTACGACTTTATTACTTGAATAAAACCTTTGCAAATAGTCGATTAACTTTTCTAACCTCGAAAACCCAAGCAAAACGGAAGTTCCTTCACTGCATGCATTGCCCCAATTATCTCTAGAATGGGCACCAAACAATTTTATTTTATCTTCAGCAAAAAAAATGCGACTGTATTACAAAATATTGTTAGCAGACAAGCATTATATCGCCTTTTCAGAGAACGCAATGCTTCCAACAAAGAAAAATAGCAGTCTCTTGACTGTAACATGTTCACATCACCGGCAATGCTTTCACTGTAACATAATCTGTATGTTTCGTCATCTAAGGACAGTGCACTGGGTATTTCACTTAGTAAAAGCAAATCCTCTTTTGTTGATAAATGAATGTATGAGTAAAGACCATTTCCCACACGAAGAATATCGTCCATTTTTGTACTGTTCCATGCTTCTGCAAGACAGCTAGCAGTTGCATTAAATGTAATCGCTACTAGACTGTTTACAACACACTGTTTCCCAGCATTTATTCCAAATAACTCTTCGTTACCTTGATGAAAACTTCCTGTTACTTAACATAATTCATTCAAGTGAAGTATGATCCTCGCAGTAAATTTTCCAATTTAAGCAACTGGAAAGAAGAAGCCTGAAAAAAATCAGGGCTTCAACGGGATTCGAACCCATGACCTCCGCGATACCGGTGCGATGCTCTACCAACTGAGCGATGAAGCCACACATTGGGAGCAAGGTCAATTTAGTGAGTTCATATTTCCCGTAAGAGTGAAATGATGAAAGTGTATAATAACCGCAGTTCAAATATGAATTATTTCATATACACTTTCATAATTCATTCACGCATAATGGTCCACGATTACTTTCTATGTCATTAAAGAGTTAAATATTCTTGCACAAACTTTGATGATTTTTATCCGTAAATACTTCACAACAATTTTTTAAAACGACTTTTTTCCTACATTTATTAAGCATGCTATGTGCCTTTTTTTTCCTTCTTCCTTTTTTTCCTTTTTAGCTGATATCCCAAAAAAAAACTTGAAACAAATGTGCTCCTTTCGAATACTACTTTTTCTGAACCTGTAAAGTATTGATGACCTTGCAACAGTTCCCAATACTTTTCTCCTAAATAACCATCTTATCTTTCTATTTTTTTGCATACCAATCATAACCCTGGAACTAATTCTTGAAGGTTCTCGACATCGAAACATTACGTTTTCCAGTAACGCTTCCGTATCCTTCGCCACACTCGAAAATGCAATATCTTGATCTTACACTTTTTAAATCGTTTTCGGAACATCTTGTTCCCTCCAAATAATTATTGCCATCCATCTCATACATAAGCTTGAAATCCCCAGCTTTTGCGCATAATCCTTCACTCACTTTACATTTAGTGCACAGTGCTATTTCTGGAGTCTTTGTTTTTAACTCGCCGCATACATACTCACTTTCGACAAGAGGATCTTCAGCTTTACCAATATCCATGTCTTCCTGATCGTCTACAATTGTTCCTCTCTCTTCCTGTTTCTTACATGTGACTACCATACCAAAAATCTTGTATGACACCACACTTACCGGTATACGAAATATTCCCAGCCAACTTGGACGCAAAGTAGACCATGACACAATCAAAACGAGATTTCTTAGCATTTCTGCAACTCTTTGTAATAACCACACAAATAACTTTACTAATACCATTGTCCTTCCTACGATTTTTACTTCGGTCAACAAAACTAGCCCGTCCAAAACAAACGCTCGAATCACAATTTAGTGTTGGGCCTTCTGCTGACAGCGTGTGCGTTGTAAGCAGCTGAGCGTCACAAAAAATACTTTCCTTATGTAATTCTCCCTCCATAAAGCTAAATCGATATGACAAATTATCGACTGAACAACAACAGTAATCTGACACGCCTCCAAACTGATATAGATACCATCTTATTTTCTAACAGACAATTTGATTCGTTTTTTGATACAACTCACACTGTGATTGGTGCAACATGCATACATGCATAATTCCCTCACTCACCGATCACATAGCTCTTCCAGCCCGTAAGGCCGTGAATTTTGCTAAAAAATATTCAAGTTAAGAGAACTTTTCGCATTTTAAGTGATTCGTAAGTTTACCCTTTTACAAAATACAACGCAGCAACACTGCTTCACCAAAAATAGAAAGAAACAGAAAAACCTCTTTGACAAGTTGAAAGTTTGATTTAATTAAATTACACTTTAATATGACGCCACGCAGTCCTCAAAGAACATTATGGAGCTTAAGCACGAGGACTTTTCAAGGCGACGCCGTGGTGAAATCTGCGAAGGCCTGGTTCTGACGTCGTCGTTCTCGCGCCAAATTTAATCTGTTAAGCACTGGTGCTGTTCGACTGCGAGGCGTCCATTCTCAGATCTTGTATAAGAGCTTTTTAAGCCACAGCACACGTCCGTTATGACGAGTTTTAAAGAGTTTCGTCAGACTCTTCTTCTCTACTACGATGCCAATCTTATTTCTGACGAGGATTTTATAATCTTCTAAGAGTTGTTTTCCTCCCGAAATCCAGATTTTGCATACGATTTATACAATCGTTTCGACTTGGATGAAATGAACGACGACGAATGTAATGCCGAATTTAGAGTAAGAAAAAGGGACCTTCCAACACTGGTTGAAGCGCTAAGGATTCCAGCGGTGTTTCATCTTTCTCAGAGGAGCGTTGTAGATGGTATGGAAGGTCTCTGCATGCTTTCAAGGCGACTGGCCTATCCTTGTAGATATGGAGATCTCATTCACCGTTTTGGTCGTCCAGTTTCCATTCTGAGTATGGCGACAAATCATGTCATTGACTACATTTACAATACTCATGGTCATCTCATAACACACTGGAATCATACACTGCTAAGCCCCCCTGCTCTTGAAGTATACGCAAACGCTACAAACCAGAAAGGGGCTCCATTACAGAACTGTTTTGGATTTGTGGATGGGACTGTCCGTCCCATAGCTCGACCTGATGAACACCAAAGAATAATGTATAACGGGCACAAACGAGTCCACGCTTTAAAATTTCAGTCAGTCGCCCTACCGAATGGAATGATTGGCAACCTGTTTGGACCAGTTGGTAAGTCGAAAATGTTTCCCTTGAGTTGTCTTTATTTCAGTTCTCGTTTTTTTTGTACATGAAACCAAGTTGGCATCCTACCTGGGGGCTCACCTGCCGCCACTAATATAAATCTTAACATGATTGATTCCAGTAGAAAAAGAAAACATTACAGCATTACATTAGTCCATGTAGTCTCTGGGGCTACCCTCTCATTTCTCTATAAAGCAAGATCTCAAAAGTGCATGGCTTTGTGTAGAGGTAATGTTACAAAACTGAACTACATGTTTTAGAACTAGCACAATAAGGTGAGGCATACTTGGAGATGAATTAGACACATCTAAATATATTTGATGCTGTAATGGGGAAATGGTCTGTCAATTTCTCTACCCCTATTATTATGATCATGATTATTGTTATTTAAAACATTTGAGGTTAATTTTCTGCAATTGGGCAGCATCCTACCTTGGCCAGCCCAGATCCCTTTTATATGCAAATTAAAATTATGAACATTCAAAGCTTGTACAGGTTTCTCTTTAAAGCCTTCAGTACCCTTGTCAAATGTGAGGTAAATGTTGCACTGTCTTTAAATAGGATAATGATTTTAGTTGTGGTCAAACAATACTAACAAGATATGCTCTTTTTTGTAGAAGGAAAGAGACATGATGCCAGTATTCTCAAAGATTCTGGACTATTACAAGATCTTGGACAGTATGCATTTTCAACAACAAGAACTCCAATGTGCATATATGGAGATCCCGCTTACCCTTTAAGCATACACTTGCAGGGACCATTCAGAGATGCTATTCTCACCCCCCAGAAGGAGTTGTGTAACTACGCAATAAGTTCTGTGCGAACGTCGGTTGAATGGTTATTTGGTGATATCCAAAACTACTTTAAATTTATAGATTTCAAGAAAAATCTCAAAGTAGGGCTTAGTAGTGTTGGTAAAATGTATGCAGTATCAGCCCTATTGCGTAATGCACTTACATGTTTATATGGAAATGAAACATCAGAGTATTTCCAGCTGGATCCCCCAAGCCTACAAGATTATTTTAATTGATTGTAAGGATTGTTTGACAAGTGAAGACTTTAAAGTAACAACAGAAGTTTTACACTAAAGTTCATTTATTTCAAATATCTGTAACAATATCAACTTAAGCACGGACATCTTGACACTTGTATATTTATATTATATCCTACATGTGTCACCCAGTTATGGCATAAAGTGTAAACAGGACTTCAAAGAGTTCATTTTTTGTACATTCCAAACCTCTATACATGTAAGAGACTCAGTGGTTCAGTCAAAGATTGTTTTCCTCTAAGAAGAATATCAAACTGCAGAGAAATCCACTCTGCACATCAAGAAACATCTCATAACATGCTATTTAAACTCAAGGTAAGTAAAAACCCAGATAATTTGGTTTTTGAAACAAGAATAACACAACTGGTTAAGAATTGTCAGGTACAGTAAAAGACTATTCAACTGAATAAATACTCAAGATCCAACCTGCACAACTGCATGTATAAATCTGTCTCTGTTTGTTTAGGGATCCTTCTTAGTGGCAAATCTTTCAAACAAAGAAAGCATTGCATGAGATTGTTGTTGTTGCTGTGCAAGAAGGGACTGCATGGTTTGAAGTTGTTGCTGTTGAAACCTCTCATGTTGTCTTTGTTGTTCTTGCTGTTGTCTTTGCTGATCTTGGTGTTGCTGCTGAATCATCTTAAGCATTTCTTGTTCCATTTTAAGCTACTGTTGCGACAAGAGTGAAATTCTTCCCTCCTCTTGTTTCTTCAAATCAATTTCTTCTCTCCTCAAAGCCATTTCTTGATTCGACTTTTCTTGCAGGTAGCTCACAGCATCACCGATACTCTTTCTGCTTTTTTTTGATCCAGTCTCCTCGTTGCTATCCTTCTTTCTTTTCTGACTTTCACGTAATGTTTCCATGGCTCTTAGCCTCATTTAGTCAGCTGTTTCTTTTTCCGCTTTGGCTTTTTTCTTTTCTGTCTCACCTGCCTGTTCAGCTACTTCTTCCTTCTCACAAATTTCCTCCAGCATAACATCTGTTTCTGTCATCTCTGTATCTATCCCACTTGCTCTCTCCTCCATTCTCATTTTTTGCTTGTACTTTCGCATCAGCAATTTCAAGCGATCTCTAAGGGATTTTTGTCCGACGTTAAATTTACAACTTGATGCTTAATTTAACCTTTCTGCTATTTGAGACCAGATCTTTCCCCTTTCTGTACTGCCTTTACGTGTGGAATACAGATCTGAAGCAAGGACCTCTCTTAAAAAGATAACATCGTGCTCTGGTTTCCATTGCATCACTCTAACAATAAATCATAACAAAACCTCGTTCCTACTATTTGCATAAGACTTGAAAATTTGTCCTCAGTGGAAAAGCGGATAATCCCAAAGGTGGTATAAAATTTCGGTAAAATGCCGAAATGTAGGCTAAAGATCACCACACAATTTAAGCTTGCTGACAACACCAAAAAGCTTTTCCCAAAAATCTCAGCTACAAGTTGATAAGATTTTGCTGACTTGTAAGCACTTGTGCACGTGTACTACACAGTATAAAATTAGCGTTAAGGTGAGCTCTACTCTCATCGAAAAGACCTGGGGGTAAATATTAAAGACAGAAATAGCTTCTCGTGCACCTTTTTCCTTTGAAAAATGCGATAGGTGTGAAACTTCCGTTTTTTCAGTCACAGAAATTAAATTTCACTTACGATTTGAAGGATTTATTAGTCGACACCATGGATTTGGTTGCGTCTGGTTCTGACTCTGTGGTCATTTTCGGCCTGATGAAACAGAGAAACTAAGCTTAAGCTTATCTCAAAAATAAGCGGAGAATCGATTGAAATCGCATCAACCAGAGGAGAAATGAGAGGAAACGATTAAAACACCTAAATCACTCACAAGTTCACTACGCCGCCAAATCAACTTTTCTCACGTCGCCGCGGCAGCTCGACGTCGGCAGTCCCGGGGCAGTCATGCGCAGTAAACCTCGTTCCAGTCTCAACCGCTCAACGGCGGCGGCGTCGCCTTGAAAAGTCCTCCTGCTTAAGCTCCCTATTGGAACAAGTTTCTTACTTCCTACCTCTGAAAATATCGAACTGAAATGAACCTCATCAACCTATTAAAATGCTACTATGGAAGTAAAAGCTTCTTTTCTGTTATCCTGGCAACGATAGCCGATAACGTGTAAGCTATAATTGAATTTACTCCTTTGTGAAAAAAAAAGAATATCAAATTACCCTTTCTAACTAAAAAATAAATATACCTCGTTATATTTGCATACAATAAGAACAAAATAATCGTTACCTGCACTTATCTTGAAAACGTTAAACCTGTTTCAAATCTAAATAGTCTCGTCTCCTCTAAAACATGTCCTTTGAACTAGAAGGGACGATTTGTGACCTCTAATTGTATTTACTCCTTGTGAAAAACACAAGTATCAAGTTACCCTTTGTAACCTGAAATAAAAAATATCTTTCCATTCTTTTACTACCGACTCATGAATTACTTCAGAACGCAAAACTCATCTTGTTCAAAACTAGCCGCCATTACACTGAAACAACCCAATGTATATTTTGCAACTGTCACAATCCCCTCTAAACCGGACTAAAAATCACAAACCGCTGCTACAGACACCTAAAAGCTGTCCAAACATGTTAACTTCTTTTTTCTTTAATATCCCAGTAATAAGAAGCCATAACTTGGTAACTCTAACTGAATTTACTCCCATGCGAAAAACAAAAGTGTTAAGTTACCATTTGTAACTAAAAAAAGAAATATCTCGCTTTGTTTGTTCAAACATTTCATGGGAACAAGTGGTCATGATTCTTCAGCTCCAATTGAATTTACTCCCTTGTGAAAAACAGAAGTGTCAAGTTACCAATTGTGACTAAAAATAGTAAAGATATCGGGGATACAAGTGCT
>CM042746.1:24109665-24114665 GCA_022496165.2 Catalaphyllia jardinei | reverse complement strand
CGCAACACGGTCTACCGTAAACTAGTCAGATTAGTTTTCGGGAAAACAAAATGTCGGCTCAGTAAAAGCAATTAAAAGCAAGAACACATGTATATTAAGCTAAAATTGGACGATTTACCCGTATAACTTACTTGAAAAATGGTAGCTGCTGCTATTTAACACCAAGGCAACACGTGCTTCTGCCGACAAGATCATCAGACCGAAAATGGGAAAGTTATCAGGACGATACGAAAATATTTATTCAGTTGTGAGTAGCTTCAAATTAATACGTTCGAGTAATATGGAAGCAGAAAAAACGAAAAATGCAAAGTACCTTTTCGGAAACTACCGTTTTGCAAAGTAGACAAAGCACTGCTTCGCTTCCTTGTGTTTTCTTTTTTTTTCGCAAACTTTAGTGGACAGTGTAACGCCACACGGCGGCAACCGGGTCCTAGTTTTCTGGGTCTTAGTTTTCCGGGTCTTAGGTCTTATGTCTTAGGTCTTAGGTTGCCGGACTTCCCTCTACTATCGCGTGGCCTTAAGTTCATCCTTACACCCGTGACAAAAGAAAATCTTATCAGGCGCCAACTTCGTGAGGATTTCCACCAATCTGAGAGACGAATGCGACTACAATATATTTTTCACGGAGAAGAAAGAGAACCTCATCCTTTGCACGTTAAGTCGGACTGGAATCCACCAGTCCAGCCATCAGTAGCTCTAGAAACCTTTCTAGAGGAGGTCAAATTTGAGCTCATAAGAACTGAATTGATAAAGCCAAAAGATAATATATCTATGCGTGAGCGCCAAGCTCTCAAAGAACTATCACGAAACAAAAGAATTATTCTCAAGAGAGCAGACAAGACAAACTTAACGAGGATCAAGTTCTACTTGATAATTTAAACAACTACCGACCTCTAGAAAAACCAATGGTTGAAATCACAGCCGAGAAAGTTCAACAACTCATTAAATCACTGCTCTCAGCAGGCCACATTGACAAAATGACGGCTAAATGGCTATCCCTTACACCTGACCCTCCGCGAATACCAGTGTTTTACACACTTACAAAAATTCACAAACCGACGCTTGTCGGTGGACCTATTATCCCAGGGTGTTCCGGCCCTACTGAAAAGATCTCAGCATTTATTGACCACCTTATTCAGCCAATAGCACAACAACAAGCTTCGTATCTCAAGGATACAACAGACTTAATAACCTTTATCGAAAGAATTAAACTGCCTAGCAGTGTTATACTTGTTTCAATGGAAGTCACAAGCCTATACACGAACATACCACAACGAGAGGGTATTACCACTGTATGCAATGCATACGAAGAATTTCACCAAGGAAAACCGCCAGTCCCTACCGAGTATTTAAGAGAAATGCTCAGTCTGATCCTACAAGAAAACTCTTTTCAATTTAACGGGAAAGATTATCTTCAAACCCATGGGACAGCCATGGGTACGAAAATGGCCGTAGCCTTTGCTAACATCTTCATGGCCCAAAAAAAAAGAAATACTCGGACAGAGCAGTGTCAAGCCAATTTCTTGGAAAAGATTTATTGATGACGTCATAGCGTGGGACACGAGCAAAAACGAAATAGAAGAATTTCTTCTAAAGGCAAACAACTTCCATCCTACAATCAAATTCACAGCTGAAATTTCAGAAACAGAAACTAAATTCTTGGACACAAAAATATACAAAGGTGTCAGATTAACAAGGATTCTATCCTTGACCTTCCAATACACGAATTTCTATTCGTGTCACCCACCAGGCGTCACAAAAGGTTTTATTAAAGGAGAAGCGTTCTGAAATCACTTCTAAGGAAAACATGAATAATTTTTCAACACGCCTCAAGAATAAAGATTACACAGCTACAACTGTAGAAAAACATCTCTCAGAGGTCAACTTCTCTGACAGAAAGAAAGCAATAGAACAGAAAAGTAAAAATGCAACCAAGAAAATACTACCCTTTGTAACACAATACCACCCTGCGTTGCCTAACCTCAAGAACATACAGAACCGACCATATCTGAGAAATATCTTTAAGGAGCTTCCACTCATTTCATATCGCAAAGGAAAATCCCTGAAAGACACTCTAGTAAGAGCTAAACTATAAAGGCTTAACGAGCAATCTATTTGCGAACTGCAGGAGTCGTGCAGGCTCGTCAACACTCTTTTAAAACTTTGCGATGAAAAGGTTGCTAAAAAATGCAAAAATACTAAACTTTAAAAGGTTATACTTTTGAAAATGTATGTTGACTATCATACATCATAGAGGTTATAAAATGCAAGTTTTTAATATGTTTATCACCGCTGTTTGTTATTAAGCTACGATGGCCGATGACCAAGAGTTTGACATGGCAATATTTGGCAATACATGGCTATACATGGCTATACATGGCAACACATGGCTATACATGCCCATACATGGCTATACATGGCAATACATGGCTATACTTAACAATTATTTGCCGAAGGCGAAGTGAATATCGAGGGGAAGTGAAGTCGAGGGGAATATTCACCAATATTCACGAGCCTGAGGCGAATAATTGTTTTAGTATAATTGCTCAGGTGATTATAGAAATACCTATAAAACAAAGAAATGTTAAATTTTACCACAATGCATGGCTATACATGGCTATACATGGCAGTACATGGCAATACATGGCTATACATGGCAATACATGGCAATACATGGCTATACAGGGCAATACATGGCTATACATGGCTATACATGGCAATACATGGCAATGCATGGCTATACATGGCAATACATGGCAATACATGGCTATACATAGCAATACAAAGCTATACATAGCAATAGAAGGCTATACATGGCAATTCATGGCTATACATGGCTATGCATGGCAATACATGGGAATACATGGCTATACATGGCTATACATGGCAATACATGGCTATACATGGATATACATGGCAATACATGCCAATACATGGCTATACATGGCAATACATGGCTATTCATGGGAATACATGGCAATACATGGCAATACATGGCAATACATGGAAATACATGGCTATACATGGCAATACATGGCTATACATGGCAATACATGGCTACACATGGCAATACATGGCTATACATGGCTATACATGTATTTTTTAAAGGGTGGCCCATTTTCAAAGTGCCAGCCATCCCTTCCAAGACTGACCAAATGTGATTTATTTTGTCAAGTCTCACCCGCTTTTTACGTGTAACTGACTTTTTTAATGGCTAAGTATTTTTTTGGCCTATTTTTTAGATTGTGACCTAACTTTGAATTTATGACACATTTCAAGGGTTTAATTCATGTTTTAGGTGTGACTCAATTTACCAAGGTTTACTATTTTTACGTTTTCTTAAGTGTGACTTACTTTTACAAATTAAGCCCACATTTAATTGTGACCCTTTATCCAAGTGATAACGGTAGTTAATGCAAGTGCGGCCGTAACACTACTTGAACAGAGAGCTGAAAAAAATTTCAGGCTCTGAGCGGGATTCGAACCCACGACCTCTTCGATGCCGGTGCAGTGCTCTCCCAACTGAGCTATCAAAGCCACATGAGAGCGGTCGTATATGGGTTAGCCCTTTATATGGGGACGTTTAGACTTGGCCCAAGTACAGAGCTCAGAGCCTGAATTTTTTTTTAGGTCTCTGTTCAAGTAGTGTTACGGCCGCACTTGCATTAATTACCGTTATCACTCGATTGCTACTATGGGACAAATTACTTTCATCTTTATCCAAGTGCTTTTTGTGTCAACTGTGACCCTTTTCAACGAGGTTGTTAACTCAATTTTTTAAGTGTGACACTTTTTTAAAAGTTACTTAACCTCCCCTCTTTTAACCCTGGCGAGCTATAGATACGTCTAAAACTTGTTAAATACAATAATTTTCTTTGTGATTTGGTCCAAATAATTTATAGGTTAAGAACTCTGTTGTGTCCAAATATGGTTGTATGGGTGCAACTTACAGCAAAGTTAGAGCTGTTTAAAGTTGAAAGAGGGAGGGGAACTATGGATTGAGGGGGAATCTCAAATTACTTGAAAATTGGCCTGGTTAGGGTTAACAGCATTCCCTCTTTTGCTGTAGAATACCCAACACTAACCCCTGAATTTACAGAAGTCGGAAAATTTATTTGAAGAAAGTCCGGTAAAGGTATATACATATAACTGGATATGTGCGCTAAACTTCACTTTTTACCTTACCTGAAAATTTTAAAGAATTTTAAAATAGTCAAAATCCTTCAAATTTAGGGTTAAGTTCTGAAATTTTTACACCATAGTCCTGTGTTATTAGAAGCACGATTCTGAAGTTTTGACCTAATTTGGATAAATCCTCTCACTTCTAGAATTTTTTTCTACCAAATGGCGGCCATTTTTAATTGGGAGGGGAATTCCGCAACAAAGTTTTTTGTTAATTAAAAATCGAGTTTTAAACTTAATCACAAATGTAATATGTCATTTGAGAGATCTTGGTAAGAGGAACATTTTGATACTAGTTATAGGTAGCAACAATGAATTTAGAAGAAGGTATTTCTATTCAAAGTTTACACTTAGGAGGGGAAATCAACTTTTTTGAAAAAAATGGTCCCTTTACAAAAAAGTCAATAACTCACGTTTGAAAATAAATGTAAACTTTTTGTAAACTTTATTGTAAAGGTCTTACCCTGCCGTTTCACATATATTTTTTTCAGAGGGTTGAGTTAAAATTCTAAGGCGCAAGGTTACTTCAAATTACCACCACAATTAAAAAAAACGATTTTTTCGAGTTTTCAACATGTTTGACCTTTCACTGCAAACGTTAAATTTAAAATATAACTAATCGACTTGTTTTAATCAAAAGAACATTGTTTGTTCTTTATTGCTATGTAATTATTTTAGCTTAATCTTTTAAGATTGTAAAGTTATAGCCTTACAAAACTACCACTAGCAATTATTGCGGCTGAAGTGCCGATGTTTAAGACATCATAACTCTAAAGCCTTTTGACCAAACAAATTGAAATGATGCACACTTATAGTAC
>CM042746.1:24083763-24108627 GCA_022496165.2 Catalaphyllia jardinei | reverse complement strand
CTCTAAGAACTAACCTGTTTTTTTAAATGGAACCCAATTTTCAAGCCTTACCTTTTTTTAATGAGTTACCATGTTTTCAGTTGCGACTTATTTTTCTTAGTCTTGCCCGTTTTACAGATTTTTTTCAATTTTGACCCATTTTCTGAAAGTGACCCATATTTTTTAGTGTGACTTATTTTAATAATGTTAACTTATTTTTCCACGTCAAAACCATTTTTCAAGTGTGAGCCAATTTTCCTGTGACCCATTTTATTAGGAATGACCCATTTTCCAAGTGTAACCATCTCTCCAACACTGACCCATTTTCTCTCTTTTTCTTTTGTTTAACCGTGACCCATTTTACAAAGAGTGACCCATTATTAGGAGTGACCAATTTCCAAGTGTATCCCATCCCTCCATGACTTACCCATTTTTCCAAATGTCAACCATTGTTTTTAAGTGACTTATTTCTAAGTGTAAAGTCATTTTTAAAGTGTGACCCAATTTTTTTCACTTTGTCCTCTTCTGACCCATTTTTCAACCGTGACCCATATTTTTAAGGTGAAGTATTTTAGCAAGGTTTACCGATTTTTGAAGGGTTACCAATTTTTTATTTGTGACCCATTGTTCCAGTTAAAACTCTTTTATCAAGTGTGACCTATTTTACAAAGCTTTGCCCGTTTTTTTATGTTTGACCCATTTTGAACACAAAAAATGGAACAGAGAATTAACTTTCTGTTTTACCCATTTTTAGAGTGTGACCTAACTTTGCATTTATGACGCATTTCAAGGGTTTAATTCATGTTTTTAGGTATGACTCATTTTACCAAAGTTTACTTTTTTACATTTTCTTAAGTGTGACTCACTTTCATAAGTGTAACCCACATTTAATTGTGACCGCTATCAAAGTGTGTTTTTTTTCAACAGTGGCCCATTTCAACGAGGTTGTAACTCAATTTTTTAAGTTTCACCCATTATTCCCAGTGTTGCCCAGTTTCTCTTGTTTGACTAATTTTTGACTAAGGGTGACCCATTTTTCGAAGTGTGGCCTATTTCTGGAGGTGTGACCCAACTTTTGCAAGTGTATTTTTTTAAGAAAGGCCCATTTTCAAAATGTAAGCCATCCCTTCCAAAACTGACCAAGTGTGATTTCTTTTGTCAAGTCTGACCAGCTTTTTACGTGTAACTAACCTTTTTAATTGCCGCGTATCTTTTCTGTTTTACCCATTTTTATAGTGTGAACTAATTTTGCATTTATGACCCATTTCAAGGGTTTAATTCGTTTCAGGTGTGACTCATTTTAACCCAAGTGATGTAAGTGATGTAACAGAGAATTAACTCTGAAGTGTAAATTTTAGTGCTAATTTAACCCATAAATAACCCACTCGGCGTTAGCCCTAGTAAAGCGAATCAGGAAACCACACGAGATAAAGAACAAATTTTTTTGACCTCGGTGGGAATCGAACCCACGATCTCCGGATTACATCTCCCGTTACTCTGCCGACTGAGCTACGAGGTCGGACAGAGAAAGTCGGGGTCGATTTAGATGGTGAATCGCGGCGAAGAGAAAGTAAGGGTTCATATGAATGTTGTGCCGCGTAGCACTATGAACACAAATGATGTAACAGAGAATTAACTCTGAAGTGTAAATTTTAGTGCTAATTTAACCCATGAATAACCCACTGGGCGTTAGCTTCGATTCCCACCGAGGTCAAAAGATTTTTTCTTTACCTCGTGTGGTTCCCTGATTCCTTTTACTAGAGCTAATACCCAGTGGGTTATTCATGGGTTAAATTAGCACTCAAATTTAAACTTCAGAGTTAATTCTCTGTTACATCATTTGTGTTCATAGTGCTACGCGGCACAACATTCATTTTACCAAGGTTTTCTTTTTTACATTTTCTTAAGTGTGACTCACTTTCACAAGTGTAACCCACATTTAGACTGACCAAATGTGATTCATTTTGTCGAGTCTGACCAGCTTTTTACCTGTAACTAACTTTTTGAATTGCCACGTATTTTTTCTGTTTTACCCACTTTTCAAGTGTGACCTAAGTTTGCATTTATGACACATTTCAAGGGTTTAATTTATGTTTTTAGGTAAGTGTAACTAATTCTACCAAGACTGACCCCATTTATCCAAATCTCTGTAACGTTTTTTACGAGTGATTCATTGTTTCAAGTTTGACTCATTTTTTCTGGTTCAGTGTTGCTCAGTTTCTCTTGTTTAACTAATTTTTGACTAAGAGTGATCCATTTTTCGAAGTGTGACCTATTTCTGAGGGTGTGACCCCCTTTTTCAAGTTTATTTTTTAAAGGGTGGCCCATTTTCAAAGTGCCAGCCATCCCTTCCAAGACTGACCGAATGTGATTTATTTTGTCAAGTAACACCTGGTTTATACGTGTAACTAACTTTTTCAATGGCTACGTATTTTTTTCTGTTTTACCCATTTTTTTAGATTGTGACCTAACTTTGTATTTATCACACATTTCAAGGGTTTAATTCATGTTTCAGGTGTGACTCATTGTACCAAGGTTTACTTTTTTACGTTTTCTTACAAATGTAGCCCACATTTAATTGTGACCCTTTGTGCAAGTTTTTTTTCCAACTCTGACCCATTTCAACGAGGTTGTTAACTCGATTTTTTAGGTGTGACACATTTTTTCAGCAGTTACTTATTTTCTAAGTTTAACCGATCCCTCTAAGAACTAACCTGTTTTTTAAATGGAACCCAAGCCTAACCTTTTTTAATGAGTTACCATGTTTCCAGGTGCGACTTATTTTTCTTAGTCTTACCCGTTTTTCAGATTTTTTCAATTTTGACCCATTTTTCGAAAATATTTTTTAGTGTGACTTATATTAATAAGGTTAACTTACTTATTTCCCACCGAGGTCAAATTTTCTTTGGCCGGTGGTGACTCCTAAATTTCCTTTAAAAGGGTAATAACCTTAGGGGATTTGGTGTATCGGCAGTATTGCCTACTTCCGGGACCCAAACATGTTTAAAAAAATAATAATAATTCCTACTTGACGGGTGCTACGCAGTTCCTCTATATATATATCTATAACCTTTGAGCATTCACCGCTACTCACTATCTTAATTTCCCCGACCTGCTCCCGTACTGGCCTTGTACCTCAGTCGGTAGAGCATCGGAAGATCTAATCCGGAGGTCGTCGGTTCAAGCCCCACCGAGGTCAAATTTTCTTTGGCCGGTGGTGACTCCCAAATTTCCTTTAAAAGGGTAATAACCTTAGGGGATTTGGTGTATCGGCAGTTATTTTACCAAGACTGACTTATTTTTTAAAGTGTGACCCAATTTTTTAATTGTGACCCATTTTATTAGGAGTGACCCATTTTCCAAGTGTAACCCACATTTAATTGTGACCCTTTATCCAAGTGATTTTTTTTTCTACTCTGAACCATTTCAACGAGGTTGTAACTCAATTCTTTAAGTGTGACCCATTTTTCCCAGTGTTGACCTAGTCTCTCTTGTTTAACTAATTTTTGACTAAGGGTGACCCACTTTTTGAAGTGTCACCTATTTCTAAAGGTGTGACCCACCTTTTGAAGTGTATTTTTTAAAGAGTGGCCCATTTTCAAAGTGCAAGCCATCCTTTCCAAGACTGATGAAATGTGATTTTATTTTACGTTTAACTAACTTTTCTTTTTAAGTGACACGTATTTTTTTCTGGTTTACCCATTTTTAGAGTGTGACCTAACTTTGCATTTATGACGCATTTCAAGAGTTTGATTCATGTTTTTAGGTATGACTAATTTCACTGATTCCCTTTAATAGGGCTGACGCCCAGTGGGTTATTCATGGTTTAAATTAGCACAAAATTTACACTTGAGAGTAAATTATCATTTGCGTCCATAGTGCTACGCGGCACAACATTTATATGTACTTTCTCTTCGCCGCGATTCACCACCTAAATGGACCCCGACTTTCTCTGTCCGGCCTCGTAGCTCAGTCGGCAGAGTGACGGTAGATCTAATCCGGAGGTTGTGGGTTCGATTCCCAGTGAGGTCAAAAGATTTTTTCTTTACCTTGGGTGGTTCCCTTATTCCCTTTACTAGGGCTAACGCCCAGTGGGTTATTCATGGGTTAAATTAGCACTAAAATTTATACTTCAGAGTTAATATTCTCTTACATGATTTGTATTTTTTTGGAAGACTGAGGGTAAGCCTGCGAGTAACTTGCAAGCGTTAGATCGCAAACTTCATGCACTTTAAGTAGTAACAAGGCCATGCGCAGGGAAGCACATAAATTAAGCAAAGTTCAAGGGTGCTTTAGAATCGGTCCAAATTATTTTTGAAGAGTCAGGGTAAGACTTTAAGTGGTTTGGAAGTATTAGATCTCGAAATAAAATCGCCAGAAACTGCGACTCTTTGCAAGCGTTAGATCGCAAGATAAAGGGGCCAGAAACTCCGTGCACTTTAAATACCAAAAAGCGCATAGGAAGGCACGCACCCAAATTGAGCAATGCTTCTTGGCGGTTTAGAATCGGTCCAAATTTTTTTGGCGGAGTCAGGGTAAGAGAAATAGAGAGAAAAATACTTGGAGGAAGTACTGGGTGCTCTGCTAGCAAACGCAACATCCGAAAGAGAACTTGGAAGAGATTCTTAAGCACTGGATCCCAGGGAAACCGCGGCTTGGAGATCCGACCAGATAGTAGAGCTGAAAACATCTGGAAAATAAAAGCAAAAAAGCACACACACACCCTGAAAGATTCAATAACAAATAAAAATGACGTAAACGCTAGAACAGCATAGACCGAGATGAAAGACAAAACGAGCACGCCCAGGGGAGGTTGGACACAGACTGAAAGGCATCATGGTTGGTCGTATTAGCGAATCACGAACTCTATTTTATCGTGGTCATGAAATCAACATGCTGGGCTTCTGGAAAGGGGAAGTGAGTATCAATATTGATCATTTTTACCAACTTTTTTTTATATTTACGATTTGAAATTTACATGACAAGTTTGAGTTGGTACTGCGCTAGTTGTTGGAAACTTTTTGACTCTAAACTTTATTTCTAAGACAAGTCAGGACTCGACTTCGGTGCTTCACTGTCGGCCTTCGTTAAGCCTCGTGAAATTTGAGTTGATGTTACATTTTATCCATTTCTTTCCAAACCCAAACTTGTCAGACATAATTAATATCCATTCCAAAGTAAGTTAATTTCATAATAGAAAATGATCAGGCGCCCCTGAGCGCCCCTCTGGTTAGTGAATTACACGGTGCTGAAGTTGTTGAATTTTTGCCCTCTATTTGCCTTTTCTGCGAAATATTGCCTGCAGTTCCGGTGTAATCTCCTGGTTAAAAAAAAAGCATATTTAACTATTTTTCTTCATTTTACAAGCAAAAATCACATAATCAATTATTTGTTGTTCCGAGCCATTGGAGCTTTCAACCAAGAATAGTTATAGTTTGTTTTTAAAACGTCCCACCTCTTACCCTTTTCCTGCTATACATCTGTATACATGTATTCGTCTGAAGTTTGAGACTTTTTGACGGTAAATAAGACAGCACGATCGCCAAACACAAAGGGAAACCTAGTTGTTATCGTTGTTTTTGTATCCTTTTAACTCGCTTTATTTTCCTTGCAGTTGTTAGGTTGCATTTTTTTTTTATTTTTATGTCTGTTGCCTGGTACACCGTATTTTTACAGGTTAACGTTATTCAGGGTACAACAGTTGCCTTTTTATTATGAGGAAAAATTAAACACAATTCCTTTGTTGTTTCTGTGATATTTATTTAATAGTTCTTGCACACATAGGATAATGTTTCTTTGAAATTCTTTTTTTCAACAGGGATCAGAGTATACACAGTGTATACACATTTGATTAAAAACTGATTTCCAGTTGGATATCAATTCATAACCACTGTTGTAACCAGGAGCTGTGGTATGGCTATGAAAAGATAGAGCCCCTATTCATATGCTGTCTCTACAACGTGTAGCCTTGAGTATGCTTGATGAGCTTCTCTTTATGAGAAGGAAACAGCTTCCAATATCAATTTACTTTCATGTTTTCGAAACATTTTCTCTAAGTATTACCATCTCAGGTTGTTTAATGTAATATTCTATGATGCATTTCTTGACCGCCAGATTCAGGCTGTAACATAAATGTTGATAAAATATTTCAAATAAAGATTGCTATAGATTGTTTTTTCTATAATGTGAAGCTATTTGTTTGTTACCATCTGTTTTGCGCCTGTTCATGTGTTAAGAAGCTACATGTACTGCACTTCGTATTGGTAGAAGGCCAGGTTCAGAATCATTACTTGTCTGGTTGCCAAAAATTACTGAATGGTAATGGATGTTTTCTTTAAGTCCAGCCCAATTTGTCAAGGCAATCAAGACCACAGATAAGCACTTAATAATAGTCATCTCAAGTTTTTTTTCAAACTTTACAAATCTTAAAACTATTTATCATTATGGTGACTATTCTGTCCTGAGTCTATTAATTGACTTTATAGCAAGAAGCAAAGACAATGGTAATCCAGTCCACAGTCAGTAATGGTCAAACATTGGATTACAATAGTTTATTTTATAAACTAAAAGAATTGTTAAACACTTTAAATCAGTAGTGCTTAAAAACATACTTTAGGTGTTCAATTGCTTAGGCTCATAAAAGCTATTCTGCCTGTTAGTTTTCCGAAAACTTGAGATGAATTAAAGGGCGAAGCTGATTTCGGCGCATCTTTTGTCCATGCTCCGGGCATTCGACTCTTGGACAGCAAGACAACTATCTTAATGTTGGGTGTGTCTGATGTTGCTGTCTTTGCCATGGCAGCATGGGCGTAGCGAGGATTTTTCAAAGGGGGGTCACACTGAGTCATATAGAGGGTACTCACCAGATTGTCACCTGAATATTGTAGGTTGTTTGCTTACAAAAAAGGCCTACAAAGGGAGGTTCACGGGGATCCCCCCTGGCTACGCCCTTGCATGGCAGATCCTACATTATTCCCATGGAAGGCCAAAAGCCTTCACTAAGAGTCAGACCCATTTTTTTATAGTGGTATTTAGTATGATTTTCTTCTTTGTTGCCAAGTAATTGCCACTATTAAAGTATTCAGTCGTAATGACAGGACTTTTGGATTAGCGAGGTTGAAAAATAAAGAAATGCCTAGACTTCCTTTGGACACATGGCAAGGTTGCACTGTATTTTCAGCTATATTCTAGTAACTTTTGTGATACAAAAAGAGCAAAACAACTTCACTTACACTCTCTTACTTCGCTTTCCCAGATATGCTGGGGCCATCTGGTAGTTTGTCTTTTGTCGGGTTTGCTTCTGAAACCGCTTTCTGTCGAAATATAAAAATGACAGAATATTATGAAGGTAGTAGGTGTCGCGGTAGATGTAAAGTTTCACAAATTTTCGTAATTAATAAATGACCTGTGATTAAACTTGCACTGATCTCAGTGTTTTCTTCCCCAGATAAATCTGGTTCAAAGCTATTGGAAATCGTTTCCTGATCTCTCTCCTCAAGAATTTCCATCAGAAACTTTTTGTAGCGTATGGCTAGCCTCAATGTTCTGATTTTTGACAAATTCGTGTTTAGAGGCAAGTTTGGTATCTGCGCACGAAGTGCAGCAAAAGCATTGTTCATTGCTATCGTGGAGCGTTTTCTTACTGTCCCAGAACGTGTACGTATATTTGGAGCGGTTTTCTCCCATCTCACTGTGTAAAGTTAAACTGAACTATTTTATTTTATCTTGTTCATCACACCTTGAACTGGCAATCGGTCAATAGAGATTGGCTTTATTGGCTCGTTGTAACCCCACCCCCAGCCAATGGCCTTGCATCATATAAACTGGCGCAACGCACGTTTCATTAGTGATTTTGTTTCGAGAGCATACACTAGTAGACATGCAGAGCCATCACCTTCCAAGACTATTCAGGCCTGTCATCATTTACCATCATTCTGCGACAACCCCTCCGACCCATTTCATCCAACGCCTGTACAAATCTACCATGTTATTCCAACCATTCCTTCGAGGATATCTAGTTTTAAAAGGATGATTTTCAAAGACGTGTACAGCGAAAAACAGAGTTTACAACTGAAAGATACCTACTTTTCTATATTTACTCCCACTCTTTCCAGGTCCAATAATTTTATAAGCCACCTCGTAGCGTATGTCCTTGAATTCGTCCTGAAAAGTTTAATTTAGTCGGAAAGCCTTCACCCGGCCGCTCTTAAATGTACATTAATCAACTTAAATCCTGCTTAAATGATCGTTTATCTACCAGTTTTACCTTTTACCCAATCACCCCCAACCCACCTCTCCCCTCACCCCAATACTATGATAGCGATAAGAGATTGTACAATATCGGTTTGGTGTACAAACCTGTGTGAAAGTGGGTTTTCTTCCTTTGGTGACACATTGGGCTATCTTAAAGGAATTAAGAATTTAAAAATCCCAGTTAGTTGTCCTCTGGGTATCCTGGACTACAGCAGTAGTCCTGGTGTGCCGACATGTATACTTAGCAGTGAATAAAAATACTCTTTATTTGAATTGATTATTTTACCTTTAAAGCAAAGACTCCACAGCTACTATTGTCTTTCTCCTGAGGGGCTGGTTCCTCTGCCTGAGCCCACGAATCAACCTCGACATCGCAGATCATAAGAAGCCCTTCTATTTAACAATTATATAATTTAATATAGCGTATGCTTCGGACTGACCATTTAAAAGTTAGGACTGACTAAACCTTTTCTTTAAAAAGAAATGAAAACACTTATAATAATTTAATCTACCTCATACAATCGAAGGAGACGTGTCCATTTCCACTTCCCGATTTGCTGTCGTAGTGTAAAAATGCTTTTTTTGAGAAGTCTACAATCTACAGCAGTCCACGATAAAAGAAGTACAAACGTATTGTACTAAATTGTTCGAGGAATATACCATTTATATTTGAGCAATAGATAAGACGGGATAGACTTCTAAATATCTATACTTATGGCATACAAACGCTCTTTTTTCGTCCCACCCCTTGATTCCTCACCTCTACTTCAATTTGTGAATTTTTCCCTTTATATGAAAAGAATACTGAATCACTACAACAGAAAAGGTCTTTAAAGTTTTTCCAAGGTGATGTTTATGAATTTAATTCTGTCTTTTACTTAACATCAGAACTTTACCTGAGATGGTAATGTGTGAAATAATCGTCCCCTTTTGGAGAAAATTTTTTTTCTATGCCCTAACCCGAGAAAATTCATTATGTTGCTGTGAAATTTTGCGTTGCAAATATATACTAAGACTGATTTACCCCTAAGGTCCAGTGATTGAGCGGGTTGACAGCAGCAAGAAGAATGTCATGTTGAGTAACTTCGGCCTCTAATTGGAAACAGAATAAATAGTGGCATTAAGTCGTTAAATGTTTCCGAGCGAAGTGATTTATGTTCCACAACTTTCGTTGAGGAAAACAACTGATCAATCACCGAATGTGACATTACTTCTCATATCTGTGGCTCGGTCAGTACTGCACATATTAGAAAAAAACATATCAACTGTGTTACTTACGTTCTTAACCCAGTTCCAACTTTTGAGCTCCACAGGAGTCGTCTTCCGTACTTTGTTGATCACAAAGCTTGAGACGGCACGTATGTTGACATCCTGTGGAAAGCGCAAAAGAGTAGACTTATTTGCAGGAATTTATTTCGAATTTATTTATATGCAATAATTTATTTCGAATTTATTTATTTGCAGGAATTTATTTCGTTTAACTGACCATCATATGGTGTGAATTTGAATTATATAATTTTCTTTCTGCGGGGCTCTAAATTTTAGGTGATCTTAAATATCAGTAAGACAAGAGAAGCTAGACAAACTCATAAGTTTGTAAATAAGAATCTTTTCCATTTCACAAGCTCACCCGTTCGTGATCCGAGGATATAATTTCGAGGCTTACATTCATCACCTATGTACAAAAAAAAAAGTATTCAGAGACTGAATCGACAATGTCTAAAACATTATCGGGGATAGTGCCCTATAACTGTGGAAATCTGGGTGTGATTCGGGTATCTGACCAAAAATCACCGCTCAATATGGAGCAATACACACTAACCATTAATCGGACTAATATTCTGAACAAAGCAAAGCGAGTTTATCTCGTTAACAAAAAATTACTTTTGCCACATACCTCGTCGTTAAGCCAACCAACAGAAAAAGTCTTTCCTATATGTGCATTCATCAGTTGTCGGTCCGCAGTATCCATGCAAGGTTGGATCGTTTTAAAATCACCAATGGCAACCTTATTTAAGTCCCTTTGGTGATTAAAATCCCACAAGCTATCGACCTGTTTTGAAAAACCTCCACAAAAGTCAGTATGATTATTCTGTCCCATTTCCGATAAAGTGTTGAAATAAATCGAAATGGTGCCCTTTATTAATTACCTTGAGTAATGGTGCCATTTCTTTAACGCGTTCCGCGTACTTTAATCGTACTTCTTTTTCGCCCATCACTGAAGTGCCCTTCTCCTTTTATTGTTAGCTTCAGTTTTCTGGCAAAAACCTGCCTATTTTCTATTGTTTCTGTCGTCCGACATTTTTTGTACGCATAGTAACAAAAATGGTTACGTATCAATGATCATTATTTTTGATTTAAGAAGTCTACTTAGTTTCAAGTAGACCAAAAGCAGCGCCTTGTATTATTGCTGGCAGAAGCTTTTATTAACGTACTTGCTTGCTAATGGACATTTATTTCTTTGATATCCTGTAAATCTTGCGGTATGTCCGGCTTGTAGCCTCCAAATTGCTAATTCAGACACGCCTTATCAAAACGTGTATGTATGTACGTATGCTAAGGTGATCTCTAAATTGAACGTGAACTTATCAAACAACTGGAAATTTTTATCTGATAGAAATTTAAACAGAATTGTACTAATACAAATTCGAGTACTTGTTATCGATGCCATTACGCTATTAAATAACATTATTATACATTGAACTCTCTAACTTTTCTCTGATTGGCTGAAAGCGTACAGTGAATTTTCGAAATCAGCGTCCGTGACGTAATAACTGCAGATTATACAATTATCATGTCAAGGCCACTCAAGGTCACGGGTTATCATGTAATGTATGACCGTAAAGTATGATTTCCAAGGGTAATCATGTCAACTTCACGCGATTCGTACTGCTTGCCGTCAGTGAAGAAGTAGAAGCATGACTTCCAAGTTTTTGCATTCAATGTATAATAAAACAATTATTAGATTCGGTTTTTGTGGTATCCAGAATAATCAAGGTCTCGGTAAAGGTTATCAGCCTCAGCCTGCGGCTTCGGATGATAACCCCTACCTCGACCTTGATTATTCTGGATATCACAAAAACCTCATCCAATAATTGTTTATTACGCCATTGCGCTATTAAATAACAAATATGATTAACTTACCTCCTCGTTCCCATCTTCCTCTTTGCTTTGGCCAGTGGCACTCTGATATAAAACGATAAACAGCATGTGAGATTTTATATATTATACAAGGTGGGGGCCTATGATGACAACTAGTTTAGTAATGGAGAACAATTCATAGTTTCGTCCTCTTAATGGTCAACTGGAAAAATTGATATAACATCAGAGTGAGTAAATTGCTGTCTTACGCCAAGTGGACTTCTACTTCATTTTCTATATTCGATTTGTGCGCTTCACCCAAGTCCATTTTGAGTTCTTCAGTTTCCTGTTCAAGAATTTCACAACATATATTTGCACTAGAGTTAAAAATAAAATATTTGTTTAGTTTAGTACTGTTGCAGTTCAGAAATATGTTTATCTGTATTACATACTATAATTCATGACAGCACCAAAATCATGTACTGTGCTCTAAGAAGAATCACAGGGATTCCGCAGTTAACTCTGTGGTGCGCAGCTCTTATCGGTACACTTTAGCTAGTTCTTTGCTTCAAAATTGAATACATCCCCTCAATAACAAATAGGTTAGTCCAGGACCCCCTTTCTTTTTTTGCAGCGCCTACATTTTTCAATTCTTAATTTTCCACCCATAAGCCCTTCCCATAAACAATAAACGTCACTAATCATAAACCTAACGAACATTATGCGAGTGTGATGTGTAATTGCTCACCATGGCTGATTTAGGTTGATTTACGGTGTACATTGGTGCAGTCATCTGATTTAAAGTTAATATAGCACCACAAGATAACTGAAAATAAATAGTATATTTATTTACTGCATTGATGTAATAAAAATGATTACTGAACTATGTGTATCGCAATTACAGATAATGAAAACCAGAAATAGGAAAAAACGATAACAAAGTATCACTTCTGTAATGGAAATTCAAATTTATTTCATACCTTTACGGCTCGGGTAATGGTTTCCTTCTTATCTTGTTCATGGCGCATCTTGCTCTCTTTCACCTATGGATACGCGGTGAACGAGAGTATCATCTGTTAGTTTTCAATTTGGGGAAAGTCGATTTCAAGTTACTTTCACAGCGCTAGACATTTCTACTCTTTCTGGCTCTGGAAGCAAAGCAGCATTGATTTAGCTTAACCAACAATGACACTCCAAATAGCAAGGCGCCTATTTAAATGCGAGTCGGTGAGTTAGCTTATTTCTGGTACGAGTAGTACAAAAAGGAACCTTAAACCAGTGCTGTAATCGAAAACTCTGTTTCTATTATACTTAACTATTATTCACCGAAGTGGAGGTGATTAGTGGCGGATATTTAGCAAGCCGCTAGGTAAATATCCACCACTTTCACCGACACTGAGGTGAATAATTGTTTTAGTATATACCACACAAGCTGAATAACTAGCGGACCAAAGAGTAACTTTATCTGTGACTATATGCCGAAAAAAGCCGTTTAATTTTTCTTCGGCTGCTCGGAGGTGAATAGTACTTGGTTAATCACCTCCGAGCTAGCCAATCAGCGCAAGCAAAAAGTACTATTCACTTGTGTGGTATATACTAAATACATATATATGTTCATCATCTATAGAACACAATAAATATAGAGTGTAACGTACCTCTGAGGTTTTAGCTTTTTTCTCGTTTTGATCAATTCCACTCTAAAATATAAAAGTAAATTTTTCATTGTCCAAAATCCAGAATCATACTCTAAGCAATAGAACATAAAATCAAGCTAGATAGAAATCTTCTAAATATAAAAATACATCGACATATGTATTATATCAAACCAGGGGTTTCAAAAGCATACTGTTCAAAAGTAGGTGGCTACCGTCCATTTTTTATCCGGCAAACGTTGCCGTGCTGAATGTACTCGAATTGGTTTTGAGCTCATTGTGGCTATGTTATTTACTTCAACTGCACAAAAAGTAACCGGCATTAAGTTGGGTAGGGGGAAATCGTCAAATTTACGACGCACACTATTTGGTGAGATAATATTTGTAAACGAGAAAACTTCGGTTTTGTACTCAAGTGATTTATTTATATTTACTTGTAAATTGTTGAGGTCTTTTCCCTCAAATTTCACGGGCTAAGCATCATCGACTAAAAGAGGAGCGACAGAAACTTATAGCCACCATGCTCAATTGTTTTCATTTAAAAACAAAGTACAAGTGAATCTAGGGACATACCAAGATGTTACTATCTGTCTCTTCATGTATAAATGCTGCCCTCATTCTGCTTATCTCCACTTTGAGATCTTCAATTTTCTACAGCAATATAAAATCACAAGCTTTCACTTGTTGGCAACTTAAACGAAAACAGCGAATCAAAAAGCCAGCAAATAAAATAACGTTTTACCTAAATGTGAAACTCACCTTAGCAGAAGATTCCACCAATTGAGTATGATTGGAGCATTCCTCTTCCAGAAGGCGGCGTAAATGATTCCTTTCCTCGAGTTCCTTTTAATTGATTAAAGATTACATCGTTAAAATCACGGGAGAATCAGCCATTTTTTGTCTAAACCACTATAGTCCAATTGTTTTGAGGGCGTAAAGTAAAGTTGTGTATACTTATTCAATTAACGTTGTCCGATGCAAATCAAGTTTAAAGAGGAAGACCTTTTGGCTGCCGGTAAAGTACTTACTTTTCGTAGAGTCTTCCGTAACTGATCTATAGACTCTTGGTCCTAGCTTACAACTTTTTGAAGTTTGGCAGCCCTATCTTTACTCTATAGCGAAGATATAAGAGCACAAAGTTACGATGATAAGCTATTTTAAAATGTTAGTCAGTAATAACTGTTTATTAAAGTCAACGTCTATAAACCTTGGAACGTTCCGAATTTAAGTGAGTACTTAAAAGCGCGGCTTGTTTCCATGTTTTTGACATCCAAAATGTAGAAACATGAGCGCAGGATAGTCTTATTGTTTTAAATCGTTTTAAAAGAACAGAATGTTCAGTTGTAAAGTTTCAGATTGTTAGGTTTGTGTTTCTTGCTTTTAATTAGTAATACTTACTTGTCTACAGGCAATTACAGCCCGCGCACGTTCTTCTGATAGGATGTTTTGAGTTCGAAGAAGTTCGTTTTCAAGTGCCTTGTTCTAAAAAAAAAACATACTGACGCCGTTGTAATAATACTGATTGGGTGACTTTTATTTATTTGGAAATACGTTCTGTCCAAATGCTTACCAATTTCGACAGTTGTTGAACCTGAGCTCTTTCTGCCGCCAGTTCCTTTTTTTAACTCATTGACCTGAAGGACCTTTAATTTGAATGCAATAAGGAATTTACTATAAATACCTTAAGGTTATAAAAATACCTTAAGTTACAAAAATGAAATCAAAATTCTCGCTAATCCTGGGTTAGCTTAATCGGGCTTTGAACAACCCGGCCTGGAGGTGCCTTCAGAAAAATAATTTCTTTGCGCGCTGCTGTTGCGAAAAGCTCAGCAAATTATAAATCGTTGTAAAGCTGATAAATTTTCGAATCCAAAAAGAACAATACTTCTTGCCAGTTTTTGTTTTGGTGGGCACAGGGCAGCCTTTACAATTTTCAATGAAAAGGCGGTGCAGGGTGGTTACGACTGAGCGGCTTCGGCGAGATTTTTTTCCAGTTTCTGAAAATGACATTCCCCGTTTTATTAAACAAAACCTAAACTACCAAGCGAAAAACAAATCAAGACTTAGGGTTGCTCGCAGCTTTTTTAAGGCAATAAGTCACAGGAGCTTGAAAAGTAGGAGGCACAAAAACCGGATGCGTGTTTACTGACGTGTGTAAGAGAAAATCTTTGGTCAGCTGGCACTATTTTGCCTGCAATTTTCAGTGCTATTTATGTGACACTACTGATAACTGAGTTGAGTAAAGTTTTGCTCTTTCAGAGGCCGCCGGGTTTTTTTTTCACTTCTTAATTAGGTAAAAACAAAACGTCTTAATTCGTTAATCAACCTTTAGAAATCACACTTTTCTTTTCTTTTGATTCAGGCCGCCTGTGACGAACGCAAATGAATTTCGATTTGGCCCTGTATAGTAGTGGCATGAAAAAAGAACGGCAGTGGTTTCAACCGTCAAATTTAATTCACTCGCCAAAGATGGGAAGAAGTTTGCTTTGCTGAAGACCATTTTAAATAATAGAAGCAACGTCCCGCCACTGTCTTTAATTCGAATTAAGTTCTTGAATTTAGTTCGGCACGGCAGTAGCAGACGTTTGGAATAGGCCTGAAGCTTTTTACTTTATTGATGAGAGTCCGGCCAATGCTCAGACAGCCGGTCAAATCGTCTCTTTGGGCTCCCTTGGTAGAAATTGATGTTGTAATAGCAAAAAATTACACTTCCCACTACTCTAAGGTAGCTAATTTGTCAACCCGACAGTTTTCCTGATGATCACAAGGTTTCCCGCTAAGCTTCGAAAAAGGACTCGGCGCTTGTAATAACAAAAGGGCTATTAGTTAGATTTAGTCACCAAAATGGACCCACTACAATAGATCATTTCTTGATACGTAAGGACATGACGGTACTTGCTAAACTGAATTATACCATTTTTTGTGTTATCTCGGACGTCCAAACTCTTTGGGTAGATGTTAGGCTAACAAACGGATTGGCATTTTGTTTGCGCATGCGCGAGATAAGTGGAATAATTTGAGTTCGGCGCCATTTGTCATTTTTTGAACGCGCTGCGCGGGTTTTTAAATGGGTGATCTACGTTATGAGAAAGATCTTGTCAAGAGAGATGAAAGGTTATAAAAAGTTTACGTACTCTTCTAAAGTAGTATAGTGGTTGGGGGTCTAAGCACATTTTTCAAACCTTGTCATCAAATCAATTTTTCAAATCTGAAAACCAAATCTGAAAACCAAATCTGAAAACCAAATCGGAAAACCAAATCTGAAAATCAAACCTGGAAACCAAACCTAGAAATGAAAACTGGAAATCAAACCTAGAAATCAAACCCGAATCCTATCTTGAAATTTAACATAGGAACCAAAGCAAAGAAAATAGAACAAAAGAATCAAATATTGGAATAGGAGTTAGAACCAAGACCAAAACCCGGGACATAGGTCTGGAACCGAAACCTTGGATCATGATTGGGACCAATATTTAGAAAATGACTTATTTTATATATAACATATAATTATAATGAAACTAATTAAAAAGATCTTCATAAACAACGACAAATGTGAGATCTGCTATAAAAAATGCAGTCTGATTTCTTTTAAATGTAAGTGTGGTGGCAAGTTTTGCAATTATCATATGCATCCATTTATGCATTTTTGTGATTTTGATCATAAATTTGTGAAAATGTGATATGTCGAAAATTTATCTACCAAAAGTTGTTGAACATATTTGAAAATAAAATGTATTTTAAATATATAGATGAATTGCAACATTTATATTCATAATGATTTGAAAACGAATGATGAGCTGATGTGTCCTTTTTGTGATGAACAATTAACAACATTTGGTAAAGTGGCTGAGTTATGTTGTAGTGAACAGGATATGGAAACTGTAAATGGTATGAATACCTGTATGAATTGTGGTTTAGTTCATGGTTATGATTTTGTCACAGAGAACTTCAACTTCTATGACAAGATGTATATGATACAACAAAAATCGGCATATCATCGGAATTACCATCTTGATAATGTGATGAATAGTATATCTTGTGAGAATAATGTCCAATTGACTTACCACCAAAAAGAGAAGAGCCATAAATTATTCATTGAGATTGGTAGTGTTCTACATAAGGTTAATGATGGGCGTAAACGGATGATAAGTATTAAAAATGTTATCAAACTATTATTCAAGATGCTCGGGCTTCCTTACAAAGATATCAATGTAACGAAGTCGAAGAGGACATTAACATATTATAAACAATATTGGGAAAAGGTCCAATTATTGATAGATAATAGAATTCAGTCAATAATCAATGTGTGAATTTTTCATCGTATTTTATCAAATACTTATCAACAATAGAACTGTAGTCTGTCACATAATCATCAGTGTTCTTCATTGTGTTGTAAATATGAGATGAATTGAAATTTCCACTTCTCATTATATCTTGAATTTCATTTAGAAGATGTTGATAGCTTTGGTAAGGATATGTACAATTTTGGATCTTAAGATCAAGGTCTTTATGCTTCATCCAACTGATAGTAATCAAACTAATGCCACCAGTTGCTATACTAGAAGCAAAACCTCCTAAAGCAAAGATGACAGACAACGAGTTCCCAAGTAATTTCCATTTTTTGAATCTTCTTAATGCTTGTTTGTAGGCAAAACACTTTTTATGGTATGTGTGATACTAAGATTTTAATTCTTCAATCTGTTCTTCTGTTAGTTCACCTGAAATGTGATTCCAGTTGAATATGTTTTTCATTTGTTTTTTATTGTGAATGACGCCATTCAATGTATATATGCTTCTTGGTGACTCCTCCATATATATTGTTTATACTATTTTGCTTATCATGACTGTATTTAGATTCAAGGATGTAAATATTGGATGAAGAATGTTGAGTATCCTTTTCCATCAAAAAGACCTTCCGAGTTTAATGAAAATTCTACATCGAAGTGTTTCTTAACACTATCAACACTAATTTGAATGACTGCGTTTATTGTTATTGGAGTCCAATTTGATGAAGTGTTGAGATCAAGGTAAAATTTTTAAGTTCCAGCTGCAACATCACTGATTTGGAAATAAACACCATTTTCATAAAAATCAGTGTAGATTATATGATAAAAACCACTTTGCATTATTTGAAGAGTGGATGAATTATTGTTGGCAAAATAAGGGTGATTATTTATTGCTGGAAATTTGACAGTACTTGTGTTGTTATGCTTTAACTCGTTTGTGTAATAATAATAACCACGAAATGCGTCTAATTGTGATTTATTGACTGCATCATTATCAGCAGTACCATCAGCTACTCCAGTTATCTTTCTGTTCCCCATATTGATAGGCGCTTCAAAATGAATTTTATCATTATCATCAATATGAAAATATCTATCCCATAATTGTACGTCCACATCATTTTGAGTACCTGCGACACCATAAACAACAACATAAATGGTGGTCTGAGGATTGGTTTTACCTTTTAATCTGATGTCAATGTCCAGATCATCAAAACCTGGATTAAAAACGTTTTTGGAAAAATGGATGATGCTCCGTGTCTTCATTCCATCTATTCTGGAATTGATCTTTCCCACAGATAGAGATCCGCTTGATGCATTTATCTCATCAATGGTGATACCATCTTCTACATACATTTCATAAACCATTGTATAAGAGCTGGTGGGTAAATATATTAAATCAGTTGACAGTCTGGTGCTATAATAACCAATGCTGGAATCATAATCAATCTTGAATTCATAAGTCTTTTTGTTTACTGAATGAAAATTTTTATTCTGGACTCCAATTTTATGAATATCATCATCATCTTCTTTAAACTTATCATTATCCATCACTCTTTTGAAGACATTTTCTTTATTGATTGACACTATGGAATGTATTTCAGACGCTTTTATTTTGTTATCAATTATTCCATCCATAATTGTATTGCTCGCTTTTATTTTCCCATCAATTATACCATCCATAATTGTATTACTATCATTAACAGTTTTGTTAACGAAATTAACAGAAGCTGCATAACTACTGTCTGATGGTTGTGGATCTTTGAGGTTAATGATACCGTGATTAGCTATATTTAAATCACCTTCCATAACCTCACTACCATCTTTTGGAAGTAGATCTGCTTCAGTAATTGCTATTTCACGGATTACATAATCTCTGGTACTTTTTAACAATTCAAAATTAACTGCTTTATGCTTTATTTGGTCATAGTTAGGAGTAGGGCCGTCATCTTCAACAATGGTCTTTAGATTATCAATATCATTATTACCCATATTAAGATTGCCAGTCATGGCTTTACTTCCATCTAATTTCAAGACATCGGTAGCAGGCTTTGATAATTTACTGATTTCAGCGTCTACATAAGCTTTACTGACTATATCATTAGGATCATCAAAAATTCCATAATAGTAAGGTTCACAGTTTTTTTATTATATTTTGTCTGAGATCAAAATATTCTTTACCATCTTTATCTTTTAATTTGATAAAATTTATATTCAGATATCCTTTATTAACAACGCTTCTTGTGTCTTCTTGTGTCTTTTAAATTTTCCACGGATAGAATATAATTTCTGTTCATATCTAAATCACCAGTCATTTTTCTACTTCCATCTCTCGGAAGTAATGATGTAGTATCAATGTGGACGTATGATTTGGTGGCTTTATCAGCAATAGCAATATCCTGCTTAGCGTTTTCGGTGTCAACATACTTCTTTTTAGTGGCATCAGAGTCATCTACAGGATCACCTAAACTGTTAATAAGATTACTATTGAGATTCAGACTCTCAAAATAGAGAATCTTATGATTATCCTGGACATCATTAACATTAAAAATAGTATGATTGAAAGTTGTAGAGTATTTACCCTTCATCACTCTTGAATAATATATATGAATAATATATATGAAATAATTCATATTTGTACTGCGTTTTTTTTTTTCAGGGCTTCTTCTTTCCAATTGCTTAAATTGGAAAATTTACTGCGATGATCACTCTTCACTCTCATTTACAACCGCAGTACAAATATGAATTATTTCATATATACTTCACATCACTTCACTGCACGGGAAAATATGAAATCAATAAATTGACCTCGCTCCCAATGTGTGGCTTCATAGCTCAGTTGGTAGAGCATCGCACCGGTATCGCGGAGGTCACGGGTTCGAATCCCGTTGAAGCCCCGGGGTTTTTTTCAGGGCTTCTTCTTTCCAATTGCTTAAATTGGAAAATTTACTGCGATGATCACTCTTCACTTTCAGTTAATTGACTCTTATCACCAAATTCTTTGTAAATTTCGAAACTTGGTTGTAAATGATAATTATTTTGACTAAATTGAGTATAATTTTTTAATACTTTTAAACTAACGGCATCACTGTCATTTGTAGAGTGAGCTAAGCCTGTTATTTTATTTGCATCCATGTCTAAATTGCTTAACATACTTCTACTAACATTTCTTGGAAGTAATTTTGTTGTTTCTCCATCAACGTATGATTTATTGACTTTATCAGCAATAGCAATGTCCTGCTTAGAATTTTCCGTGTCAACATAAGCTTTTGTAGTTACATCGCTACCATCTGTAGGCTGGGAAACATCAGTTAATCGTTTTCCATCAATATCATAATTACCATCTTCTGTCGGTTAATATATCCAACACCAGGCTGTCCCTTCGGTCCAGGTGGTCCTCGTTCAGAAATTTTGATCTGACCATAATGATCGTTTTGTGAATTATCATTGAATATTCCCATATACTACTATGTTATATATTTCCATAGAAGTTTCTCTTTACTTTTTTCATTGGTTTGTCTACATAGCAGAAAGAGTATGGTTTCTTAGTTGCTTTGATATACTTTTCTTTATCAATTCCCAATTCTTGAGATATCAAATTTCTTTCTCTTGATGATGGAAAATCATACAAACAAAAATGGCTGCAATTCAATCTTATCGCCTTAGGAAATCCATAAAAAGATTGTGTGAGATATATCACAGAGCAGTTTTTATGTCGTCCTTGAATGAAATAGTCTATCAGCGGTTTTTCCACTTTTTCACAAACATAATCATCGAACATAACAACTCTCTGCATATCGATGCATATACTGCATATACTGCATATACTGCTCTCTGCATATACTGCATATCGATGTCTTGCAGCTTGTCGACAGGTATTATTTCATCATTGCTTGCTATTAAAACAGGGTAGCCAACCTGTTCACTTATTACATTCATCTTATCAATCAAATCTATGTATTTGTCTTGATCCAGATTTTTAGCGTACAAATGAATCTGATCATAATGGATTAATGGATGTTGTAAAATATGACTCAGTAGATTTGTTTTACCTGATCCAGTATTACCCGCCAAAAGCATCCTGAATGTGTTTTCGGCATGTATTCATACAATTGTTTGAAATCATTATTTGATTCATTACTACTGTCATAGTTAGGTATTTCCATATATGATTACATTAGATAATTGATATAATTTGAGATAAGTTAAGATATGTTGAGATAAATTTTTATCGAATGTATTGGTATATGGATATTGAGAGAATAAAAAGGCTTCTCAATAATGAAATAGAAGCTGGAAATAAGGTCAAAAAAGCTTGTGAAGTAATCAAGACTTACAATACACAAAAACAGGATCGATATGATGAAACAGCAGAAATATTGAAACCTTCAATTGATGTTCAAAAGTTGATCAAAGAAACAATAGATACAAAACAAAATAAAATAATTGAAAAAATGCAAGAAAATCAAGTACAAATAGCCGAAGCAATTAAAGATTTGGAGTATAAAGATTTGGAATATAAAGAAGAAGAAGAAGGTGAAGGTGAAGAAGAAGAAGTTAAACCTAAATTTGAAGATGAAAGACAAATAAAGGAAGAAATGCTATCAAGGTTATCAAAAAAAAAGACCAAAAAATGAATTACGAAGAAAAAAAGAAATATCAGTATCTCAACGCTAAATTAAAAAAAGATTCAAAAAGGCCATGGTTTCAGGAGGTACAATCAACCAAAACGAAACGCCTATAAGGTATCACCAAGAGGACAGTATGGTGGTCTTGTCATCGATCTTCCGAAACTATATGGACATCTCAAAGCTGTGGCTCATAAAAACGGTCAAAAAGTGTATGATAAACAGGCTGACTTCGACACACTTGATCTCCTGACAAAAAGATTCAACAGCAGAAAGAACTACTCTCAACTGGCAAGAACTGTGTTCAATGACCTAAATAGACTAAGTGAAATACCAATCCACAGGACATCAAAAAAGTATGCAAAAACTTGGATCAGGTGTTATCTATTATAATGAATAGCAAGATTTACTTTCACGGTTGGAGCTGCTTGGAGGGTCTATATCTGCTGGAAACAACAGCAGTGATGTCAGAGAAGAGTTCGTTAATATAGTACACATGTTGAATAAATTGAATGTTATAACTAACAAACAAATGAACGATCTCATGAAGGAATATCTAATATAATAGTATATAAGTGAATTTTTATTACGATTTTCATCAAAAAACCGTCAAAAGGCTGGTATAAGTTTGAGTCATGATTTCACAACTAGATTCAATGAGCCTATTAAATTATCTAATGACATGAAACATGAAATTGCTGTGAGAACAATATCCATGACTTACAGCTGGTACAACATCAGGCAATCATATGGATGATATTGATGAATATATCAAAAATTATATGAAAGACAAAAAACATTTTGTTAAAGATGAAGAGGGCAACAATACAAAAGAGTATGGCTTCAATCTGTATTTTGTTTTATCCGCTTATCGAGTACTTATTGAGTTGCATGATACTTTTCAATTAGATCTCACAAACTTGGATTTTAGAAAACTAATTGGCTTTGATTCTAAAAAAATTGTGAAAACAGAGTATGGAACAAATCTCCCTGACATCACAAGAGGAGTAGATGAAATACATATTAACTGTGACAAAGTAACAGATAGCATCACTGATGGTGAATCTTCTAGCACAATAGCTGTAATTCCTGTTGAAAATCTTGTCATATCCCTTCCATTCACTTACAAACCTCGTTTTCTTGCATACAGTCCAGTATCAAGTCATTTGATATCTTCAATGCGGTTTTATGTTACTGATTCATCTGGGACTCCAATTGATTTGAATGGTATAGATTGGTACATTGAACTGTTTCTACGATCAACGGAGATTTAGTATAACCATATAACATATGAGACATTGTGAATTCAAAAGACGTTATGATCCAGATCTGGATAGGTATGTGAAAAAAATATATATGGTGAAGGTATGAGCGATGTTTTCAAGGCAGTTGGAAGTAAAATCTTTGGAAGAACTGCAAATAAATTAGCTGAAAGTGCAGCAAAAAAGGTGGCTACAAAAACCGGCGAATATGCTGGCTATAAGGCTGGTGATAAGTTAGTTGAGCTTCTAAGAAAGAATGAAACAACAACTCCATCAGTTGTGATGGAACCAAGTTCGTCAAAACCAAAAGAATTAACCGTTCAAGAGGTGAATGATAGAGTAAATCGGATACTTTCAGGAGGAAAACTTAGAAGAAGGAATTTTATCTAACCCTATAATATATGACAGACAATAACAATTGTCGAAAATCGAAATATATTCAAAGATATGAAGATATCGTTTTTGAACTTCAAACAGCATTGAAAACAGAAAATATTGCGAATGGTGCTCATCAAATAAGAAATTCAAATCATTTTATTGTCGACAATAGTGGAGAATCGACCCTTCTTGATTGGTTTCACGCCAGATTCAATGTGAATTTTCATATGAATAAGCTAGATGGAAGTGGTGACATCTCCAACGCTGATGAAAATGGGATGGTGAATTCTGTCTTCTCTCTTATAAAAAAATTGAATGTCAAGATGAATGGTATTGATGTTTATGATTGTTCGGATGCCAACCATGCAGTAAACATAAATAATTTTTTAGAATATTCTCAAGGTTATTCAAAAAGTCAGGGTACTAACGAATTCTTTTATATTGATACAAATAGAAATGCTGAATATGATCAAAATAATGCAAATTACAATTCAGGTTTTGCCATACGAAAATCGTTTCTGAATGGAGGCAAGGTGGTGAATGTGGAAATACCACTGAATCGATATGGCTTTTTCACTATTCTTCATAATGAACTCCTTCCAAATTGTAAAATTGAGATAAATGTTGATATTGAGAATGACGTCAACTTTTGCTGGCAGGGAACAGACAATTGTCGTTTAATCCTTACTAAATTTCAGCTGATAGTCCCTCGTATTATTTTCAATGCAGATGGAAAGTTATTGTACTTAAGCAAATACTTGTTGATACTCTCATAAACAGGGCAAACTTCAGTGACATTTTTTTCATTTTTATACTTTGATCTGACAGAGCAACCAACAGATATCAGAGATGGCCTGACCAAACTGATTTTCAAATATACACTAAGCGCTGCTACCAATGTAGATTACTCGGTTTATGCACTTGTCCTTTATGAACAAGATGTTGAATCGAGAAGTATTGATAAGAAAATAATCCTAAGATCCATGTAAATGAATTAGAAATCAATTGGTCATAATATGAACAGCAATAAGATATTCCTTATTTCGTATATGTTTTATAATCAAAAATTATATAACATATATTATATATAAAAATGACTCAACTTTTCGAAATAAAGGTGAAGTTATCAGAAAATCAGAAGAAGAATATTAGTGATGCTTACCATAAAAGAGAAACTATTGTTATCAGGCTCACGAATGACTCTCTCAGTGGGAATGACACTTAATACGTCCCAGCAATGGTTAAGAAGAGATTGGAGAAGAATCGGAAAGAGAATAAAGGTATGGATATCAAACTTTCCAAGACCAATATCAGAAAACAAGTCGGTGGAAGTATACTAACTTCAGCT
>CM042746.1:24071263-24078763 GCA_022496165.2 Catalaphyllia jardinei | reverse complement strand
GTTTTCAGATTTGGTTTTCAGATTTGGTTTTCAGATTTGATTTTCAGATTTGGTTTTCAGATTTGGTTTTCAGATTTGATTTTCAGGTTTGGTTTTCAGATTTGTTTTTCAGATTTGGTTTTCAGATTTGGTTTTCAGATTTGAAAAATTGATTTGATGACAAGGTTTGAAAAATGTGCTTAGACCCCCAACCACTATAGACTTTCTAACACTATGGAGATTCATAGTGTTTGTCGGGACTTTGGATGAGGATATATTAAAGATCAAAGTACAAACAGAACGAGAAAAAGGCCCAAAGAAGTGGAGTTTGGA
The DNA here is from genome assembly GCA_022496165.2 of Catalaphyllia jardinei. Lineage (NCBI taxonomy): Eukaryota > Metazoa > Cnidaria > Anthozoa > Scleractinia > Caryophylliidae > Catalaphyllia > Catalaphyllia jardinei. Next base: position 24,078,451 of record CM042746.1, on the reverse strand, counting down.
ATTCGATTTAACGAAGATGAAGATGTTCACTGGACAAGGCAAACGATGAAGGTTAGTCTAAAGATATTGAAGCTTTATTGTTGTGAATCATAGGGCTGTATATTGAGACGATCGTCAGATACGCCATCCTATATGAGAAGGAAATTTTGGGTTTGAACTGATTTTCCTTCAACTTTGAAGTAAATTTTCATCATATTTCCGCCGGCCAGCAAAGTTTAAATTACTTCAAACAACATTGTCTCTTCTTCTTCTTCTCAGCCGCTGGGGACTCCAGGTTTTAAAAAATGCGCTGTTTGCAGGATTAGAATTCTCTTACAATAGCTTTTAGCAAAGTTTTATTCGAGATGATTTGGTAGTTTTTCGGAGTCGTGGATCACTAAGGTCTTTCATCTTGTTGTTCTCCAAATCTATTATGCAGGCATACAATTGTCTATTTTTTACACTGTTAAAGTTTCGTTTTAATACACGTTGACTTTTGCTATTTTTCTTTGTGTGTCTCGCTAGATATTTTTATAATCGCCTTTTTCGTTTCCAAGAGCTAACTTGAGTAGAAACTTTGGTTAAAATTCTTTTTTTTACTGGCCCCGAAGTCCCAAAGTACTTTCATTGTATTGTTTGTTTACTTGTCCTTTGCTCTATCCAGTTTATTTCTCCCAACAAAATGCGTGGTCTTATTTTAAGGAGAAAAACTGGTACAGTTTCTGTCGAAGTTTTCACATTTAATGTACATTTAGCTTTCGAAGGGCATCCTGGAACCGAATGACTTGAGCCTTACTTTCGTGCAGTGTTGATTTTGTAAGAATTCCTCTGCCTTTCGAGCTGATTTTTTTGCATAAATGTAACAAAATATACAGACTAACTTTCAAAAGACTATTGTTTCGATGCTATTTGCCATGCTCTGAAGATTCAGAGAAAGACACTTGCTTAAACAAAATTAAAACATGTGTTTTCTATCATTTGCTGCACATGCAACCATTGAAAAAATTTGGAGTTTCCACAAACACAATAGACTAATAAAGTGGATTATGTCGTCTTTACAATTCTTCTCAATGTCTGGGGATTTGTAAATTATGTACTAGCTTTTGCAACAACTCCATGTTCTGTATACTATATACTATGGTTATGAAATATTTATGTTAGAACACAAATGCTACTGGTAATGATCATCCTTTGACACACATGCAATTACTCTTTAAAAACTTTTGGCCTGCGAATGAAATATGCTATTGCTTAATATAACTCTGCAGCATGACAGAAATATACACCAGGTAGTGTAATCAGGTCAATCTAATTCAGAATGGAAATTAATAGTTATTCACAATTTCACAGATACATGTAAATTAAGATACAAAATGAAAATGTAAATTAGATTAACAATTTCCTTTCCAATTTTCCATGAAAGGGCAATCAAGGTAATTTACCTACATAGACCTTCGGTGTTAACTGTAGCACAAAATGAAATATTGTTGAATATCACTGGGTAGCAAGCATATCCAGTAATTGAAGCCCCATTATTCATTATTTTATCATTTTCAGTGGATGTGAAGATAAAGCCAAGAGAATGGGGAGGGGTTTACTGTACTTATTAAAGCCCACAAATGTACTATTTCTGGCTTCTGATGTAATCTTGTTTATGTTATCTTTTTCAGACCTTAAACTGCCACATTTGAGCCTTCAAGTGAGCCCCCTTGTCTTGCATAACCAATCCTTCCAAGATATCAGTGTGATGAAGTTGCTATTATTTCCAGTTGAGTTGGTTGCAACAATGCTACTGTGGAGACCATGTGTGTCTTTCAAAGAGACAAATCCTTGTTTGGTTGAAGCATAAGACCAAGAACTTGGCTGGTGGAACAATCAATACTGTAGCAAATGTTGTTTCTTAATTGGCCTGTAATAAGAGCCTACCTATCAGACCACATGCCAATTATCTTAACAGAATTTTGTTGTTGTTGTTTTTGTTCTTTTAAAACTTATTTAGTTTATCTGCTGCAGAAATTATCAACGACAAATTAAAATACATGTATGTTTTGTTGATATGTTTAGCCCATTGGAGGAGGCGATAAAACTGGCCAGGAATTTCCTTATATGCTGGAATGGTAATCTGCACTGCTAAGGCTGAAAAAAAATGATATAATTCCTAGGAACACAAAGCTCGTTCCAGAGGCAAAAAGCCCAACTTGTGAACTTTTAATAAGAGGATGCAGCTGAAACAGAGGCTGTCATCAAAACACATGGTGCATCTTTTGAGGTATGGTTTGGTTTCACAGGAATGGAGCATTTAAATTTTAATAGCTCTGTTGAAACCTTTTCAAATTATGTTGTGTTGTTTAGTGTTAGAATACTGCCAATTTGACTGTAGCCTCCATACCAAATGTTACTTTCACAGGTGAAACATCTCTAAAAGCTCCCCATGTGTTTATATATATCTATCTTTCTAGTTGTACTACGTCATGACTTTTCTTAACTCGACATTGAAGTTTTCTGTTTGGGTATTAAATTGTCGTCGCTGGTCAAGTCAATAAACTTGTGCGAAATTATATTTTCCGATTGACACAATTACTCGAGGATTATTGCGCTAGTAGTTGAAGCGATAAAAAACGTTTATAGCCCAGGAAAAATCTCGAATATTTCAGAAGTTACTTGGGGCAGTTCTAACATGATGAAATAGCTTTTAATTACGTCTGTGCTGAAATGGCCTTCTGCAACGCATCCTTCACAAATATTCCTTGATCTGTGTTCTAACAATTCCAAAACAAGACTAGAAGCGGTTGTATAGGCCTTGACCTTCTGAAACGGACTTGGTTGGGACTTTCTACTAGACTCCACAAAACCATTTGGTTGATTTTCTGCCGCTTTCACTCGAGGTACAAAGGGAAAAAAGAAAAAGACTACTTCCATATTTACCTAAAAATCTGTCTCAACCACCGCCATTTTGCGTACACGCAAAGCAGACGCATACCAGCGGTTACTCAAATCAAAATACTTTCGGCGGAGCATGCGCAAACAAAATGCCTCTCTGCTAGGCTAACATAGTGGCTTCATAGCTCAGTTGGTGGAGCATCGCAACGGTATCGCGGAGGTCATGAGTTGGAATCCCGTTGAAGCCCTGATTTTTTTTTCAGGCTTCTTCTTTCCAATTGCTTAAATTGGAAAATTTACTGCGAGGATCATACTTCACTTGCATCTATAACCGCAGTTCAAATATGAATTATTTCATATACACTTTACATATTGAATTGAGTTGCTTAGGTAAACGGTGGTTTTCGACTTCCCTAGTCTGTGATTCGTCTCTTTCTTCTTTATCCGCGTTGCTGGCTGTTTTCTGTCCACACATGAAATGAAACCAGCAATTATAATTATTAAATTAAACGAAAGAAAAATTTTTTTTCCTGGAACTGGTGAGATCACAATGAATTGCTGCAATAACTTATTTACGTTCAGGCGAATGGCGATTTTTTAATTGGGAGTTACATTTCTTACATTGTAACGTTTTATGAGTGTTCGCCATTGTCGAGGGCAATAAGGTTGTTGTATATTTCTTCTTCGTTTTACTAGAGTAATAATAATAATAGTAATAAATTGAATATTTAACCAGGATAACCCTTCAGTACAAAGTACTGTTATCAACGGGGTCCTGCTGACTAAGAATTAAAAACTAGTAATAAAATAAATACATACTAAAGCAAAAAAATGCACTAAGTTAAAAAACCATTAAAATCTATAATAAAAACTACAATAAAAATTACAATAAAATTACAATAAAATTACAATAAAATTACAATAAAAATAACAAGTAATAATCGTCTAAGGCATTCCTAAATAAAACTCTAGAATGAATGTTTCTTAAACTTAGCGGCAATGAGTTAAAAATCGAGGCACCTAAAAAATAAAAACTACGGCGTGCAAAGTCTAGTTTGACCTTTGGTAGTCTTGCTGTTTTCCCACTGTTTCTAGTGTTTAGAGCGTTATGAAATCTTTGAAAGTAATCTTTAAATGGAAAGCATGCAGTTCCATTAAGGCAGTCAAATACAAAGCAGCACGCTTTCTTTTGTAAAAAGTTGTCAATTGTTAAAATTCGAAGATCACAGTTCTGTGTGCTGCATTTTGGGAAAATGATTTCGAGGCTTCGAGTCTCAATGGAGCGGATCATGCGTTTGCGGGACTCTGACCATCCAAGACTATTATAGCCGCAGTACGTATGAATGACGTCTTGATTGCACTATTCACATAGAATTTACGTTACATTTGTAGAAGTAAGTTATAAATCAAAATTAAAATAAAGATAGAAAATTAACGAAATTAAGATGTGCGCAGTGACCAAAGTAGCAGATGCTTCCGAGTTCCGAGTTCCGATTATCGGCATAATCATCGATTGATAAATTCGTTGGGCACTAAGGGTATCAATGTTGGAACGGATGCGCCGTAGGAGGTTCACTCTTCCTGCTGCCTTCTTGTACATTTTTTGAAAATGCGTTTCAAAATTAAGTGTCGGGTCCAGATGCACACCGAGGTATTTATAACATGTAGTGGTGTTGATGGGAGAATCATTGACTGATAGCTGGACTTGACAGCCTTGAAACAAATTCAACCGTTTTCCAGTATCAGACAGCATCACCTCGGATTTACCTTTCTTCAGATTAAAGATAAGTTCATTATCACGAAACCAGTTAGAGAGATTATCTAGGTCCTAGGAAAGGTTGCTTTGTATCACATTGAAATCACTTGAGGATGTAAAAATCACTGTATCATCTTTCTTTTAGCTTTTTAGTAATCTCTAGTGTAAAGTGCCACGAGCAGCTAGTACGTTGAGAAATGGCCCTTTCCTGTAGGGTGCGGCTAAACTCAAGACCAAAGAGCCGTTACTTTTTCTCATGACATCAATTTTTGTTGTAGAAAATTTCTTCTGAGGCCCAACCAGATGTCTTAAGACTTCGAGACGGTGGACGAAAAATTTAATTTTATCATGAGAGAACATTTGCTGTGGTGGTACCTAGACTATGGAATTCGATTACAATTGAACCAAGATGTAGTTCTTCAATTTACAGTTTTAAAAGGCATTTAAAAACATATCCTTTTAAATAAGCTTTTTAACTCTTTAATTTTTAGGTGATAAATATGTTTAATATCGTTGAATTTTTAAACTAAGCTTATGCCTAATATTCTCTCACCCCCACTTTCTTTTAGCTTTTTAGTAATCTGTAGTGTAAAGTGCCACGAGCAGCTAGTGAATTTGGCGCTATGTGATTCTTTATTATATTATTTATTATTATTAAACGTGATTAATAACTTCTATTACAGCCGTTTTTCGTGGATTGTGAGTTAAAAATGGCTTGAAAGTATACATTTTCTCGTAACGTTATTACTAGAGTTTATAAAGTCTCCGTCGACAATCTACCACTAATAACAAAATAAATTTTTCCTGTTGCAGAAAAGCCCTTTTGGTCAAACTGAGGTGGCATCAAGTAGTTGTTCGTGTAGCGGTGCATGCAACTGCCGTATGCTAGAAAGTAGTGATGAACAATTCGACACCCAATGGGACCAAGAAGAAGAGGTATTTCAATTTCCACGTTAGTGTTTTGTTGGTATTTAATCTATAGAATTACCGAAAGAAACCTTTCAACCTGACTAACGTTGCCGATAATTATTTCGTTTTTTGGATCCAGTGTTTTAATCTTGTTTCTTCTTGTCATTTTCGTTTCAGAGAGACATCGATGAATTTTCTAGCAATGAGGATGAAATAAGTGACGGTTACCAGTGTAACGAAGTAAGTAATATTTTTTATGTTCCTGCTTGGGCTTAGGTTCTTTGTTAACTGCGCGGCAGTTAACAAAAGTCACTGGCAATAAAAATAGCTGGTCATCAATCTTTTATTAGAGTTACGCCTACACACTCCTGGTTTCAGGCAACAATAACAGCCTTGTGTTTCAAGCAAAATTTGTTTAACCCACAGTTATTGCTTTCAGCCAGCTTCCTTCGCAAGAACTAATCAGGTTATTACTCTTTAAAACATACATCTTCTTGGACATTTAAGAAAGGTTTATTACAGACAAATCAGGAAATTTAAAAAGCATTTTTTAATATCTCTTCTTAACAACAATTTTTTTAAGCTACGTCTAAGTACCAAGCAGTTCAGTCCACAATCTAAACGAACCTTCTTTTCGTTTTGCAGGACAGCTCATGTTAGCTGCAGATGAAAGAAGGAATCTGTCCTCGATACATGATGGAAGCTCTTATGATGAGGAGGAGTTATGTGCGAGGAAACTTCCCAAAGTCTGCAGATTCTGTGGGGTCTTATACAATTAATACAGTCTTCCAGTTTGATTTGTTTTATTGTTAAAGGTTAACACTTTAAATTAATGTCGATTTTAGAAGAAATTGTTTAAAGTAGTTTTGTGGAATATCAATACGTAAGAAACTGTGATCATTGCTGGAGAGGAAAGAAACCATATTAAGGATGTTGTTATTACAAATTAGTTCTTGCTTTTTAATTTGAAAAAATTACCCATAGTTAACATCAATCTTGCACTTACCGTTAACTACTATAACAAATTGCATGATACAATTGTTAAAAACATGTTAGCCAGACAAGAGTTGAGAGTTAAATTAAGATGAGAAGTCCAGTGAATGCTGCTCGGCCACCGGGGTTTGATTCACAAAAAACTAACTGTTGCACGCCTTGCGTGCCTTTGTTCTTTTAAGGAGGAGTATGTTGTCGATAATCCTGTCGAACACAGAGTTGAAGCCCACCCAGCTAAAAGATGCGCCACAAAGGCGACCAAGATGAAGGAGAGAAGGGTCTCGCTCAGCAATATTCAACGAGAGTTAAAGACTTACGGTGAAATCTTGCACGCCAGACGAGACTTTCAAGAAATGAATAGGGAAGAGCAGGTTCAATGGCTATTGAACTTTTTCCAGCTGGGTCAAAGAGTAAGAAATGGTCGGAACACATGTAAGCATTCCCTACAAGGAAAGGTAGTCTGCTAGAAAGCCTGGATATTTTGCCACGGGATGTCGTACGGAAGGTAAGTACAAGAGAACATTGCCATTTAAAAGAAGAGAAGAAAGAGCTATAGCATTTAAAAATATCCCATTATTATCACCGTCATCAATATTGATATTGTTTCGTTTCACTCCACACTAGTTTGACATTTTAACTTGTGCAGCATACTGTTTATTTAATCGTGGCGC
>CM042746.1:24034110-24062812 GCA_022496165.2 Catalaphyllia jardinei | reverse complement strand
TGTATGTATGTATGTATGTATGTAAATCTTTATTTATTCACGGAAAATCATCAGTTAAGCTAAGTTAAAAACTAAGACTAATTACAACTGCTTTACATGATTGCCGTGTGGGAATCCGATATATCAGCTACCTTCTTGATATTTCGCTTAAAATGCTCAACGGATGCAGCATTTTTTAAGTTTTTGGGCAAGTTATTCCATAGCATGGCCCCGCTGTAAGAGAAGCTTCGTTTCAAATAATTGGTGCTTGGTTTGGACAGGGTCAGCCTTCCCGCAGAGTTTCTTAAGTTGTAAGCAGAGTGACGCTGAGAGAAAAGACTTTGTAGATATTCCGGAGCAAGGTCATTCATGGTTTTATACATCATTAAGGCTTTTTGTTTCTTTCGGCGAAGAGATAGCTTCTCCCAGTTGAGGGTGGAAAGAAGGTGGTTTGAGCTCGCATCAAAGGATGATTTAGTAATAACTCTGGCTGCGCGATTCTGTAATTTTTGGAGCTTATCACTCAAGTAAGCACTCAAACAGTCCCAGACGGGGCTGCAGTAATCAAAATAAGGCATAATTAAGGTGTTATAAATTAGAATTGCAGTTTCTTTGGATATAAACGGCCGCACGCGTTTTAGGGCGCCTATAGCTGAAGAGACTTTCTTGCAAATCTCTTCAACATGTTTACCCCAAGAGAGGTGAGCATCTATGGTAAGACCCAAGGATTTGGTATGAACGACTCTCTTGATAATTTGGTCATCAATTCTGATTTCTACATCGTCACATTGGGCAGATAGCCTTTGTCTTGATCCAATAATCATTAGCTCGGTTTTAGCAACATTTAGACTGAGCTTGTTAGCTTTCAGCCAACGGCTAAGGTTATTTAATTCAGGCGTTAGAGCTAGCTTAAGTTCTGTTAACGTTTTAGCACATAACGTAAGGTTGGTGTCATCGGCAAACATTCTTGGTACGGCGCCCCGCAGGGAGTTGGGAAGATCATTAATGTAAATTAAAAATAGCAAAGGACCTAATATGCTACCCTGTGGCACGCCGCAACTAAGGGTACGAGCAGATGATAGTTTGCCACTGACATTACATCTTTGGGTTCGGCCACTTAAGTACGACGAGAACCATTTTATGGCCGCCTGATCGACACCCAAATATGACATTTTACGCAAGATGATCTCATGATCAATGGTATCGAATGCCTTAGTAAGGTCAATAAAGACAACGCCATTTAAAAGGCCATTGTCGATGTTTACTGACCAAGCATTTGTTGCCTCAAGCAAAGCCGTGAGCGTACTGTGTAGAGAACGGAACCCTGATTGGCAACCCAGTAGCAATTTATTATCATCTAGATAATGGAAAAGTTGATTATAAACAATTCTTTCGAAAACTTTCGAAATTATAGGGATTACAGATATTGGCCTGTAGTTGTTAGGGTCAGATTTAATGCCCTTTTTAAAAAGTGGAGTCACTTTGGCCGTTTTCCAATCGTTTGGATATATCCCAGTTAGAATAGACTTTGAGAATATTGAGGTAAGAGAGGGTGCGACGATATTAGCAGCCATTTTCAACAGTTTACTCGGAATCATATCAAGACCGGTGGCTTTCTTTTCATCAATTTTCGACAAAATGTAAGAAACAATATCAACACTCGGAATTTGCAGAGAAAACGAATGGTCAGTGGGCTCTAAATAAGACTCAGGATTAGCATCGACAACAGGAATATCTTGTGCTAATATTTGCGCAACATTAGTAAAGTGATCGTTAATAGTTTCGGCAATATCCATAGGGTTACTTGCTATTTTATTATCTACTTTGATCTCCGTAATATTCGTTGACTTACCACTGTTACGTGAAGTTAGCTCGTTGATAATATTCCATGTTTTGCGCAAATTACCTTTGCTGGCTTCCAAGTTGTCAGAAACATAGAGTTTTTTTGCGAGTTTAATAGCGTTATTTGCCTGATTTCTTGCGCACCTAAATTGATCCCATATAGCCGGGTTGTTGGAGGAGATTGCCTTCTTTTTAAGGAAATCCCGTTTTCGGATTTTGTTCAGTAACTCTCTAGTAATCCATGGAGATCGTTTTTTTCGAATTCTTTTGGATTTAAGTGGTGCGTGTTTGTCGACGCAACCAAGAAACATTTCTTTCCATATACGCCACATTTCATTGGGATCAGAATACAAATCAACATTGGCCCAAGGTAGTTGGTTGAGGTCACTTAAAAATTTCCCTCTGTTAAAGTGTTTAAATTGCCGTGTTTCAATCACGCGAGGGCCAGCACGGCAGTATTGAGTCTTACGTGACAAAAAAACAAGAGAATGATCACTTATGCCAAGGTGAATGACACCGGAATTTGTAACCTTCTCTGGGGAGTTCGTTATGCATAAATCAATTAATGTTTTTGAGTCCGGAGGGAAACGTGTTGGTTCAGTGATTAACTGACTAAGACCATATATATCGAAATGTTTATCAGACGAGAAGAATTAACTGCAATTGCTTCAGGCAACAAATTGCAGTTGATATCACCAAGTAAATATAATTCCTTATTTTCCGCGTCAATTTTTGCAATAACATTCTCAAATTCGCTAAATAAATTGAGTGGAGAACTTGGGGGTCGATACCAAGTACCGACCAGAAATGGTGTACTTCGTGGGTTACTGATTTCAACGAAAAGACACTCCAAAAGATCATTATTTAAATCATTGCGTATTCGATAGTTCAGATTAGTGCGAACGTATGTACATACTCCACCACCATTCCTTCCGTTAATTTTACGATCTTTTCTGACTATTTCAAAGCCAGGTATGTATACTTCGTCATCACGTACTGTAGAGTCTAATTTTGATTCCTTGATCTGTAAAATATCAACTTTTGAAGAGGACATAAAAACTCTAAGTTCATCAATATGAGACAACAGACTATTAATGTTAAGGGACGCTATGGCTAAACCTCGACCAAAGATTGTGGGGCAGATAGACTTACCGCAGTCGGTATCCTTATGGACATCAGCCGAGTCGGATTCCCAGACGGCAATATCCTAATCTACACGTAAATGGTTAATGAAATTTTGAGCTAGGCGCGTGGTGCCATTCTTGTTTAAATGAAGACCACTTCGATTTAAGTGGCTAGTTCTTGAAATGTTAGAGTGGTCAACAAAACCCCAGTTCTTTTGCTGGCAGCATTCCTTAAGAACTTTGTTCACGTCAGGTACCTTACGTGCAAGGGCTTCGTCATCAGATCTATTGATGAGACCGGATATAGATATCACAGTTGAAGATTCAGAGCTGATAGCTTCGGCTAGGTCAATCAGTTCTACTGCACATTCACGAGGAGTATTGGAGGATCGTAAACTATTGGTTCCCACATGGATAATTATCTCGTCTGGGTTTCTGCGTAGTAGTGGCTTGATATGATCCTTCATGTCTTGCGTTGTGCATCCCGGAAAGGTGGCTATCTTAACTTGTGAATTCTTCGACATTTTATGGCTTTGTAGATATTTAAGAGTAGAATCACCCGCTATAATGACTTTCTTCTGACGGTTGGGCTGTGAATGATCAAATTGATCTGACGAATTGATTAAGTTAGTGTTTCGCGTTCTGATCTCTGAGGACGGCGGAGATGTTCTGTGTCCTGTGACAGCGCTATTCCCATTTTGGTTGCTTACACTTCTTTCGATTTGATGTTCAATTTGAGCTTGAAGAGGCTCAAATCCGTTACGGGTTTGAATTGTATTAGCGGGCATTGTTTTCTGGCTATGTTTTGCATTTATCATTATGGTTTTCTTGTAGATAACAAGTCTGTGGACACAACAGAGACACTTAAGATTCTTGGAGTTACATTAGATCGTAAGCTTAATTTTACGAATCATGTGAAGGAGCAAGTGAAAAAAGCATGCGCTAAAGCAACTGCCTTGCGAAGAATACGCAAATTCATACCGATGGATGTTATGGGCCGCCTATATAAAGCGTTCATTTTACCGCATTTGGAGTATTGTGCGCCCTTATTGCTTGGTGTGGGTAAAACCCAGGTTAATAAACTAGAGGTCACGAACTATTATATTCTTAGATCGATTTTAGGTTTTGGCAGGCAAACCCCTTATGAGTTCCTTTTGAAGACTGTAGGCATTAGGTCGTTAAAACAGCGTAGAGAATTTCAGGCCTTAGTCCTTGTGTATAAATGTATACATAATCAGGCTCCAAGCTATATTCAAAATTTCTTTAAAATTAAGTTATGTTCCTATAATCTAAGGGGGTCTGGAACAATTTTGGAGATGCCTAAATGTAATTTGGAATGGCGACATAAGTCTTTTTCTTTCATTGCCGCCAGGACTTGGAACTCATTACCTCCATTTATAAGGGAAGCAGAGGATCTTTCAACTTTTAAACATTTATTAAATGATTATTATAAATGAAATAACGTTCTTACATATCTTTTTACATATTTACACAGATTATATATTTTTTTTTTTAAAAATTGCATATATTGTATTGTGTTATATTAATTGTATATATTGTTTTGCACGCACATGTTTTAACGAGCGCTTTCCGCTCCTAAATGTAGCGTGGTTAAATAAAGTATTGTATTGTATTGTATTGTATTTGTACTTCTCGGGTGCGGCTTTGCCATGGACCAACGATCATTTGATTGTAGTTGATTGTTTTCAACTTCACTCTTTTCTCGCGTAATGATGGTTAGTGCTAACTTTAGAGAATCATTTTCTTGCTCTAATGACAGAACTCGGCTTTCAAGGAACAAACATTTTTCTTCCAACTCATTAACTGCATTGTCTTTTTTGGATATGGTGGATAATAACTTTTCACACTTCTTCTTGTAGTCGAGGAGCTCGACACCTAAAGCATTTCCATCTTGTTTTTGAATATTTTCCATCGACAGAAGCTTTGTATTTTCTTGAACCTGTTTTTGAAGGATCAATAAATCGAGTTTCAATCCCTCAATATCGGCAATGATTTCTGAATTTGGTCGCTTTTCAGAACCATTTAGCAGACTCTCGCCATCAGTCGGCGTTTGAAAATTACTCTCGCCGCTGTCGGTCTCCTGCAATAGTGTAGGTGGTTGAAATGATTGTTCAGTGGAGCTCAGAGAATTGGCATCTTGCGTTTCAGTTATATTTCTCGGTTTCTTGTGAATTAATTCCATCAGCTTATCCTTTAAAGCCGGACCATCGCGACCTTGAAAATTCAGAGTTTGTTGTTTCTTGCTGTACCAATTGATGATAACATTGCCGTTTGAACATTTAAATTGCTTTGTATTCCCGCCAGGCGTTAGCCACTTTCCTTGCAATTTTAAAACATTTTCCACGAATTTCTTTAGAGATTCCAAGTCATTCATCCATACCAACTTTCCATCATTAAGATGAAGACACTCTAACTCACAAGACTCTGGATTGAGCGAGGAGAACTCGGTTTCTAAAACATGAACAGCATCTGCATCAGAGCTACAGATTGAACGTCCGTCCGCCATGATTGATTCTCTGCCATCTATAATCGAGTTAGCTAATGAAATACCTCATTGCAAATAATCTAAGTATATAAGTCAATAAAGGTTGTTGCAGTCTCATCCTCTCATCTTGCGAGTGTTGGACCACAGCAATCGTGACCCCGAAGTGCACTAAAAGAAGTGTTGCTTATTTGATTATTTGGCAGATAAAACTGCATTTCAGGGACTTATTTGAAACTTATTTGGACTAACGGTAACGAACCTTATCCGCATTTCTGACATGAGAGAACCCACGATTTCAAAGTGGTGAAAGTTTTCGTAAGGACGTTAGAAGACTTTTAAGCGTACGTCATCAGGACGTTCCCGCTAATTGTTTTTACGCATCCTTACTGCGCAAGCAAATTCAAACGCCATGTCATGCATGCGAGCGCGCACTAAAAATGAACAATGATCAGGTAGCCGGCATTGCTGTAACTTTGCTTGGATTCAACGATCATCTTGGAAGTTGGGGACCCCTATTTTTCTTTTAATGAGTCATTTTCTCTATCGACTTTCTACGTTTAGCGAAGAAATGAAAATCTATCGACTAAAAAGTTTGATTTTTTGCAACCGAATTCTGTTCTTTTTAGCTTTTAGTTTACCTGGGCGACGGATTTTAAATGCCTCTTGAAGCTGGGTTAAGTTTGGAGTGTAAACGTTGTTAACATTTGGGATTATTTCCGCAATAGACCCACTCCTTCTACAAAATACGCTTAATGCTGTAAAAAATGAAAAAAATCTATCGACTGGAAAATTTTCGCGCGAACGTCATTAAGTACATGCGTAGAGTTAATATAGAGCAACAGAAAGACAGACAGATAGAGACTTCCTTTTTTGTTATTTCAGAGATGAAGAATACCCCCACGCTCTTCCTTCAATTGGACAAGTGTTACAGAGACTGTAAAAATATCCACGTATTGGGATTCTGTGCTTTGCTTGTAAAAGCGGGCGTGTTTAAAAAGGTATGTACAAGAGATCATTTCTAAAAGGTACATAAGAGATCGAATTAAACGATATCATCCAGGACTAATCACTACACACTTGAAATGTGTTGTATGATATAGTGCTGTTATAGAAAGACGTGGTACATTAAATATCATTGTTATTGTTGAGGGTGATTATTTTTATTCTTAGAACCACAAAGTTTGCTGGAATTGGTTTATTATAAAATTAGTAATTACATTGCCATGTGATGTCTACAATGAACATGTTCATTTAATCTTCAGGTTGGTCTTTCTTATCTCATGGTGGGACACACTCACGAAGATATAGATCAAGGAAGTTAATGTAATATTATGAAACGTCTTCGTATCTAGCATCATAAAGGGAAATAAAGAAAGGTCGAAAGAATGGCTAGAAAATACTTAATTCTCTAACTAAAATATTTTGAACCCTGCACCTGAAACAGTAAACTCTCTGAATATTACGGAGTTGGCAACTTGTATGAAGCCTTTTACTTCATTTAAGCGCAAATTCATAGTTCACGCGTTTATATGGAAATGTAACGCCAGCAAGGTTTTATACGAACGACATACACGGGTTTGAATGATGGGCGCTTCCTCCTATAAGGATTATTAATAGTATTGATCCTCTGCAAGCTACTGAGAAATTATGCCCACAATTAAACTGACTTACTAGCGTTACATTTCTATATGAACGCGTGAACTGTGAAGTTTGCGAAGGCTACAATAACATGGAAGCTCGAGAATTTCCGCTACTATTCTCTGAATTTCACGGTTGCGAGATGAAAACAAATTAGAAATTCTTGTACAGTAAAAAGAATTGAAGAGACACGAAAAAGAAGCGTTGATAAATTGCTACATAGTCCATTAAAATTAAGTTTAAAAGGTATCATCTGGGTTTTTTAGGCTTCCATAATCATTATATTATTGCTTTATTTCAGATGTTCAGCCGGATATCCATAGCCTTGAAAAAATCAAATGCCGTCACTCTGGACGATCTGGTCAGAGTTATTCAGGAGTCCTTTACGCCTAGTGCCGTTGTCACCAAAGTCGATAACATTTATGATGTGAAATCTTGGCAACGTCCTTACATCGCGACTTTGAAGTACCACAGCAACCCTCACGCATTCCGCTTCAAACTAAATGACCAGGGTGAAGTGGAGATGTCCTACAGAAACTGGGCGAATTCAAAAAGAAAAGAATGGTGGCCTAAGGAGGGACCATTCAAAATTATGCGAGAACTGCCTCCTGGAAAGCCTTCCTTATTGCGGCCTGATTTAAAGAAATGCCCATCTGTGGAGAATATTCGAGATGCCATAGCAAAACTAAAAGTACGAATGTCGGTTTCGGAAATGGAATGGTGGAAGAAAATGGCGAACGGAGAAGAAAAGAGAGTTGAGCTGTGGAACTCGCTAACTGACGAACAATATCTAAAAACATGCCAGTCATTCGACTTCCTTGACATAAAATATGAAGAAACTGATCCGGCGACGGAGGAGAATGGGGAAGAATATCAAAAACGGGAGGAGGAACTAGAACGGTTGATAAAGAAAAAGAACAATCCGTTAGAGGTATACAACCTATTTATTGTTCTTTCTACAGCGTGTGACTAACCTTTGTACCGCAAAAATGTAAATGGCGGAAAGTGAAAACTCATAGGGGGGCGGAATCATTGCAACAGGTTTAACACTGATTCATTTATGTCATTATATTATTATTATTATTATTATTATTATTATTATTATTATGTAGTTATTATTATTATTATGTAGTTATTATTATTATTATTATTATTATTATTATTATTATTATTGTCCTATTAATCTTTGCCATTATCATTAGTGATATTATTTTTTGTTTCGCAGGTTCAGATGACTAAGCAGGCTGGTACGAGCAAAAAGAAGAAACGTTCTGAGAAAAAAAAAAGAAAAGAACCAAATGAACATTCTGTAAAACAGTCGCCTGTGATTCTGATAGTTATGTTGAAGTGAAGCCCTGTACAAACAAACGTATGATAACTTTCGTTTGAAAAATAATACTTTTGGTCGTTTCAATCCCCAAAAAGTTATGTGTCAAGAATTTTGAAACCTCTTTGTCCGTGTACACCAAAATGCTATAACGACGCAAAATCCCTAATGAGCATGTCCGGTTACTACGATTTCCCCCAGTGAATATAAAACCTGCGATCAGGCGGTTTTTTTTTTAAAGGGAGGAGGAAACAAAAGCATGTCTCCATACATAGCTTTATAAATTTTGGTGACACTTCTGGAAATAACGCGCGTATGAAAAACAGCAGAGAACTAATTCTTGGCGAAGTTGTTTATATATCAATCATCTATCCTATCCAAGATTTTCGACTTTGTTCATTGAACGGTTACGATTTTTAGTTTTGATCACATAAAACTGATGAAAACCGAGAATTAACGATTTGGATAGTACATTCTCGAACTCATTAATAGTTCATCAATTTCCAACCAATCAGGATACGCCAATTAGGCCACGTGTGTGTTTACAAACCCCGATGAAACAGGACAGAGGGTTTTCCACTATAGCAAAGATATTAGTGACGTCACCCATTGTTATTAATATGCCAACCAGAGAACTATTGGCTGGTGAAACAAAGAGTCCATTTAAATAACAAAAACAATGTTTGTAAACAAATATCTTCGCTATAGCTTGATGAAATGTCAAACCCAAGAGCTTGATAAAATGTCAAACCCCGCTATTGGAGAATTTATCCTAATTTGAATATTAATGACACGACACAAACATGAATTGACAAGCTTTATGAATACTAAATGAAATTACAGAATGTCCACAACCAACCGACCAATATGAATACAAATTATTTTCCTTGTGTTCATTCACATTTGGATAATCTGTTTACATTACTGTTTATTTTATGCGACAGTTCTAGAAATATACATAGAACATGAATTTACAACTTCTACGATAGTTTTGTCAGTTTTTCACCTCTCTACTAGAAGAAACATTACTTGTAGAGCTGCATTTAGGTGCCAATATATCAGAAACCTGGCCAGACTTTATTCCACTGCCTTTGCCACTCTTCGAACATTCCATAAGCTCATTAACTTTTGTATTGAGTGGATTTGGGTACCGCGTTTGAAACCAGATTAACCTCTTCTTCGGCTGTTTTGGTTTGCCGAAAACGTGACACCGCCATATCTCATTAAGAATGACCGAACTGAGATCAAAAGATGTATATGTGTTCCACTTTAAACAATGCGGTCTTCAGTTACTTGAGACACTGCTAATATTTGACAACAAAGGCCAATAATTACTGAAAAACAATACCCAAAAAAGTAATTTATATTCCACGTACGATACCAAAATCAGTGAGAATTTTTCCATTGTTCTTGGTTAATGATGCACGATTAAGAAGCAATTTCAAAAACTCGTGCTTCGTGAGTGGTGTGCATCAAATTAATGAACGATCGAAAAGAGAAGTCAATTTTTTAATCTAAAAGACAGGAGGACAGATAACAAATTTATTTCGTTAACCCAATTCTTGAAATCTAGTGTACAGAAATTCTATAATTGATCTTATGTAGGAACTAAATCTTGCTGCTGTGTAATACCTTCACGTATGATTCTGGACTACTCTCAGTTATTTATTTGTCTAAATGCCAAAAGAGTGTTAAAATTATTCTCTCGCATTTCACCTTGTTTGCATTTGCCCCAACCCATATAAAGGCCCTACCTAACTCCATGCCAATGTTATCTTGTCATTCTGGGCACATCGCTAAGTTCGAAAATATGTTTCGCCGACCAACAAGTTTGTATCAAGAATCGTCTCCTCAAGCAAGATCTTGTCCTTGGTGCGACCCCCTGCAAGCAGCACAAAGTAACTGCGGAACGTTTCCGCGCATGTTCAAGCCAGTAATTTTATATCAGGAATCTTCGTAACTACCTCGGGCTGCTGAACAAGCAACTGGAAACACAACGAGAAACCCGAAGAATTACCCTTGTCCGTTGTGCGAAAAGCTATTCAAGAAAGACAGGTTCCTGCGGAGTCATTTCGGGACACACACCTGGGAAAAACCATTCCGATGTAATTTTGATGGCTGTGGAAAAAGATTCGCGCGAGAACAGGACTTAAAGAGACATATACGCATCCACACCGGTGTACGGCCTTACAAGTGCGAAAATTGTAACATGGCCTTTAAAAGGAAAGACCACTTAAACAATCACAAAAACACTCATCTACCATCTCAGGCTCGACAAGCAAGGCCCAAGAGGTAATTTTGATAGCTGCGAAAAAAGATTAGCGCGAGAAGAGGATTTAAAGCGACACAAACTCATTTACACCGGTTCACGACCTCACAAGTGTGAAATTTGTAATAAGACATTTACAAGGAAAGACAACTTAAAAAGCCATAAAAACACTCATCTTGGGCGTCCTCTTCATTGAGACTGTCGAGAAATTTGACTTGAGCAGTCACCTATATAATCAGGAGTACCCGTGGTATCCGATGTTACCGTTTGGAGAGGCCCTGACTTTAGTGCATTAACCCACACAGACAGGAGGACTCGTGGGATCCGCTGCGCAAAATATAATAGTTTTTGATTATATGTTTTAATAGGTTGTAATGATGTTAACGTTTGGAGATAATTTCCTTGACTTGTGCATTCACCCACACAGACAGGAGTACTCGTGGGATCCGCTGCGCAAAGTATAATAGTTTTTAATTATACGTTTTAATAGGTTGTAATGATGTTAACGTTTAGAGATAATTTCCTTGACTTGTGCATTTACCCACACAGACAGGAGGACTCGTGGGATCCGCTGCGCAAAATATAATAGTTTTTAATTATACGTTTTAATAGCTTGTAATGATGTTAACGTTTATAGATAATTTCCTTGACTTGTGCATTCATCCACATAGACAGGAGCACTCGTGGGATCTGCTCCGCAAAATATAATAGGTTTTAATATTTGTAGATTTTAATAGGTTGTAATGATGTTACCGTTTAGAGAAGCCTTGACATGAAGGAAGAGAAAAACACTCAGAAAACAGTGTACGTTTTTCTGCCGCCGTTTTACTGTTTTTTTTTTTCTCAGATGGTGATCCTGTTAAAGTTATGTTGAGTAGGTACCATACACTCATATGGTTCGTTCTCGTTTGCAAAAAAGGTTTTGCTCGTTTTCACAGAAATAAAAAACCTAAATACGCGTTAACGCGTCGCGTTTTCGTCTCTTTGTGCTCGTCCACAGGAAAAGGCTAATACGATTATATTCAATAACGCACATACCACTGACGGTGCATGCCAGCTTTTTCATTAAAAAGTGGCGCTTTCGGTCACCTTTTTTGATTGAAGAAACAGACAGTTCAACGCAATAATATGTAATTTAAACACTATCACACTAGAAAAAAAAAACATGACTTAAACAAACACATCTGCTAAAGACTTTTTAAAAACGTGATTTCCGGTATCGATGAAGTCTTTATTTTCCCACGGCTTGTTTCTAACAGCAACCTCTCCGGCCTCCCAAGCTAACCACTTCGATTTAACTACGAAGAAACTATACGTGAAAGCTGTGACTGGACGTATTCAATGATCTGCCTTTTCGTAGACAGAAGTACAGAAAATAGTCCACCGAACGAAAATTCGAGGGCTTTACACATTAAAATTAAAGTAGTTCTATTGCGCAATGGAATTTGAATGACTTGTGCAACACTTTGCTTATCACGTGACCAAAAACTGAGTGCATAAGCTAATGGTTTTAGTAGAAGAAGTAGAAGCAGAAGTTGCCTTGTTTAGAGAATTTCATGGCGAATCAAATACGATCGGTAAGACAATCAATTTCTGCTACAAATCTTTGTCGTCCTTTATTTGGGGTCCAAAACCTCGAACATTCTAGTCTGAAGGTCAAAGTTTCTTCGTACAGCTGCCCTTCGCCAACTATCAAGTGGCGGACTTCTTAGAGGAATTCGGTGCCTTCCTCGAAGGGCACTTGGCTCTATTGGATGCTGTAAGTAGACGCCACTTGTAATATACAAAATCAAATCAACTTCTGACACTTAGCCATCAGCACACATTTAATGAACTTGAACTAAAACGTGACATTTACACTAATTTTCAGGACAGTCCAAACTTGGATCACTTAGACCGATGGTGAGTATGGAGATAAAATCAAAACCAATTTGTTATTGCGTATTGCTGTTTAATTGCCGATGTGCACGGATGTCTGTGGTCGACCCCACATTCAGTATCGGTGCTGTCTTAACAGGGACTTCATGGTCTGTGTAGCTGCGATTTTCCTACTGGAGCAACTCGCGATAAGGGAATTGCTGCAGAGCGATAGCGGTAAGTATCTTTATTTTTCATTAGTTTCAAAGATCACTTCAAAACCTTTCGGCGTATAGTTAAAACAGTCATTTTCAATACAGAAATTGCGTGATATAATTTATAACATCAAGAGAAAAAAAAAAACGTTTCTTTTGTTAAATCCGTAGGGTGGCCAGCACAGAATTCTTGAAAAGAGAGGAACAGAAAAAAATAGAGACTGTAAATAACTTACTCTAAGTGAACGATAGACCCTATGCATAAATTAAATGACTACCAATTTCAAATGTTTTTGTATGCATTTAAATTAACCCAACTAACCTCGTTTGAGAGTAAAGATTCTCTTGAATTATCAACTTGAAAAAGAGGTTAGTTGGGCTAATTTTAATACTTAAAAAGAATTTTTAGTTTTTATCCATTTATAAATATGGTCATACTGACATAATCTATCAGGAAATACTGTCGCCACGGATCTGAATTCTTCTTTGCTGACAAAGGGAACCGAGTCGCACGGCAAGTTTGGTGACTGTTGAACTTCATGTTGGTCTGGTTGTTTTGGCCCGCCATGTTTTGTTATTCTTACGGTTGTAATCTATGGAATACAGTATCCCTAAGTCTGGAATTTTTGATCGTATATTTAATGCAAGTAAGTCCCAAAACCGAGACTGACACTGCTGACATGCCATTATTTTGATCTGGTGCCCGTTCTATCCCATTAGCACAGCACCGCCGCTTGCGCGGTTTTATTAGGGACCTTACGCAGAACACGACGGCAACGGCAACGGCAGCGAGAACGTCACCAAACAAAAAGAAACAATGGCTGTGCACGTGAGTTTTAATTCTTGGTAGCCGTACACGTTGTAGTTGCCATTGTAATTTGCCGTTTAAATTTTAGTAAAGTCAATGACTTTCATAACGAGTGACCCTCTTTCGCTTAGTAGGTTGAGTGTGCTGCAAAAAAAACAAACAGCACTATTGATAAAAATCTCTGGAATAAAGGCAGTGCAAACCCCTTTTAAGATAATTTGCACCTTCGTGTGAACGGAAATACTTGTTTCTCAAAAGACCTCTTTAGCTTGAGCCATTTGTTTTTCCTTTACCTTAAATTTATTAATTCATGCGACTATTTGAGTATCATGATGTGGTCTGCAATGGGAAAACAAACCTTAAAGCTGAAAGTGGTAGGGCATATCACGATTAACTCGGATTGACTCCTGCGTTTAGCAGGTGCTAATGCTTGTTATTCGTAGCGAACTGAAAGTTTGACTAAGCCAGCTGTTATTACAAGAAAGGATGTTTTTATCGCGTTTTTCGTCAATGTTTTCATTTTTTGCCGGAAATCACTATTTCCCAAGTTGAGAAAGTTACTGACTTACTAATTACTGTACTGTGATGACGATGTTTAACAACGTTCCTTTTCATGATGCTACCAACGCTTTTTGCAGTTGTCATGCAATATTGTGAACTAAGTACGCCTCCATTTTATTTTCTAGATAGCTTCAATTGCAAATTCTGAACATTTAAAACTCATTTATTTACCTCATGTTATTCAGCAGAATCATTTCTTGTTGCAGTGTAGAGCTAAAGTGTAGTTTTATGCCATTAAGATTGTACGTGATGCGGACAGTAACCGGAAGTGAGCTATTTTCACTTTTCAAAACCTGTCCTCACACAGCCATGCTCACATTGCTATCTTTTCTTCATTAGAGATGAGTGCGGTCTGCGTCTCAAAAACGCGGGTGCTTAATAGTTTTCCGCTTGAGACTGCGATGGGCGCATTTTTTCCTACTTTCACTGCGTTCTATGCAAGTTTACCCGTAATATGCAGACAGCACAAAATCGAATGTAAATATCATAACTTCCATTCTTCCTAAAAGCAGAAAGCCGGTCTTTATCATGAAAATTCGCTTCATTATTTGACAGTTGCTATGGCAAAAATGATTGACATTTCGGCTCCTTTAGTTGTTGCGTGTAACAAGTGCGCACGAATATACTCACTGACTCAGTAAAGGAAAATTCCCGCCAACAAACGCGAAAGTACGTGTGCATTACGAAGTAAGCATTCGCTGTTTTCCATCACTTCATGTCTAATGAAGGCAAAGTCGACCCACTCGAGATGACCCACTCGAGATGTTTACACTTGCGAAGACCGTTCGAGGGTTAACGACAGAGTGCAATGAAATGATTAAATTTCACCAAGCCGGTTTGTTTGTACTTGTTTCAACGATCGAACAACTACCGACTCCGATACTGAAACCCACGTCGGCTTCGCCTCTATTAGTTCTTAATTCATATAAAGAGAGCAAAACAATACACACTTAAAATTATTTCATCCAGATGGTTGCCAAAGGAAACTGACGAGCAAACATGCCAACGTAGCAGGGCACAAATTTCTCAAATCTCGGGAAAAAAATCGGCTTTTAATTTAAGAGTGGTTTGCTTTTATTAAAAAAAACTTATCTGAAATACGATCTTCTCCGCCGAATTGACAAAGTCTGTTTTGCCGGTTTATGGCACAGATCAAAAGCAATATTACAGGAATGTAACATGAAAAGACGAAGAATGGCATGAAGTTAGGAGGGAAGACTAAATTTAAGTAATTATTGACAAAGAGGCTTGCTCCAGTGATAGGGCAGCCGTCGCGACTATCCCACTCTTCACTTGTCTAATTGGTTAACATATTGGATAGTCACATATTAATAATCAAGGGGCATAATGAACAATCAGGCTATCTTTGCCTCTATTACGTCTTTGTGGTAAATAGAACAATTAAAACAATTGCTGTTGATATCTTTAGCACAGAAATATGTGACTATCAAAGCCTGTGTGGCTGGGCTAAATTTCTCAAAACTAGAACGAATAATTTACTGTTAAGCATAGGATTATCTTGTGCTATTTTTGTCTTGAGGCAGTTATTCACACAACCCAGAGGAAAGAATCATAAGATCAAGAGATAATCAATGAACTTGGTAATCAATGAACTGGTAATGTAAATATCAATGAACCTCTAGCTCCAGTGATTGGACAGACTTTGTGAGTATCCCGCTTTATTAAAAATAGACCATTACTCACCCCTCTCTGATTGGTTAATGCATGGGATAATCACATATTAACAATCACAGAGTATTGATCAAACAGACCATCTTCACCTCATTTCATTCTTATTGTAAATAAAACACATATAAATCAATGTAGTTGAGGCGTTAGCACAAAGAAAAGGAATGTGTTACTAAAGGAAGCAAACATGCCTGTGTAGGTGGGCATAAATATCTCAAATCTAGAGTGAATAATCAAACTGTTTAGAACAGGAATATCTTATGCTGCTTATTTGTCTACTGAGTTCAAAAACCCCTTGAGGCAGTTGTTCACACAACCCAGAAAGCACAATCTTAAGATCAAGAATTAGTGAACTTGGTAAAGTAAATATTCAAATTGAACCACTTGCATCAGTGATTGGACAGACTTTGTGATCATCCCGCTCTCTAAAAATCTCTTTAACTCAGAATAAATAATCAAACTGTTTTGCACAGCAATATCTTGTGCTATTTGTCTACTGAGTCTCATTGAAGCAGTAAGTCAAACAACCAAGAGGACATAATCGTAAGATCAAGAATTAATAAACTTGGTAAAGTAAATATTCATGATCCACTAGCACCAGTGATAATGGAGAGACTTTTTTGAATGAACTTCTGTTCGCTATGAAGATTACTTTGAAAGAAATGAACAAATGGGGTTGTTTCATATGCCAGGAATTGGGAAAGTTTTCAGTGAAAAACGCTTCAACCAACTCATATGTTACATCTATTTTAGCGGTCCTGACGCTCAAATCCCTGCAAGAAACGTTGAGAATTTTGATAGTCTTTTCAAGGTCAGACCATTTCTCGAGCATCTGACACGGAACTTTTGCAGAGAGTACAGTTGTGGAAGGGAATGAACTTTGGATGAGGCCATGGTTCCATTTAAAGGTCGGCTTGGAATCAAGCAGCAAATTGCTTCGAAACCTGTTCCATGGGGAATCAAACTGTGGATGCTGACTGACTCCAACAATGCATATCTAACAAATGTTGAAGTCTACCTTGGGAAAGATAGCAATCCCAATGAAAGAACCCCACTCAAAAAAACTGGAGCAGTAGTTGTCATCAAGTTAATTGAAATTTCGCCCACAATGGCTACCTTTTGTATGGTCATGTACGCGAGCATGAACCCCAGGGGTCCAGGAAGTATGACCTTCAATGTTTTAAGAAAGAATTGGTCATGGAGCTTTGTGGGGTTAACTAGAGCACCTCAGAAAACCCATGGGCACAAAAGAAGGCATTTTGAAGATCGCCTTCTCAATGTTGGTGGCCATTTTCCAGAAAAGGGAGAAGGCAAGGACCACCGCTGTGCAGTTTGTTTGGAGAAGCGCCACCGTTGATGCAGGGTGGTAATGATGGCAGGGTACCACATGCTGCTAAGACTACTTTCAAATGTTCTGAATGTGATGTTTACTTGTGCATTCCAAGAGAACAAAACTGCTTCAGAAAATATCACACTCAGGTCAGTTCTAGCGTGACACCCCGGCCAGTGATAACGAATCAAGTGACACTGAAGACAATGATTAGTGCTGTTATAATTTTTACATTTTGACATAAGTGGGCCAAAGAAAAAGTAAGAGAGACTCCCAGGTTGTAATTTGGCTTTTGAATCAGCTGTGGACCTGTTATAAATAAATATAGTAGCAATGTCAATTTTGGCTAAATGACATGGAAATGTAAATAATAACATGTAATTACATTTTGCTATTTCTTATCAAGTAAAACAGTGTTATAATCTATTTTATCTACTTTTTAATGTTTTTAGAGATGTATCTTATCAAGGAATGATTTGTTTGCTGATTTATCACATTCCATGTTATGACAATGATGCATTTTTCTCATTTAGCATATTTACCTGTGGCTTCCATGGAAACACTCCACACGGGGCATCTTGTAGCAGTACCAAATAAAAGTTTAACTTTAAAGCTTTTGGAAAAGTACGGGTGTTGTTTAAGAAAATCACTCCTTCATGCTCAAAATTGAACTTAAAGTCTAGCACCCCCAAAAGTGTGTAACCTCTCTAGAAATAGGCTGTCTCCAGGACAAATCCGGCTGGAAAATTTGCTGGGGAATGGGCTTAACACTTTGAAGGAGGTCTAGGGCCAACAAAGGCAAACCCTGTTCCTACGATATTTGATTTTCCTCTAACACCTCCAGCGAAGAGAAACAGAAATCGCAAGGCAAGCAAATTGGGCAATCGAAGGTTAGAAAACACAACGAAAGTTTTATAGGCGAAGAAATTGGTAGTCAGGATTTGTTGATCGCAAAACCAGAGTTACATTACAATAAAATGGGCGATCAGCATCTGTTACTCGAAAAACCTAACGGCAGAAGAAATCACAAGAACGGAACAGGCGCCCTTTAAACAGCGAGATGAATTAAAGAGAGATTTGTTTATGGAGGATGTACAACGAGATGATAGTTCAGTTAAGTTTTACACTGGCTTACCTTCACTCTCGTGTCTGCTCATGTTATTTGAGTTTCTCAAGCCTGTTGCAAATTGCATGAAATACTGGGACGGCCAGATCAAGACACAAGCACAAACATATCAGGTAAAACTATAGTAATCAATAATCTTTATTGTTCTGTTAAATCTTCATGTAAAAAATCCAATTATATTTCTTGATTCCTTTCCACCAGTGAAACCTAATCTGTCTTTCTAGTACATCTGTAAGTAAAGTGAGAGTCACAATCAAAGTATCTTTTGAAAAAAAAGTATTTTTTCCTTGTTTTACACCACTTAAGCGCCTGTTCTCCAGCTTGGGTTGTATATTTGTATAGCACATGGTTGATGATTGTTAACAATAGAATAGCAATAATATGGCAAAAAGTAAATGCATGATTTTCTGTTTATTGTTTCTAAAGGAGAACACTGACAAGGGTAAACCTGGCCGCAAAAGACAGCTACCTTTATTTGCCGAGTTTGTGATGGTTTTGGTCCACCTTCGATTAGGTTTGCTTCAGAGACAAATTTCATATGCCTGTATCTTCTGCATTTCCCAGCCATCAGTTTCAAAAATCTTTACAACTTGGATAACCATGTAATGATGTTATACCATGTGTTCAAACTCATAAGGTGGCCATCTAAACAGCTGGTTTAAAGGCATTTACCAAGGTGCTTTTCCAAGTGTCCGATAACACGTGTCATTATCGATTGCACAGAATTAAAGGTTGAGAAACCCACTGGCCCCTCTTCTCAATAAGTTACTTGGAGTGATTACAAGAGCCACAATACATTCATATTACTTGTTGGAATCATCCCTTCAGGAGCATTTAGTTTAGTCTCTAATCTTTACTCTGGGGTAATATCTGACCGCGCAATAACTATCAGGTCGGGCTTAATTGAAAAGATAGAGCACATGGATGATGTCATGGCAGATCGGGGGTTTAACGTAAGAGACCTTGTCACCAAGAGAAATGCAACACTGAACATACCCCCATTTGCAAAGGGGAAACAGTTGTCAACTAAAGCATGTACTAAAACAAGAAGGATAGCATCTCTTAGAAGTCATGTTGAGAGAGCCATCCAGAGACTGAAAAAGTTCAGATTATTGCAAGGGGTCATCCCCATAAGTATTGCTGCAGTGGCTAACCAGACGGTGTTTGTCTGTGCAGCTCTTTGTAACTTCCTAAAACCACTTGTTGAAAAGTAAATGCCATTATTTACACCGGGGGAGGGGGTACTCCCAGAAACATTGGGTGGGCTTACCCTATTTATGAGCAAACTCTGTGATATTCCCTACCCTATTTGACCGACCAAAAAATTGAAACCCTATTTATAACCTGACTCTCAAATCAAAACCCTGTTTCTGACCAGTAATATAATAAGTTCTCTAGTTCAGACCAATGTTAAATTACTGTAAACATAATTTTTGAAGGACTTGTGTTGATTTTCTTTGGTTTTATGACGAAAAAAGTGGCTTCTTAAAAACATACCCATATCAAGTCTAGAATGCAAAAACCATACCCTATTTATGACCCAAATGGCTAAAATCAGCTGAAATTGATACCCTATTTGACGAAAACAGCCGAAAACTCATACCCTTTGGGGCCGCACATATACCTATATAGCTTATATAAGGGAGTACACTCCCTCCTCATTGGGTATTTAAATATAACAAGGCTGTTGCCTTAAAGAAGTCTGGTTTGCAGTATAATCCAAACAAAAAATATTTTGTTATTTAGTAGTGTTCTTTTTCCAAAATAGAGCTTTGATATGATAACATAAATCAATGTAATGGTACTTAAGAAGTTTCTCTAGAAGGCAAACACGTTCTAGTCCAAGTTGAACTCTTGGATAAGCAAGTTCATAGACAAGGAATGTGTCAAAAAACAATTCAATATTTTTAAGTATTGGAGACCAAAACTCGTCAGTGAATTTCACTTTTTCATGAAACAAACCTCCATCATTTCCCTTGGCTATGTGAACTCCCCAGTGATATTCTGTGACAAACATTTGCTGATACAACTAAAAATAATACTTGTGGTTTTTGTTTAGCTGAAAAATTACAGTATTGTTGTGTTGCACTTTCAAACGTATGTGTTGTCTTAAAAGGACATGTGTTAAAGTTTCACCAGGCTTAACTTGAATGTACTCTACAACCCAAGGGGTGCTTTCCTCTTCATCAGTAATAATGCCATCAAGGCTTGCACTGAAAAAGCCATGGGTTTTGCTGACGAAAAAGCCACACTTTGTAATAGACTCCTTTCTTCCCCTCAGTGTTCAGTTTGTTTATAAACGCTTCTGCAATGCTATGTTCATTTTGTAGTCCTTGTAGCATTGCAGTAGATTGGGGGTATTATTCACCAATAACTCCTTCATTGGTGTTGATGGGAAGTAGTTGGCTTTAGGCTTACCACCCTTTTACATTTAGATGCTGTTACTCTGCCTTTTCTGTACAAAAACCAGTCAGATTCTTGACTGTGAAACTTTGTTTTCTTTTCAATAAAGTTAATTTCATCTTCAGTGAAGTTCTCTTTATTCCCTGTGCCTTTTGCTTAATTTCATCAACACTTGGGGGGGGGGGATTGTTTCTGAAAGCTGAATAAATTAGTGTATGTGTTGGATTCACTCATGGCTGGTCATTACATTTGCCGACGAGACATTTTAGATTCCAACAGGAATGGCGACCTACGGGAAAATAGGCGAATTCAAAGAATCAGAAGAATTATGGACCCAGTATGTAGAGCGGTTGGAACAGTATTTCCTAGCGAATGAGGCGGAAGATGCGGGGAAACGACGAGCAATTCTACTCAGTGTTTGCGGGAGTAGAACGTACGCACCAGTGAAGCCAGAGGAGACAACTTTGAAGAAGATTGTCGACACCCTGGAGAAGCACTTTTCACCGAAGCGGAATGAGATAGTGGAGCGTTACAAATTTCATAGTCGAAATTGGAAAGAAGACGAAGGAGTTGCAGCATACGTGGCAGAATTGCGTAAGCTAACTGAACATTGTTATTTTGGCGAGTCGTTACCAGAAATGCTACGAGATCGGTTGGTCTGTGGTATAAATAATAAGAAAATCCAGCGAAGATTACTAGCAGAAAGAGAGTTGACACTCAAGAAAGCCGAGGAGATTGCTTTGGGAGAAGAATTAGCGGCGAGGCACGTGGTTGATATTCAGTCCGAAACGACCCCCAGGAGCGTTAATCAGGTCGACGCTCAAGACAAGAACGGAATTAAAGATACGAAAGATCGTTGTCCAGATTCAGAGTGTTATCGTTGTGGGGAGAAACATGAAACTTCAGCCTGTCGATTCAAAGATGCTCAGTGCTTTAAATGTGGGCGAAGAGGGCACTTAGCCAAAGTGTGTCGGGGCGAGAAAAATTCGAAGAAAACGACGAGCAAAGGAACCGATTCCGGGAAGCGGGAAGGCAAACAAACCGGTTCGCGAGACAGCAAGCGAGGAAAGGGGAAGAAGAAGCAGCCAACACATTTAGTGGACGAAGAAGGTGCTTATGCAGTGACTATGTATTACATTTGCGGGCAAAGCACACCGAAGGCATTCGAAGTAACTGTGGAACTTTACGGTGAACCAGACAAATTGGCGCGACCAGAACCGTGTTGAATGAAGAAACGTACAACAAGTTACGTGACAAGAGTTCGAAGGCCATATTAGGCACATACACAGGAGGGAAAATACCAGTGTCAGGTGAAGTACTCATCTCTGTCAAGTACCAAAATCCCAGCCCTGGTGGTGATGAGTCCTGGACCCAATCTACTTGGAAGGGATTGGCTTCAAGTGATTAAGCTTAACTGGAACAGTATTTTCAGCATCCAAGAGGGCAACCCTCAGCTGCAGAAGATCCTAGATGCACACAAGGACATTTTTGGGGAAGGACTGGGTACACTGAAGGGCACAAAGGCTAAAATCTATGTTGACCCAAGTGCTCCACCCAAGTTCATGAAGGCACGTCCTGTACCATATGCTCTTAAAGCGAAAGTCGAACTGGATCGATTGCTGAGTGAAGGCATAATATCTCCAGTAGAGTTCACAGAGTGGGCAGCACCTATAGTTCCAGTGGTGAAACAAGACGGATCAGTGCGTATTTGTGGTGACTTTAAGTGTACCGTTAACCAAGTCTCAAAGTTGGATAATTATCCAATCCCCAAGACTGAGGACCTGCTTGCCACACTAGGTGGAGGCAATAAATTCACCAAGTCGGATATGTCACAGGCATACCAACAGTTATCATTTGATGAAGAATCGAAGAAATTCACTACGATCAACACTCACAAGGGACTCTATCAATGTAATAGACTGCCCTTTGTGGTTTCATCAGCGCCCGGAATTTTCCAGCGTACAATGGAGAAATTATTGCAAGGCATCCCCATGTTGTCATGCGAGTTGATGACATCTTAGGCAGCGGCAAGGATGACCCAGATCATCTGGCCAACCTGGAAGGAATGCTTAGTCTGCTCTCCACAGCAGGATTGAAGCTACGTTTGGCAAAATGTCTGTTCATTCAACCTGAAGTCACGTACTGTGGGTACGTAATCTGTGGTGATGGCATTCAACCTGTGGCGGCAAAAGTTGATGCAATCAAGAATGCACCGGAGCCAAAGGATGTCAGTCAGTTACGAGCGTTCCTGGGCATGCTTACGTACTGCCATAGATTCTTACCTGACGTCGCAACCATCCAGGAGCCCCTACACCAGCTCTTAAGGAAAGGATCAAAATGGCAGTGGAAAAAGGAACAGCAGGAGGCCTTTGCGAAATCTTAGGAACTGTTGCAGTTAGCTGAACTTCTAGTACATTTTGACCTTCAACTTGTACTGGTTACTGATGCTTCAGATATGGTGTGGGAGCAGTCTTATCCCACAAAAGGGAGGGAAGAACCGAACTTCCAATAGGATACATGTCTAGATCTCTAAATAGAGCCGAAAGAAACTACTCCACCTTAGAGAAGGAGGCGCTGGCAATAATGTTCGGAGTTAGGAAGTTCCATCAGTTTCTTTATGGACACTCATTCACTATCAAGACGGATCATAAACCTTTGGAGGGTTTATTGAATGAGAAGAAAGGGATTCCAGCGCTTGCTGCACCATGAATCTGCCTTCAAACTTCCTGCCAAACATTTTCACATTTACAGGCCATGTTAAAACAGAAAAGCTAATTTGTAAAAGTATAGTTTATGTACAGTGTTCACAGGTGGAAGCACGAATACTCTTAGCTTACATATTGCACTTGCCTGCTGATCTGCATCCAGCTTTATCGTAAACAAATTCATGATCACCTCTGCTACAGGCGACTTATTCGAATAATTTTGCTGATGAATAAAACCGATAAAAGTAGACAGCATTTACGTTTTTGTCGAGTTGCGAGTCTTTGAACTAGTAGGTTTATGCCTAAAGCGTGTGAACTATAACGTTATGGCAGTTAATTCGAAAAGACTTCCTGGCTGAGAACCTCCATATGCTCAAATGCGTGACAACCCCTAACCAGCAACATGTTTACTTCAGTAACTCTTAACTCACTGCACCCTTCTTCCCCTGTGATACTTTGGGGCTATGATCACCTTCAAATGCTGACTGGGAAATAACAAACCACTGTAAATGGCATTTACCATGGCGGATTATCCCAGACTGTATCACATGTAAGTTTTGGTATCCCTTGTCAACCAACAGCTACACTGTATTTGTGAGGTAGTCTACGATTTCCAATGGATTTTCCACAAAAATTAATTTTCCTTTTAATTTCACTTTCAACCAAAAATTCCAGATTATTTTGCTAAATGGCAAGTACCCTAATCCTGGAAAATCTATTAAAAAATTTGGAAAGTTCCTTACCAATTGTTAAATTTTCCACTTTCCAGTCTCTCATCTTCCGAAAACAATTGCAAATGGTAAGTGCCATCTAGTTGGACTGTTTCCTGATTTTGGAAAAAAACTTTTACCATTATTTACCAGTCATCCCAAACGGTTTATTCTGACAAATAGCAAGCACCCGTAATTTCCTCGGAACTAGAAGTCCAAACATCATTCTCCCTTAACCCTTTTCTCGTCTGCAGGATGGCATTCTACTGAATCTTTACACTTCATTCATCGCTATAACATGCCAAAATATATTACGTTTACTGCAAAGCTACTCATCAACGTCAGGAGCCCAGCACCAGGAGCCTCCATCTCCCATACAAATCCTATGAGGCAATTGTTGAGGATCACAATTGAAGAAACTCACACCACCCCTCCCCCCTTAAGTGTATTTGATTTAGTCGCAAAGTGTGATGGGAAAAAAAAGAATAAACGCACGAGGTTTGTCTGTCTGCCATATTGCTTAGTACGTTTGGTTTATCTGTGTGGGACTTCGAGTTCCCCTTCGGCGGCCGGTAACATTTGAAGCAACGTTTTTACGTAATAGTCGGTGGATTGGAGTGAAAGAAGTCACAGGGCAAAAGTGTCCAGATACAGATACAGAGTTATCTCTGCCAGTTAGGAGTTAAGGACCTCGAGGAGATCGCTAAAACTCTGGGATGCAGTGGTGAGGACACGAAGGAAAAGGATAGGAAGGGACTTGTAAGGTTAGTAGAAGAACAGCTCGAAGGGACATTGAAAGGAACAGAGGCAGCTAAAGTGGAACAGCTGGAAGAATTTAAGTCACAAATTATTGAACATACGCCTGTTTGCCCTCCTTTGGAAGCAGTTGACGGGAAAGCGAAGCCTGAAATTTCTCAATTGCTGCTTGGAGAGGGTAAGCTTAAACTTGAAGATGTAAAACCACTGTATTTTCAACGGAGTGATTTCAAGAGAGAGTTGAAAATTATCGGTCAGATTGGGGAGCCGGGGTAAAAGGACAAACTGAGTTTTGTTAGCTTAGCGAGGCAAATTGAGGGTGCTTTGCAAAAAGGCTACAAACCCTTAGAAGTAGTGGATGCTGTGGTCAGGTCTATTAATCCAGGGATGAGATTAAGAAATTATTTAGAACGTCTGGAGAGTTTGACTCTTCCTCGTTGAAGACGCGTACTGAGATCCCAATATCAGGAAAAGAGTGCTAGAGAACTTTATCGCCAGCTCTCTACATTAGTTGAAGAGCCCCAGGAGGGTTCTCAGAGTTTCCTAATCAGGGCCCTAGATACCAGGCAGAAGATCCTGTTTGCTTCAAAGGAGGCAGACACTCAATTAAAGTATGACCCAGCATTCCTCGAGGGCATGTTTCTCCACGCAGTGGACACTGGTTTTCAGGATCAAGCCATCCGAGCCAGATTGAGGCCATTCCTCCAATACCCAGATGTAAAAGATGAAGTTCTTATTCAGTAAATAAATGAAATTGCTTTGGAAGAAACTGAGAGAAAGTCGAAATTAGGATCTTCTAATCGTCATAAGAATTCAAAAGTTAATGAAATGCAAACGTCACAGACAGGGGAAGGGGCTGTCCAACCTGCAGCAACTGATAAGAAGTTAAAACGCACTGAAGCAGGCAATACTAAGGAAGATAATTTTATGGCTGCACTACAGGCAGTCCGTTCTGAACTTGCCACCTTGAAAGAGTCTATTGAGAGGAACCAAGCCAAAGACGAGCGATTGACCATTACACCAACAGGATCTGAGAACCAACAATGGTACCGTCGACCATTAGGCTGTCCCAATTGTCAAGCAAAAGGTAGAGGGGAGCCGTGCGACCATTGTCATAGTGATCATTGGGCTCGTGGTTGTCGGACGAAGAATAGCGGTGGCGATAATGCAGGTTCGGGAAACAGGCGTGGGCTACAACCACAGGACAGGAAGTAGCCAACTCTCAAGAAATTCTAAGTCCCAGAAATGCGTTTGTTGTCAGAGGTTCGCGGGGAAGGATCAAGTTTTCAAGCAGTGTTCGGGTTGCAAAGTGGTTCGGTATTGTGGACAGAGATGCCAGAAACTTCACTGGAGCAGTCACAAGAGGCTTTGTCAGGCAGTAGCTAACCTTCTGGGCAAAAAGTGCAAGGTTTCGTGTGTGTTGAATGGAGCACCAGTCGAGGCCCTTTGGGACGCAGGTTCACAGGTATCCACTGCGTCGAAAAGCTGGCTTGGAGAGTATCTGCCTTCCTTAAAGCCCAGGAATATTGCAGAGTTGCTTGGAGAGGAAGCAGGACTGAACTTGATAGGAGCTAATGGTGGACCAATAACGTTTGATGGATGGGTAGAAGTAAAATTTCAGTTAACTTCAGGTACTCAGTCATCTACTCCACTCACAGTGCCACTTTTTATTACAAGTGGAATATCCAATCATTGGTTATAATGTCATCGAAGAGGTAATTAAAAGTCCAGACCAAATGGAAGAAGACAGTGCAGAGTCCCTCAGAGAGATTATGAGTTCAGCCAGTGACCCAGTGACGTGAAGCAAGAGAGTGTAACTGCGTTTGTTGATTTGGAGCAAAGGATAGGCGTTGAGAGACTTTGCGTGTTAAGGAGTGGCAAGAACAACCTGACGGTGCCACATGGGCAGACAGTAGCAGTAGCTTGTCGTGTCGACTGCGGCTCTCTTGAACAAAGAACACTAGTGTGGTTTGAACCAGCTCAAGAGTCACCCTGGCCAGCTGAACTGGAACTGTCTGAACAACTACTTTCGTTGCCTAGAGGATTACCTCGTAAAGTGAATATTGAAGTTCACAATCCCACAAGGCAGGACATAACTATTGATAATTGTAGTCTCACCTGAATGTGAAAGTCAACCGGTCTCACAAGAAAAGGGAGTTGACCTCGTAGTGAAGAAACCTTTAACGCCTTAAGGACGCCACAAGTGTAACTGGGTAATTTGACTGAAGAGCAGCGACAATTGGCCATCATCATGCTGCAAGAGGAGGCGGAATATTTGCCAAAGATGACGAAGATGTGGGGAGTATAGAAGGACTTCAGATGAATCTGACGTTATCTGACCCTACACCAGTTCAGAAGACTTATACTTCCGTACCACGCCCATTGTTCACTGAAGTCAAGCATTATATAGAAGATTTGCTGAAGCGAGGATGGATAACTAAGTCCCAGTCGTCCTATGCCTCACCAGTTGTCTGTGTTAGAAAGAACGATGGAGGATTACGCCTATGCATTGACTACAGGGAGCTCAACCGTAAAACAGTGCGAGACCGCCACCCAATCCTAAAGATTGAAGAGACACTCGACAACCTTGGAGGAAGCTCATGGTTTTCAGTATTAGACCAAGGGAAAGCATATCATCAAGGCTTCATTGAGAAAGGAAGCAGACTCGTATACCATTTGGACTTTCCAATGCATCAGCCAAATTTGAAAGGTACATGAAAGATTGCTTAGAGGGGATTCGAGATGAGATATGCATACCCTACTTGGATGACGTAATTATGTACAGTAAGACATTCGAGGGACATGTGGAGAATTTAC
Source organism: Catalaphyllia jardinei (assembly GCA_022496165.2). Taxonomy (NCBI): domain Eukaryota; kingdom Metazoa; phylum Cnidaria; class Anthozoa; order Scleractinia; family Caryophylliidae; genus Catalaphyllia; species Catalaphyllia jardinei. The sequence continues at coordinate 24,035,150 of CM042746.1, read as the reverse complement.
GAACAGAGTTAAGATGTCTTCGTAAACATGGAATTAAACTGAAACCCAGCAAATGTCACCTGTTCCAGCATGAGGTCCGTTATCTTGGAAGGATATTAAGCCAGAGTTGTCACAAAATAGACCCGGAAGGTACCAAAGCTGTCACTAGCTTGAGAGAATCCCGACCGAGGACCGTGGGAGAAGTCCGTACATTGACTGGATATGTTAAGCTATTACAGGAGATACATCAAGAATTTTTCCAGGATTGCGAAGCCCCTGTACGACCTCCTTAAGGAATGAGATGAGAAGGGACATCTATCCAAGACACGAAGGGAGACAGGAAAAACGGCTAAGCGCAGAGGCCAACAGTCATCACGTGAACCGGTCAAGTGGACTAGCGAATGTCAGGACGCTTTGGAGCAGCTAATCACTGCAATCAGCAACCCACCGGTGATAGCTTATCCGAATTATTCTGAACCGTTTATCCTGCGCACCAATGCATCAGAGCAAGGTCTAGGCGGTGCCCTGTATCAGAGATGGGATGGAAAGTTTCAAGTTATTGCTTATGGGTCCCGCACACTGACAGCTCCAGAGAGGAAGTACCATCTTCATTCCAGCAAACTAGAATTTTTAGCCCTCAAATGGGCTATAACTGAACAGTTCAGGATTACCTATATTATGTGCCACATTTTACTGTGTACACGGACAACAACCCGTGAACCTATGTACTCACCTCTACCAGGCTACGCTACAGGCCACCACTGGGTAGCAGAGCTTTCTGATTTTCACTTCACAGTAAAGTATCGTCCAGGAACTACGAATAGAGATGCAGATGCCCTGTCAAGGATGCCTTTCGAACGATATATCAGTGAATGTAAGGAAGAAGTTGAGCCAGAATTGATAAAAGCCACAATGGAAGCTATGAACGCCCAGCACCAAGGAGAAGCAGTCTAGCTTGCCGCTTTATCCAGTAGGGCAAAAGGAGTCAAGCGCATGATGGATGATAAGGTTACCCTGCAAGTGCAACCCATTATACCCAAAGAACTGTACCAGGCCCAGAG
>CM042746.1:24024110-24029110 GCA_022496165.2 Catalaphyllia jardinei | reverse complement strand
GTGACATGTTTTGAAAATATTCATAGAATTCGCCGTTTTATTTACCCCAATTTTGTTTCGACCGATATGTAATTAAAATGACTGATCTTCCCCGGAATGCACTCATTGTTTGGTATAACCATGTACCAGAGTGCTTTTTCGTTTAAACACGGGTAAAAGTTGTGCCTGCGTGAGGCTCGCAATTTTAGTGTAAATTACGCGTAAAAGCCTTTTCTTACACGTTTTTCTATACAGCTTTTCAATTGCCCAAGCTGAATTTTTTATGTTGCAAAGCAATAAAAGGGCTTTGCAAAAATGTATTTTTTACTTGCAATGTCTATGTACCAAGGTACGAAAGTTGCCTTTAAAAATGCCCTATTTTTAGGATTTTTTTCAAAGTGTAAAAACTAGGAATCTTTGGACGCTTCTAACCTGAAGTGAAAATGCAGTTCTTGGCAATATTTTTACATCTTGGTGTTTTAATTATAATACCAAACATACCTGTAAAAGATCGTTTTAATTGACGAATCCGTTTTTCTCTGAGAGTGATGTGAATATGTCCAAGTTTCTGGCTTAATTTATGTCGGCCGCAGCGCGAAAACCGCAATTCTACTTTTTATTGGATTTCTCAAAATCAGAAAACTCTTGGGCAAGTCTTAGACTTATTTTTGAAAATAGTTCACCAAAAGGTTTCTCCAGGCAAAACATGAAGAAATCCATGATTTCCGTTTTGAAAATTAATTCTCGATATTTACATTCCTCTGGTCTTAAGTGTTGTTTTATTGTGCCATGCAGGTATGAAAATTATTCATGGGAATACATTGCTAAACTGAATGATAAAAATGTAATTTCTTGTGATTACTTGTCATATTTTGTGAGTTATTTCAATGTTACTACTGAGGGGTGGGTTGGTGTGGACAGACTAACAATTGGGTTTCCAATGTGCTATCTTATTGGTTGAGCAATGTTATAAAGGCATTCCATTAATTGTTCATGTTTCAATATTTCCTTCAAAAAGCAAACTGCCTGCTGTCCACTGCCACATTTTGTGGCATAAACAGATAGGTAACTATGGCTACTGAAAACCAAAAAAGTGCTCATTAATTTTATGTGCTGATCAAAGCTTTTACTTAAAAAGCTGTTATATCACTTGGTTAATATACTTTGTCTACTTTGTTAATAATGTAACAATATTGACATGGTTTTCTTTACATTTTGGCAGTGATGAACCATTAAAAAGTTTTTCCATCTGGGCACAATCAACCCACCCATGAACTACTTCACTTCAGAGCCCTCAATCAGTGTATTTTTATTCACTTATTCATGTAGTCTTTGGGCCTCTCCTGCAGTACTAGGGTAAACCCATCCTTCGGTTTCTAAAATATACTCAAAATAGTCACCATATAATATTGCCTTCCATTTCCATCTCACTTTGGCCGACAGTGTACTTCCATGTCTTCGGCCAGTTGTCCAGACACAAAAACATTCTTTACGTCCGCAATATTCTGGTAGAAAGTGTGTAACATCTGGTACCACATGAACAGAACTGTATGGAGACTTTAAAATCTTGTGACTATTCCAATGATCTTTCACTTTGTTCAGGTCATCCTGAATAGTCCGGCAGATTGGTGCAAATTGTGAGATTTATGGTAAAAGTACCAAATTTGCCACATAGATTAGATACTAAACAACATTAGCTATGGACCAACCCTGGAAGTATCCCACAACTGCAGTTGTAGCGGGTTTGAGGTGGCTCACTGAAATTCTAGTGTGGAATCGAGGCTGGGATTTTCTTTCTCGTGTAGCAGCTATAGTCCTGCATCAAAAGGGCGACTGTCCTACGAAAGTGGAGAATTATTCTTTAATATATCTGCTATCCTTTGATTGTAGTCACTTTAGTTGATCACATGACAGGTCATGTGATCGCATGTACAGTATCGTGGCATAAGTAATAAGATTTTGAGGCGGCGATAATGTGCCGATATTGATGGATGGTTTGGGGTAAAATGCATTTCAAAACAGACAAAGAAATATGACCACTACAATGATATTTTTCCAGTGTCGTCAATATAGGGTTGCAATGCTGCCCTAAAAATTGGGATTCAAGTAATTAGCATAACAACAAATAGGCTGTTAATAAAAATAGAAATCGTACTAGCTACATGTACTCACGGGTTGTTAAACGTGGACATCTACAGTGAAAACAATATTTCTTTTTGCAGCCTGTTCTTTTTATTTAAAGGTCTTTTTAACTTCTTTTCTTCTGGAGTTTAAAGGCTAATAGCAAAACAAATTTAGACGGCTATCGAATGGGTTTTTCTGTAAGCAGAATGAGAGGAAATAAAACAAAGATCCACATTTCACCTTTTCCACTGAACTGGTTCAAAGCCACAATTTACAAGGTTCATATATTTCTAACTTTGTAACGGAAAATGCATCAAAGTTCATCTACCATCAATTTTGAACTTTTCGTTCTGTGCATGAGGAAACCAACAACGTGTCAATTGGCCAGGTTACTATTCCCACACGTGTAGACTCAGGCAGTTGAACACATTGCTCAGTTCGTTTTGGAAAATATTATTGTTTATCGCTCTCATTACTACTTAGTTGGTGTACATCACGAAGGTAAGAACCTTTATTAAGATTTGAATTCACAAAGTTGGTCTAAATTACTTCCCTGTTTAGTGAAAACAAAGACTAAGATTATGATCATACAAAACTCACGCCAGCATGGAAAAAACGTCGGCTACTTTTGCCATGCTCTTTCTTCCAAGGCAACTTTTCAGGAATTTTAGATCTCGCTAAGTTTTATACAAAGCACCCTGTTTGCTTTCTACACATGAAAACTGCTCTTCGATAGGTGAAAATTGAAGCGAACCCTCCTCTACTCATTTTCCAAGCAAGCGATTTTTTGGTGGTTGGCTGTGCAGCTTTATTATTTCATTCATCAAATTTACATGATTTAGCAAACAATGTGCCTCTTCCACTAACCAATTTTATCCTTGGATTTTCTGATCCCGTTAAGCTTAATCAGCGCTACACTTCCCTTATATTCAAAACAGTTTTCATGATAAATCATGTGAAATCCATGGAATAGATATTGTTGAGAGGGAGGTTGTTATAAAATTGTTTAATCAGCACACTCTAATCCACCGCTATTAAAAGGCCAACCATCTATCGTTAACTCATTTTAACATACAGCTTGTCGTTATGTGATGTATTTAGAGTTTCCTCTGATAATCCTTGTTTTCAATGTATCGCACATAACTGCGATGACTGAACGAGATGATGGTACTAATGTGAACTGGACAAAATGCATTTTGTGCCAGGAAACGACCTGAAAACCCCTTCAATGCCCAGGAAACACCCGAAAATCAGATTTAGAATGTGGAACAGGTTACCACACCTTGGCTAGTAATATCCTTCAATTTAGTGACATTCGAAGCTTGCCAATACCAATGAATGTCGAGAAGCTGGACGAGGGTGGGGCATTGCAGAAACACTTGTGCAGCACAAAGCCAAATTGCACAAATCCTGCAGAACTAAATTTAGTAATATGAAGCTACAAAGAGCAAAAAAACGGAAAAGACAAGAAGAGCCTGGATCCCCTCAACGTTGTAAATTTACATGGGCGTGTTCGGGCGCAACCACTAACAACCCCCCAAAAAGCTACTTTTTCTGTGGAAGTTCTTTGGAAACGCTTCATGAAGCCTTGACTTTTAACACAGATACAAGGGTTCGGGACTGCATGCATCAGTTGCGAGACAAGGTGTTCATTTCAAAACTGAGTGCAGTAGGCGATATGATTTCTCGAGAAGCAGTTTATCATGAGAAATACCTGGTAGAACTTTATAACAAAGCGGAGAGGTCCAAACAGGGTACAATTAATGGACAAGAATAGAGAATCCAAGGTATAACCTTAGCACAGGTAGTTACATATATAGAAGAAGCATGCGCCGAGTCAAAGGGTAGCACTCTGACAGTCTTTAGACTAGCAGAACTTATGGACATGTATTGTAACTGTCTTGCACAACCTGGTTTGAAAGTTTTTGGCTGAGTTCACTCTACTGATCTTAAAGAAAGGCTCTTAGCAAATGTTCCAGGTCTTCAGCCTAATAAGACAGGACAAGACAATGTTCTAGCATTCAATGATGAGGTTGCTACTGCTCTTCAACAGGCCTGTGAACGCGATTTTGACAATGAAGCGATGTCCCAAGTTCAACGGCACATTTCATAACAGTTGTCAGCAGGAATCTGTCGCAGAGTCTCTGAAAACATTAATTGGAATGATTTTGGGGGGAACAGATTTCAAGACCCTTCAATTGATATGACCGAGGCGCAGACAACGCTAAGTATTTCTCAACTTATTCTTTTCAATGCAACCAAAAGGCGCCATGACAGTGGTACAACAGGTGCTTCAAATTACCACTCCCGAGATGGAAAGCCGCCACTCCCCATTTATTTAGGCCTCATGACTCACGCAAAAACGTGAAAGCATACACTTGTTGATAAGCTCTACAATCTGGCATTGTCGATCTCGTATGACAGAGCATTGGAATTATTGACTGACATGGGAAACAGTGTTTGCGCGCGCTTTGAATCAGAAGGACATGACATGGACATTACAAAGGTATGCATTCCTGCAAGTGTGAATCCGAGAAACCAAGAGAGATGCCCTACATTTCCACTAGATCGTGGAAAAAACAACCAAGCAAGTGGAAACACTGCATTTCACTGGAGTGGTGTTTGGCCTAGGTCCTTCGCTATTCCTTCTCAATGGAGTGATCCAGCAACACCTAGAGAATCTGCTGTCCAGAGATCCTGATGCTGTGAAAGAGATTCTTAAGAGCCTGTACATGGACAACCTGCTCTCCAGAGGGCCTACAATCGAAAAGGTGAAACAGTTAAAATGAGAAGGTACCAAGATCTTTGCTGACGCCAAATTCGCACTGCATTCGAACAGAAAAGAGCTTGTGTGAAGTATATATGAAATAATTCATATTTGTACTGCGGTTGTAGAT
>CM042746.1:24009092-24015885 GCA_022496165.2 Catalaphyllia jardinei | reverse complement strand
AAGAAAGCAAGATATTTCAAAAACTTCTCAATAGCTTCTCAATTCGCCTCGACAGTGAACCAAAGAACAGCCAGATGCGTGTTTAGGCAAAGAGGTGCAAGGTAATCATAAAAATTGTTAGGGAAAGAAAATTTCTAACATATCTAAATTACTTATAACGGCACACTACAATAAATTGCAAAACGAGAGCTACACTTCAATCATACAAGAAATGAATTAAAGGTTAAAACGTCAGTGATCGGTTTCTTCTATCACTTTACAAGCAGGCAGCAGAGACGCAAGATGCAATCATTAAAATTGTCAGGGAAAAGACATTTTGAAGTTATGTAAAATACTTAACATCGCACCATAATGAATTGTAGAAAAAGAGCTATACTTCATTAAACAGGAAGTGCTTTAAAGTTTAAGTTATTGAAGCACAGAAGCTTGAAGTATGCATTCACAAACAGAGCTACATGGTTGAAAGCGAAACCTCCAACGTTGAATTTGAAGCTAAATTATATTAAGAAAATGTTAGTAAGCTTATATATATTGTATGTCATATCAGAGAAACCTCTAAATTTAGGAAATAAAATAATTCTTGAACAAAAACAAGATATTATTTCAGCTGGTCTCTTAACCTCCTTTGGATACATGACAAAAACCAGATAATATATATAATAAATTTTTGTAAGTGCAATGAAGGTTAAAGTCTTTTGTTGCAGCAATATATTAATATTTAAATTGTTGTTTCTCTCATTATTTTACATGTCTGTTATCAATCCTGGGCCTTTGAAACAGCTTTTTATGTATCCGAGGTAATAATGCTACTTGATTTTAAAAACTTATGAAACAAATTGTAACGGTAGATATATGCATATCAAAATGACTGGAATAAAAGTACAGAGGATATTTAGTAAGTTGTTTAGAGTGAATGGATTATTAATGGTATTTTCATGGGTTGCAGCAGTAATAATTTATCTCATGAAATTAACAGAGAGCTGAATTTAATGGACCATAAAAGTACCATGAAAAGGTAATTTAAGTAGTGAGAAACATGTATTGGTAATTTGAATGGTGTGTTCACCAAAAACATGATAATCCCATTAAATTACATTTCATGACCCCGTAAAATTTAATGGCATTTTCATGGATTTTATCATATTTGATTAAAAAAATGACAATTTCGTGGGTCATTAATTCATGGGAATTTCAATGCTCTTTTCACGAGATTTAAACCATGAAAAACCTGTTAAAATGACATGTTGTTACTTTCCCATTAAAATTTTCACAAGATTTTCATGGGTTTTGGTTTAGTAGTGCTAGGTTTTCTCATTGTTTTTTTCAAGGGTCGGATACCAAAGGGACTCGGCCGACAAGTTAATCACCAGTTTATTTATTTTCATCACAAAATTTGGAAGTTCAAAGTCTTTATTGATCGTTTTTGCTTTTTTTTTTCACCAAAGGGAGTCAGCTGACAAATTAATAACCTGTCTATTTATTTTCATCACAAGATTCGGAAGTTAAGTCTTTATTGATCGCTTTGGCCTTTTTTCACCAAAGGGAGCCGGCCGACATAATAATCACCTGTTTATTTGTTAAAACTCTTTATTGATCATTGACTTTTCAATATGTGGTGGCTTTCATACAGTTTTTACACTACTCTTGCCAACGATGGTCTCTATGAGCCATATTTACTGCTGACAAATAACTCGTTTATAGCGAAGTTCTGGCGGCTTAAAGGGCTGCCAAGCGGAGCCCCATACCTATATAAGGGAGTAAGAGAAACCCATGAATCAATTTTGTCATGGTTTTCATGGCTGGCATTGCGCGAGGGTGTGTACACACAACGGTGACGGAGCGCAAGATGGCGGGCCATACTATAGGTTGACAGAGACATACCCTTGGTTTATACTGTACTTCTTCGGTTTTGGACATCCATGTTATGGTCAATTGACACCAGTCAATATAAGGTATCTGCTGACCAATATCATGTGACCATATTGTGGGCTCAAGTTTAGAGCTTATCAAGGTCACGTTTTTTTTGACTGCTCACCAAGTGCGGGGTTGGTTTGGATCACAGGCTCATGTCAGGATAACTTGTTGTAATCATTCCCAAGTTGTTTGGAAGCGGTAAGCTCCAACCCAGTATTAAAAAAGTTAACCAAAGTGTAAGTTCTTCCTGTACACAAATATTTTTCACTGCTTTTTGTATTTTATGGACCTAGAGATTGTTCAAACTAAAAACAAAGCCAAACAACATAAACAGGAACCTTGAATTAAATTTGCTAGTCCTGGGTGAGCTTAATTGCACTTTGAACAACCAGGCTCACGAGCTCCGCTTTAAGGCTTTGCTAAATCTTTATATTATTGATTTTGTCCAAGTCGCACAAGATGTTTAATTTGGGTCAAATTTGTCGAAATTCTGAAGCAAAAATTGGAAAGCCAGCTTAATATCATCAACCTGTTCTCTGTTCTCTGTTTCAGCCAATCAGAGCGTGCAACATATACAGGCTTATTCAATGTCAACGATTCTTTAATTTTATGAACAGCTACAAGATTCTCATTACAAATATTTGAAGATACATAAGTGGGTTTAGACGTTAATTTTAACAATTTTTTCTCATCAGTAACACGTTTCACACCAACTCTATTGCTCGAGTTTTCCATTAGTCTCCTCCGCAGCTGTTATTAGGGTCGTCACGTAACGATCCTCCCCACTAACGGCTGCTCACTCGAGCTCTGCATTCCTTTCCCTTTGTTACTGAGGACCAATAACATGAATGTACTTCTTAGCAGCTGTGCCAATCATATTTCTCGTTACATTTGTCGCCAAAAACACAGCAAGACAGGAATGACAGCCCACTAGCATGGCGTAAAAGGACACACTAGTGGCTGTGATTAGTGGATTTTGATCCGATCTGTCGATAACACGCAAGACTGACGGAAATTTTGGAAACATTTCTACAGGTGTTTTGTTTTCTAAAGTGTTTGGTGAAATACCAAAAAGCAGAACAACATGTCCGTGTCTAAGACAAAAACTGAGTTGAAGTCTACTTATTCGGCGAGTGGGAGACGTGTGGAACGACTACACCAAACGAAGATAAGTAACACCTGTGACATCAGTCAAAAAACACCTTTCATTTGTCAATGAAAATCCTACCAATTGTTCTTCTTCCAACTTAACGCCCTTGAATTTACCGTTACCAAGACTCACTTAAAGTCCAATTGGTAGGCCACGAAGTTGTTTATTCGACAGTGGCACCTTTTCGCTCGTACGAAGCGCTTTTGCTCTGTTTATCACCTCGACTCCAAGGACACAGCAAGCAGATGAGGTAAAAAGTGAAAGAAAGACCAAAGTCATTGTTGAGTATCCTAGTAAGACTGTGAACAGCAATCACAATATGGCCAGACTTGCAAGTATAGGAATCGAAAACTATAGGTAGAGCCTGAAAAATGACAGATTTACCGAAGCCAGTCGGTAAACAAATATATCTTTTTTCTTGGGCACTACCTTGGTTAATACCTCCTTCTGAGTCTTATTTAAGTCACTAAACTCAAATTTCTTGCACACTTCCGGAAACGCAGAGGAGAGAACCACCATGTTTGTTTTTAACAAGGTTTCCAGAAAATGGAAGCCTGCTCGTTATTGGTCAATCTGAGAGAAAGGAATGCACAGCTCGAGTGAGCAGCTGTTAGTGGGGAGGAGCATTGCGCGACGACCCTAATAACAGCTGCAGAGGAGACTAGTCTTCCATTGTCTTTCCAAAAACTGCATTATTCATGAATTTAAAGTCTTTTTTAAATGAAGTTTTTGTTTGAGTTCTTTTCACAATATTGAAATCCATATACAGTTTCGACCAGGCCCTATTGATGGAATTGCAGGACTCTAAAGGCCCGTCTACACAGGCGATTTTTGTCGCGGCAACTCGATGCAATTTTTGTCGCGCTTAGGTTGCAACTTCAAAATCGCACGTGTAAACCAGGTGCGATTTTCAGTGCGATTTGTCGCCGCGATATCGCAGGGGTTTCGAACATGTTTGAAACTCGATGCAACTTTGGCGTGACAAAAGTTGCATCGAGTTGCCGCGACAAAAATCGCCTGTGTAAACGGGCCTTAAGGACTTTTTTTAATTGCAGGCCTAGTGAGAGGTACAATTGTAACTTGCCATAACGTAGAACATATTATTCCTTTTAGCTTAAAGGAACGTTTTTGCACATGCACAAGATTTTGATTTTTGGACAGGGGGTCACGAATTCAAAGATGTGGGAATGGTGGCACTTTTTTCAAGCTTCTTTTCAGTTGCTTAAATTGGAAAATTTAATGCGATGATTATTCTTCACTTGTATCAATCAGTCTGTTGAAGATGAGCGATATATTTTACCCACAACTCAGGATTTGTATAATGCAATAGGTTGCTCTAAGGTATTTAGTAAGCTTAACCTATCACATGCTTATGCCCAGTTGAATGTTGACAAAGAAAGTCAGGAATACTTCACAATTGTTACTCACAAAGGTCTTTATTCCTAGTACTTAAAATTGCCCTATGGCGCCAAGCCATCTTCAACAATCTATGAAGCAAAGATGGATCAAATTCTTCTGGGGGTTGAGAAATGTTTGAAAACAGGATTTTTTTTTTTTGCATTAATGGGGGGAAATGACTGGCAGGAATATCTCAACATAGTCGCAGATGTGTTGGACAGGTTATACAAGTAAAATTTGCATCTAACATTACCAAAATGTGAATTTTTGAAACCTGAAGTGGTCTATCTAGGCCAGAGAATAAGCGCTGAAGGTTTGCAGCCAGTGGAAGAAGGAAGAGAAGATCATCACGGTCAAACAAGCCCCAGCCCCACAAAATGTGGGTGAACTAAGGTCTTTCCTGGGCATGGTCCAGTATTTTCATTCCTATTTGCCAGGCCTAGCTACAATTTTAGCACCTCAGTATTGGTTTTTGCTGGAAAATGTTTGTTTCTGGCTGCGATCGAGAGCACATGAAAAGAAAGTCCAAAGTCTACATGGCCTACTCACGTGCTCGTATGTTCGTCACATGCATTATGACTATTATAGCGTGTCTTAGTTACGGTACCAGTTTACTGGCCGTGATCATAGTTATAATAACAAGCAGGCAGACACGTGAAAGAAAACGTGAGACAGACAAAGCACATGGTCGATTGCAATGACGTCATTCGCATCTGAAGAATTTACCCCTGAAGAATTTTACGGGGGGGGGGGGGCAAATTTGTAACGATGAATACACGTCAAAAATTCTAAGAATGTCGATTTCGACTGCATTATGAAAGCGTTCTATGACGAACGCAATAAGTCGCTCGCGTTCCTCTCTCGTTTTGTTCATTGCCGCCAAAATCGCGATAATCGTTGATATGTGCATAAAGAATCTAAACAGCAATTAAGGCAGGCAAATTCATCTACTTACATGGCAGGAAATGAATTGTTTGCGTGGATAGGAGTCAGAATCGTCTCGATTCCTTTCAGTTTCACAGGCGACTTGGGCTCGGAGCGATTCCTGTATTTAACCGCTTTACAGGAATGGCCCCGATAGCGATTCTCACTGTTTACAAACAAGTCTTTTGATATTTAAATTTTGCCAACCAGAGAACAAAAGAATCCTTTCTTTCGACAGCCAATAAACCTCTGGTTGGCACATTAATTACAATAGGTGACGTAACGGTGAGTGTCGCTACTACTGATTGACCGTCACGTTTTCTTCTAAACACTGGACTTTCTTCTGTTTCTTTTAAAAAAGCAAAACAAATTTATAATCCACTGACAAACTATAATAAGCCCGTTTTGCTTTTCTGTGTAGCAAAATAAGAGATTGAGAATAGCAAACAGCTGTCTTCTCTTAGATTTCCGGAGCGATTCCTGTATTTAACGTCTGCCATGACGAACGTACAGGAATGGCTCCGTTCGCGAGCTCGGTGAATGGTCCTCGGATCAATACTTTTACACGCATCACTGTATCACACGGGACGAAACAACAAGAACGGAAGTTTATTTTTGCACACAGGATCTGCTTATGCTTGTTGTAACACACTATGATAAAACTGGAGCATTTTTAATGTTGCGTAATACAAGAGAGTCATTCCTTGTAAATCTTTAATGTTGCGTAATACAAGAGAGTCATTCCTTGTAAATCAAAGGCGAAGGGAGACGTGGGCAATGCTTAACAGCTGCTCTGCTAGCTCTTGTTTTTGGGCATGAAACTCTATTCAATTTTGCAACAGATTTGCCTGGTTTATTTTTTCTTCAGAAAGATATTAATAATATATAAATAAACAGAACTACTGATACACTACTGACTAGGATCATGCTATATGCTACTGCTATGCAATATCACTCACTAAACTGGAACTTTTCATTTGACGCGCAATTTCGCAATATTTTCACATGAACCTCAGAATTTGCTGGTAAATTTAGCTAAACTGATTGCACATAAGCTACAAGATCTGAAAAGTGTCACTTTCAGTCGAGGTTAACTTATGAACTAATATCACAGGTCGGAGCCATTCCTGTACAGCGGCTAAATACAGGAATCGCTCCGAGCCCAAGTCGCCTTTGAAAGGAATCGAGACGATTCTGTCTTTTTTTCCACGCAAACAATTCATTTCCCGCGATGTAAGTAGATGAATTTGCCTGCCTCAATTGCTGTTTAGATTCTTTATGCAAATATCAACGATTATCGCGATTTTGGCGGCAATGAACAAAACAAGAGAGCAACGCGAGCGGCTTATAGCGCTAAAAATAAATACACGAAACGTTCGAGATATGTGAAGTGAAAAGTGTCACTTC
>CM042746.1:23986592-24001592 GCA_022496165.2 Catalaphyllia jardinei | reverse complement strand
AATATTCTTTCCAACACTTTGTTACTCACTCAAATATGTCACTTAATCATAATTAATTATGTATGCATGTTTCGCCTAGTTGTTATATAGTCCTAACGGTTTTTCAAATATTCTTTAACTGACGATGATGTTCGTAACATCGAAACATGTCTTCGAAATTTAAATTTAAAAGTGTCGTAACCTTCTTAAAAATTCCAAACTCCACTTCTTTGGGCCTTTTTCTCGTTCTGTTCGCACTTTGATCTTTAATATATCCTAATCCAAAGTCCCGACAAACACTATGAATCTCCATAGTGTTAGACGAACTCAAATTCCTCTCATCTCGCGCATGCGCAAACAAAATGCCCATGTGCTGCCGCTAGTAACTTTGTGCAGGTCCCTTACTAGATGTTTTTTAGTATTCTCCGATGGTAAAGAAAACGTTGGCTTATACGACGTGTTGACTTACATAGACTGTTGCTGACCAAGAAAATCTGCGGCTCTGTTTCTGTCATAGAGGACGTCATAGAGACGATAGAGAAAACTTTCGAGAGATCTGTTGAGACAACTCTTACCTAGATGGTTTAATCATGGCCTGTAAGATGAAGTACACAGTACACAGGGTTAGATTTATAGAGTATGTACCTCAAGCAATTCACTGCATGGTAGTTGAAGACTGTAATGAGCCGTGCAGACTTGCTTTATCAAGGTAAGGTTGATAACTGAAGTCCCATGAATCCACGTGGTGTTCGTAACAGCATATTGCAAATTGCTGCGACCTTACCTTATTGTGAATATGTTATTTTTTGGTAAAAAATACCTTTTAGTCGGCGCGTCGGGTATGTTATGGACGGGTCAATGGATTAGTGAGTGAGTAAGTGAGTGAGTAAGTGAGTGACTGAGCGAGCGAGTGAGTGATGTATGTCTGTCACACCAATCAGATTGGATCTACTACAGTTGTATAAACAGGCAATCAAATTTCTTGTTTTGTTGCAGATACATGTAACATGATATTTTTATTTGTTAGCTTCAAATGGTAACTTGACACTTTTTCACGGTCAGAATAAACTGGCAAACAAGAAGCCAATCTAGTGGCACATCCAGAAAAATGTTTGGACCTATCTTTTTTAATGTATTGAGGGGAATTTTAATATTTTGCATTAACCCATTGACCCCTGCATCAAACTGTCCACAACCCACCCCCAATTTCCGTGTGTTTTTTGGAATATTTCAGAGCGAGCGAAAGCAAAAAAGTAAACCATATGCGCAGTAACCACAGACTAGACATTATTTATTTAAAGTTCAATAAATGAACGGCCAAAATATTAAAAAATATCAACAGGAAGAACTCAACTTGATGTGTTTAACTTGTAAGAAAACAAGAAATTATATTTTTCCTTTGCCGCGCAACAAAAGCCGCGAAAATTGAATATGCAAAAATGGGTTAATTTTTTACTTTAGAGGACAAAATGAAACCGAATACAACAGAATTTTCATTTCTTTTACTATAACGGACAACATTTAAGAAAACACCAGACCATAAAGGTGATAAACACAAGTACAAACCAATTTAAGAAAAGAAATTCAGATAATTTTTTCGCCACCTGAGGAAATTATACAGCGTAGTCTAAGAAAGATGAAAGTTGTACATCAAAAACACAACAAAAACAAGCCAATTATTTGAGATAAATTGTTTTTCAACTGTGTAAATTTAGTGCCCACCTAGTTCTTTCCTTAAAAGTTCTGTAGAAGCTGAACAAGACTCAATAAAATATATTTCAGGGAAGCAAATACAAACCACAGCGGTCGCCAAAAATACTGCCAAAATACTGTTCACTTTTAAAACCTAAGCGAAAGCGTGAGTTTTTCCCTACAAGTTTTACAGTTATTTTATTGGCCATGGCTTTGCCAGTCATGCTAAAAGCTAAATTCAACTGAGAACTAATACTCTACGTTACCATTTTTGTTTTCTTAAGTCCAGGCAGCTGCTTCAAATCTGCAAAAAAATTATTCACCAGAAAGGTTTCAGGGCTCCATTCACCTTGGTCTTCCATTCTGAGACCACCTAAACATCGATTTATGTTTTTCCTTTTCATTTTAAATGCCAAAGAAGCAATTTCTCCATTTTAGAAATGAAAACAAGACCCTGGAAGTTTGTAGATTTGTCCTGCAACTCACCATGATTACCTGCGCTTTTCAAGTGCATGATTTTAAGACCAAAAAACTGGCTTTCTAGGACCCCTGAAGTCTACTAAAACTATGCTCAGTAAGTCCATTTTCATTGGTTTATTTGTCCTTAACAACAATAGAACAATAGGGGGAGCAAAATATCTTCAGGGAAAGTAGGAAAGGCAATTGTACTCACATGCCTTTTTACGGCTGGGTACGGCTAGCACGGGAATTTGGGGGTGGGTTTTCGCACGGCCAGTTACGGCCGGCACAGGAGACAATGGGTTAATGAGGATTGTTAAAAATGGGAATTTTTAGCAGAGATTTTCTCAAAGTTAAGGTTTGTGGTATTCCTGAAGACTCCTGGTAGCGAGTATAACCGCAAATTAATTCAATTAGACTTTGAGGTGACATAGTGGTTGCACGCTTCATGAAATACAGTCTCATATTGATAAGGTGGCAAAAAACTCTCAGGTGCAAGGCTCGACTTTAGAAAAGAAACCTGAGGGCCAGCTGGCTCCTAAGTTTTAAAATTTGGTCACTAGCTCAAGTTTTTTGGTCACCCAAAATTTTCGGTCCTTTGGGCCAAAAAATTTTACTTGAAATTTGCGCAATGAAAACTGTCAACCGCCTTCTCTTATCCCTTCTCTTATCACTCTTATCTCGATCACTTTGCGTAGATTTCTTCAGTGCAAAGAAAAAGTAAAGATGGAAACCTTACAGAAAAAGAAAACCCTTAATAATTTTGCATTGCTTTGTTTCATTATTTTCATTGACCAGTTGTAAAAAATATTTATATTTGCAGGAAGAAAATGTTATAGTTTTAATACGCAGGTTTCCATGTTCATTTGCGCCTGCATGCCGCATTTGTAACTGGTGGGAATTGGAAGAGTTCAAAACGACATGCAAGCTTCTATTCAGTCGTTTTGAAATACACCTTCCTAAAAGTCTTTGAAGCAATTCAACATATCCTGACAAGTTGCGCTGGGTGGAAATTCCAAAGCGTGTCGACGTACTAAATACGGTAAATATTGACTTCGATTGCAAGCGGGAATAAATGCAAAAGCGGGCTATTTTTGTTAAAGCTTGAGATACATTCCATGACTGGAAGAAAAGTTAAATGTATATGAAAAGATCAAAATACTAACTGCTTTTTGGAAAACCTAAAAACAGTTTAACTGGAATCAGGCCTTCTGATATTACGCGGTGGTGCGATTTCGCACAATCGACCTCAGATTGCATCTGATAGCACAATTCACAAAAAATCACACATTATTCACAAAATCAACCATAAATAAACAATTTTCTTAAAAAGTCCGGCATAAACACGCCTTTTAAAGATGATTTACCTTGAAAAAAGCCTAAAAACGTCTGTCACGTTCGATTTCATAAACATTCAAGGCGTTATTTTGCATGTTGGGGGCCTGGTACGATTCTCATTCTTTAATAGTTGCCTATTGTTCAGGTTAGCCAATCTGAACGGCTGATAGATTTACATTACTGAAATGATTGCAAGATAAGAGAAGTTGTCAGTTGTTCGTCAAAATGTAAGTTTCCGATAAAACCGTGCTCATGGATAAGTTTATAGTTAAAACGCCCACTGTTTCTTCGACCAAGAAGGCAAGTTCCCACCTTCCGTCTAATATGACAGCTCATGATCGAGCAAGAAAGTATCCCGAAGGTACGTTCCACGTGGACGATGGACTGATGTTTTGGTTGTTGTGCAATATTGTTATAGTTCAGAAATAAAATACTGCACATAAAAACAAAGCCTAAGAAGGTAGTTATAGCATGCAAGAGTATCAATTTTGATCAATGATTTCGCCGCATGTTAGCTGTTACCTTTCAACTTTTAACGTGGCGCACTGATAGTGCAAAAGACCTCAGTTTTAATTTATCCCTGCCAACTAATGTCAAGATTCAATTACTGTTCCTTTGTGTTCAAAATGTCTTTAGGGAAACAGAAGTGTTTTCATCTGAAAAAAAATCAGGGCTTCAACGGGATTCAAACCCATGACCTCCGCGATACCGGTGCGATGCTCTACCAACTACGATGATCACTCTTCACTTTCATCTATATCCGCAGTACAAATATGAATTATTTCATATATACTTCACATCAATTCACTGCACGGGAAGATATGAACTCAATAAATTGACACTGCGATGATCACTCTTCACTTTCATCTATATCCGCAGTACAAATATGAATTATTTCATATATACTTCACATCAATTCACTGCACGGGAAGATATGAACTCAATAAATTGACCCAGCTCCCAATGTGTGGCTTCATAGCTCAGTTGGTAGAGCATCGCACCGGTATCCCTGAGGTCATGGGTTCGAATCCCGTTGAAGCCCTGATTTTTTTCAGGCTTCTTCTTTCCAGTTGCTTAAATTGGAAAATTTACTGCGATGATCACTCTTCACTTTCAAATTGGATCTTGTTATAAACTGAGGTAAATTCAATCATACGCTGACAAGTAAAAACATGACAATCTTTTCACACGAACGTTTGTAACTTGATACTTTTGTTTTTCTCGTAAAGTTATGCAACATGATCCCCTTGTTTTCTCAAAAACTTAAGGGCGATGTGCTTTTTCTTCACTGCTGGAGATAAATATCTAAGAAAAAATGGAAGAAGAATGATTTTTTCACAACACTTATTATAATAAACAAAAAAAAACACTAATTATAATAAACAAAAACTGACCTAATCATCAGATAATCACATCTGACAGGTCAAGTCACGGAACAGCACGTTCTTATTCTGTTGCCACCTTTGCCGTCAAAAACCACTTCAAATTATGAAAGGCATTTCAGTGAGAAACTACAGTATGAACTATTCAACAACTGACTCTGGAAAGCTGGCACACTAACTTACAACAAACCCGTCTTTACAGATGTCAACAAGTACAGGTGCCTTACAAACGACTTATCCAAGACGAAAACGAAACCGACGAACAGACTTCTAACAGACCGATCTGGCTAATAATAGATGGATCGAAACCGACCCATGACCGATGAGAAACTTAACTTGAGTCTTGCAGCCAATACCATTAAGGCTTTACTGACCAATCACTTTTAATGGACCAGACTAGTAACACCATCGACTGACAAGCATTATTCACTTCCATCAGGGAATTGTTATTAACAAAAAATGTAAGTCTTGCACACCTTGCGTGCCCATGTTTATTTCAGCGAATAAAACCAGAAGTATAAATCAAAGATTAATAATGGTAATAGGACTGAGTGGAGTCCAATTCAATAATAGTAATAGTGTTTAATATTTATATTGCGCCTTTTACATCTCAATATGATCAAAAGCGCATTACAGTGGTAAAAATTATACATCTTATAAATACTAAAAAAGGAAGGAAAAATTACTAAGAAACTTCTAGAACATATTACTGAGTGCCTCTCCAAAATAATGAGTCTTTAACATGGTTTTAAAGATGTTGAAGTTGGTCTGACTTCTAACGTTTGCTGGGAGGGCATTCCAAGTCAGAGGGGCAGATGCTGAAAAAGCCCTATCTCCTAATGTACGCTTGAATTTTACTGAAGGATCTTGCAGCATTTCTCCTAAATGCATTGAGCGTAATGAATAGCGATCAATATGTCTAAATTGTATAAGATTACACAAATATGCTGGTGTAGAGAAACAAATTACTTTAAAAGTTAAAATTGCTATTTTGTAAATAATAAATTCTGTTCTTAATAGGCAGCCAATGAAGGGTAAAAAGACTAGGTGAAATATGGTGAAATCTAGGTGTATAAGTAATCAGGCGCACGGCAGTGTTCTGAAGGTGCTGTAGCTTTGACAAATGCACTACTGGTACCCTATACAATAGGCAGTTACAGTAATCAATACAAACCATAATAACTGCTTGAACAAGTGGCTTGGTACTGTTATACGTCGGAGATTTTCGTATCTGTCTGATGTTTTGAAGATGGGAATAAACTGAGTGGCAAATCTTATGTGTAGGTCTACATACTTAGATTACAATCATACGAGTGATTAACAAAATCGGACAACCATGAAGCGGGAGTCCAATTTGTTAATTACAAGTATGATTACAGACTGAATTGGAGGACACAATGTCCTGTTACCAATTAATCAAAACTATGACAAAATTCGAGAAAGGAACAAAACATCAATTGAGTGCTGAACAATTTCAAAATGTCGTTATGAATGCTGAAAAACCCAGCAGTTTACTCAACAAAGTTCACCGCTACAGCATGTGCAAAATGGCTCGTACTGTCCAGTTACAAGCATGACGTGTGCAGCTGCCCGATTAATGCTCAAATCAGGCTGCTGATAGCCAATCACGTTCGAGAATTTTGTTATAGTTTTGATTAATTATTTCATTAAACTTAGTTGGCTTCCTTTCATTGATTTCAGTTGCGGTTTGCACCAAATTGTCAGCTGGCAACCTAAACACCACTCTGACAGCACTTCAGTTAGCCTGAGGAATGTTTCGGTTAGCTTAAGGTTACCGTATACCTTCAGGGATGTCACGCTTCCAAGCAATGTAGCGCATCTAGTTTAAAAAGTAGATACCTAAACCCCTATATCAAATTAAAGCTTACAGAGCTGGCTATCCAACTATACCACAACTTCTAAATGCGAGCATCTGAATCAGACTTTCAAAGCTACAAGTCAAAGCAAGTTTTGTCTTTCACTAGTTTAATTTGTTCCTCAGTTTCTGGACCCAAAGTGCTAAAAAATATGTGTCTGCGATTTGCTATACTTAGTCACAGTGAAAAGTTGTGGAACGTTTTCGAAATAGTATTAGAAATATGTGAAGTGTTTGTACAAAAATCGCTCTCATCGAAAAAATATTTTGAAAGAAAAAATTTGCAGAATAAATCTACCCACTGTCAAAATTTGGCTGCAATCGGACAGATCCCTTATGGGTTTTAGCTCTTTACAGTGTCTGCTTCAAGTGAGAGAATTGTTTTGAGAAAACAGCATGAAATATGTCAATCAGACGGGTAATTTTTACCCCTAGCCAAAACTTAAAACCTCCATTTCTCTGCCAATATTTAATCTTTTCCAATGATGATTTCTTTTTTACATAAGATATTTCATTTGGATCATTACTTTAACCAAAAAATCGAAATTTGAAGAAAATTCCCGATCTGAAATAATTCATATTTGAACTGCAGTTGTAGATATAAGTGAAGAGTGATCATCCCAGTAAATTTTCCAATTTGAGCAATTGGAAAGAAGTCTGAAAAACTTTCATCTACAACCGCAGTTAAAATATGAATTATTTCATATATAGTTCACATCATTTTTACTGCATGGGAAGACATGAACTCAATAAATTGACCTTGCTCCCAATGCCCATTAAAATGCCAGAAATTTGAGGTCAAATGTCTCATTGGCACTGATTGTATTTGAACTTTTACAGGTTCACTGTCTGGTTATCAGACATCTAGACACACTGGGATGAAATCTTTAATTTATAACATTTTTTAGCTTTCTTTTGTTAATAACCATATGTTAACTGATATAACGTAATGATCAAGCCCAGTATTTATCATGATAAGCTTATAGTTTTTTTTATGAATTTCACAGTTAGCTTAATGCTTTAAATTCTCTCTGTAAACATGATTGTTTAGACTGGAGTCTGGTATTTTGCATGACACAGCACTGGTTTTAATCAGAAAAATCAAAATAATCTATTTTGCATGCCAATTCATTCAGAACTTTTGTAGTTGATCTCCACTATCCAGAGCTCTGATAGGGAAAAGAAGAATGGTTAGAGATGGCAATAGATAGCCAATAGTTTAATATGACTGAAAAACAATATCCAATGGAAATCATTCGAGTTTAACGTATGATAACAGAGTGGTTCAAAATAACTGACTTCAAGATAGTGAGGTTCTACCCCACTAACAATGTTTGAGAAAAAACACATTAATTATTTGAAAGCAGCCTACTGTTTCTAGATGGTGTATATGTACAGTGGTCCTGAAGCTGCTTACAAGCTCAGGGCTTAAACACAACTTCATGAGCTGAGGGTGGTGACTTAACGCTTTACCTCCTAAGAGTGCCAAATGGCACACAGTGTCATAATTTAATATGAATTTTTGCCACGAAGATTAGCATGTAAAGATCTCATTGAAGTCATAAAATGGTGACCCCCTCCTATCAAAGACATGGTTGACCACCCCCACAACTTTTAAGTTTCTTTTTAGTGCAGAGTGCACTATCGGGATGGTTTGGGGGTTGACGGCAACTTACTACACTTACTTTACTGTTTAGATAACATCACAAAATTATATTATATGGTTCCGATATTCTAGTGATATTCTAATGGTACTATTCTCTTAAGAACAAAAGCAATTTGCTTGATGTGCATTCGCAGATTGATTAGCGTTAGTGTTAACTATATGTTAGGTAAACGATACATCTTTTGGAATCATCCCTAACTCAGTTCAAAAATGTTGTGTGCTGTTTTCAAACTATTTCGTGTTTGCTGAGCTTTAAAGAGGGAAACGAATGGATCTCCTTGGCCGCTTGTTTATTTTCTCCCCTATGAAAGAGAACAAGAAGCTCACACATGTATTCACCCGAAACATTTCCGAGTTATCAGCATTAAAATTAGCAATGTTGTGACAAAACAAACTTCTCAAATATTGCTGCAGACTCTGGCACTTTCAGAAACCACAAATAAACTTAGTCTTTGAGGGGACTCATTCGCCGATGTAGGATATAATATCGGTCAAGTTGAAACGCTTCTCAGCTGTATTAATCAATATCATTGAATGTGTATTTGAACTGGTTTAATTGTTAACACCAACGGTGGCAACCTAATAAGAATGTGCTATTCCGAGACACGACGTGGCTATTTGATAATTAAATTTGTAATTGTTTATCGATGATATGAAAATTTGCTTCTTGAATAAAACAAAATCATTCCTCTTCCATTTTTTTCAGAAGTTAATGACATTATTTCATTTTTCTCCAACAGGAAAAAAGCAAGCATATCTTCCTTTGTACATTTTTGAAAAAACAAGGGTATCATGTTACAAACTTTGTGAAGAAAACAAAAGTATCAAGTTATCATGTTTTAAAACCGTCTTGACAATAAGTAATTGTAAGTTATTTTTGAGTCTTGAACTATAACAAGTTACGTACAGGCAGCAGATGACTCAAAACGTACTGAGAGTCCTGCATAACACTCTACACTATCTGAGATTGTCTCACTAGTTTGGGATGCAAATGGAATGCAAGACTTGTTTCACATGAAGCTATGCACTAAGAGCTGCTAAATTAGCTATAGTTTAGGGGTATATACTATAGTAGAAGTTTGGTACATTTTTTAAGTCGTTCATTTTTGCCTTTTAAAGCAATTTCTGTCAAAATGTCTACTTCCTTCATAATGGCTGATGTCAGTTCTTAAAAAAAAATGATGAAATTAAATCCATTAGTATAAAAAGATGTTTGAAATGTTTTGGAGAACACCATTGAACACTAGGTACGTACATGTATAACCAGAAGTTGTTTGCATATGGAAGGGCCTATGACTGAGTGAGCTTACAAACAGGGAGCTTATGATACATATTTATTTAATATTTTACTGTACATTCTTACAAGTGATCAACTAGGTATCACTTTACTTTAATTTTAAATTATTCTTAGTAAGTTTATTCTATTGTCTGAGAATGTGATTTTGTGGTAACTTAGTCTAACAGAAAATTTTATTGACAGGATTTCTTCAATTCTCCACCTACACACCATTATGCTGCCATTTATTGAATCTGTGTTTTGTTTTTTTTCTTATCAGGGCAGATAGTAGTATAGAGATATGGAAATTCAATGAAAATTGGTATCAGGAAACAGTGAGTTAAAACTAATACTTATTTTTCATTTGTTAAGTTTATCTTTTGTTATTTTCTTTGACACCCCTTTATTTCATAGCTTCCAGTTAAGGCAAAAGTAGGTTTAGTTCAGAGACATTTCCATTCACTTGAGGGAACAACCATGTGCTACAAGTAAGTGTACATGTAAGTGCCATGAAAAGTCAACAGGCAAGAAATGAGGAATCCTGAATATTAAACAGCGATGTAAGCACAAAATGTCCTCATTGGTACAAAGTCACCACAACACACACAATTCTATTAACCCTGCCAAATATGAAGTAACAGTATTAATAAAACAATACTGTACTTGTGTTCAATCCCAGACATAAATGTGGTGTGGTGTGGTGTGATCATTATCTGATCTGTGGTTCACTTGCTAGATCATTCCTGGCTGTAATGGCACATCAGTAGAATCACTTGAATGGAGTAGAGGGAGATTATTTTCAGGAGGTCTTCATGCTAAAATCACTGAATGGGATCTTGTCAGCTTACATCCCAAGGTAATTCATTAACAGTACTTTTATTATTACACATTATATGAAAGATCATGTTAAAACTGCAGTGAAAGATACAAAGACATGCAAAGCTGTGCACTAGGAGATTTTTCAGGGTGCCCTTCGGGTGCCTAACCATGACAAGTTGGTCGCCTGAATTGATTAATTAATTATTTAATTAATTAATTAATTGATATTCCATTTCATGGTTATACTTTTTACAGTTCCAGGGAATCTGCATAATTGCCAAACAGTTTCATCTTAAATCTCTCTCGTTCAATATTCACTTCACCTGACACTGGCGGCGAAGCTAGTTACTAAATTTAGCAGTCACATACTCTATTTTAGCGAACTTGTGATATCATGAAATCCTGTTATAAATTAACCACATACGTGTTAAAACTGCTTAGAAATTTCTTTCAAGACCACTGAAATAGGTTTTGAAACAAAAGGGTTCTTATTTTAAGCTTCCATTTTCACCAAATTTTGTTCGAATGATTACAATTGCGAGCAAGTCGCCAAATATGGTGCTGATAAACATCTTGCATGCCACAGCGACGCTAATTAAATAAACATAAATTTGCATAAAGGACAGTTTCGTTTTGTTAACCATTTGTCTACTGTGCTGGCCATAACCAGCCATGCAAAAACCCACCCCCAATTTCCTGTGCCAGCCGTAAAAAGGCATGTGAGGACAATAATTGCCCTTCCTACCCTCACTGAAGATATTTTGCTCCTCTTATTGTTCTATTGTTGTTAAGGACAAATAAACCAATGAGAATGGACTTACTGAGCATAGTTTTAGCAGACTTTAGGGGTCCTAGAAAGACGGTTTGAGATCTTCAACACATGCTTGTGCAAAAATCGTGCAGTTTCTCATGGGCAAGGACAAAATAATTTTCCGTGCTAAATCATGGGGAACAATATTACATAACACAGATGCGACAACTTTGAGCGTGAACAATTCTTGTTGTTGTCCTGCCAAATATTTTTTAGTTCTGCAATTATCATCAAATTAACAAGTAAAATTATAAAATGTTAGGTACAATCAGTTGCTCTCTTTATCGTGTCATTCAATGGACAAGAAAGCTGGGCCATGTACCATATTAAAAAACCAGAAGAGAAACCACCGAAGCAAAACATGACCCATGACCTAACTTAATATTTAACCTAAATGTACGTCACACAGGCTATCGAATTGCACTGCACTTTCAGCACTTTTGTTTTTCAGGGCTAATGGGAGCGCAGGAGCATGAGGAAGTTTCTTTTTGTTTAGTTCCGTTCCGTTTCAATACGTTCACTGGATTTGTTTCAGGTTTTCACACAAGTCGATATCTAGGAACCCGGACGGGCAACTGCTTTTTTTTTTCAGTTGCCCAAGACCAAATGTTAGTCGCCCGAGGCGACCGGGTGCTGTTAGAGCACAGCCTTGGCATGGTTGATCATTGCAGTTATACAAACAACTTATTGAGCAGTTGTGAAATCAAAGCCTGCAAAACATTCAGGCCTGCAAGGGATGTGTAAACTAGGTTGCTAGTCACCAGATTCCACAAGAGATATAATTGCGAGGATAAAAATCACGTCTTCCTATTTTTCTCTGCAGTTCAAATACCCAGTATATAATTGTTATATAATTATGTTCACTTTAATTTATACCATACCATAGAAAAAACGGTAAATCAGGATACATAAAAGCCATTGTATATTTGACGGTATTGTATCCAACCTTCCCATCATATACCACACATATGTCACATTGACTCTATTGTCCACTATATTAGGTTTGTGTGAATACTGAGAAAATCCCGGGAGAAACGACAAGTCACTTTTAAGATATTGCATGGTATACCACTCGAAAACGTTGCATTTCCAAAGATGCAAGAAGCTTTGTACCTGATTTAGGAATGGCCATCATCAACCCAAAATACCCCAGGGAGACCAATCAAACAAGCTATTAAACTGCAGCAATTGAGATCAGTGACATGATTTTGCAGGAAATCAGGACAGGCGATTTGGCTTGTGACTGGCTAATTGCAAATTTTGGTATCATGGTTATTTCTCATATTGCTTACATTTACGTACATTTTGAAAATGTAGGGTAGCAAAGTTAGGAATGCATGAATCATGGGCACTATTCCACTGGGTGATAATTGAAAGTCTTTATTAGTTCAAATGAAAAATGTCAGACTCAGCAGATGTGAGTCTGAATGAAAGCAAGATGCAGTATACATGTATAATTTAAAACCTACAATTTACATGTAAAATCTAAAAATAACAATAAGATGAATACAATTTAAAATCTTCACAAGTTTAAAAGAGACATCTGTTCACAAACAAGTTTTTTTTATCTCTGAGTTCTTATCTGGTTAGACTAGAGTAGGAGCACCCTCCCTTGGATAGAGTGTGAGTTAGAAAAGGAAACTTAGTTCATTTCTCTTAAAGTTTTCCCTGTAGAGATTTACAGTATGGGTACTGTTAAAATAAAGCTTATGTTTTGGTTGTCAATTTTTGGATTAAGGCCATTGGCAACATCTCATTTAATGACAGGCAGATACATGTACACTGTATATTCCCCATTTTGGCATAATCTCCTTTCATATTTTTACTTTCCTTTGGTGAAATTTTTTCCTACTTTGCCACATCATGGAGATCATGTGGCCTGACATTTTGAATTGGTAAAAAGTCAAGGGTGTTCACAGGCAGATGGGTTTTCCAATATTCTGTATTATAACATGCCACTAAATCACTTTGATTGGTTAATTCAGCATCTACTATTTGCCCATTTGGCAGAGGTGGGCAAACTCAGCAAACTAACTTTAACCCTCCACCAAAGTCAATCTGAATGCACTATTGAGTCTCGGAAAAACTGTTAGTAGTAAGCCACCTTAATAAGTATTCTTGACCAGGTGGTAACAAATCTTGAAGTAAAGCTGTGAATATTGTTAAAGTAATGTAGTAAATGTGATGCACATTTAGTTATTGTAAAAAAACAACAACAGCAAAAACAATACAAAAAAAGCAAAAAATAAATCTTGAAGTGGACTAGGTGTCTTTCCTACAACATATTATTTTAGATACCGCTTGTTGGCTCATTTCCAAACAGTTATTTTTTTGGGCAAACCCCCCTCCCTGGACATACATGTAACCTGAGCCCTCATGAAATAAGCCTGGTACCATGAACCCCTGAGTTACAAAGTTAGGTAAGCCTGGGCTTAGGGCTTAAAAGTGGCACTTTGCATTTTCTCTTCTGAGCTTCTTGTACCAGGCAGGCTGCACATGTTCGGAAATATTTTTTCTAATTTGCTCCTACATGTAAATGTAACAATTTGTTTGGCCTGATGTAAGCTTCAAGTCATCTTTCAGGTAATAGTGGATTCTTTTGGTGGTGCAGTGTGGTGTTTATCAGCAAATTATGAAAAAACTCACTTGGCAGTAAGTATATAAGCAATTAGCCTCCATTTGTAGTGAAAAATATACCTAGTAAGGATATTTGTCTTCGGACAGTATCTGTGCTGAGAAGCAGACAGTTTCCTGAGAGCATAGCTCAAGGTAAACTGTGAGCCTTCAGGAACAGACAATGTCCACAGACATAAATATATCCTAGCCAATTTTCTCATCAAATGGATGCTATCATGTTTATTATCCTTCGTATATTTCCACAACATGCACAGTTTGAATATTAGAGAATATCACTCGGATATTCCCATGTTTTAGCTAGGGCATATTCAGTCACATGACACATTTACACCAATCAGGAGCAAGCGAAATAGTTGGCATGTTACTCTATAAAAAGCTATAATATCTTCTAAGGAGAATTTTTTAATTAAAGACGCAGTCATACATTGAATCTTCAGTAAATGTTAAAATAATAACTATGCCCCGTAGATCATTTAGAGCTTATTCTGAAATTATGCTGACTACTACATGTATAATCTTTTTTCAAATGTTTGAATAATGGCATATTTATTAATACCATAAAATCACATAGTTTGCAATAATTTGTCTCTCAAACAGTTAGAACATTGTTCATTTTGTAATTGCAGTATATGTGTTTCATTAATGACTGTCAGGGCCTCTTATCTTTGGTAGCCGATCCTATAGAAAGAGGAAAGGGTTGAATCAGTTATATGATATATATATGAAATAATTCATATTTGAACTGTGGTTATAGATGCAAGTGAAGTATGATCCTCGCAGTAAATCTATAACCGCAGTTCAAATATGAATTATTTCATAATTATATATATATATCACATAACTTCACTGCACTGGAAAATATGAACTCAATAATTTGACCTAGCTCCCAATGTGTGGCTTCATGGCTCAGTTGGTAGAGCATCGCACCGGTATCGCGGAGGTCATGGGTTCGAATCCCGTTGAAGCCCTGATTTTTTTCAGGCTTCTTCTTTCCAATTGCTTAAATTGGAAAATTTACTGCGAGGATCATACTTCACTTGCATCTATAACCGCAGTTCAAATATG
>CM042746.1:23979092-23981592 GCA_022496165.2 Catalaphyllia jardinei | reverse complement strand
TCTTTTACATACCTTTAAATTTGAGCTCTTGGTTGATAATCATCTATCTTTCTTTAGTGTCCTTCTGGTGAAGTGATCGGAGTTTCGACAAATAATAAATATTTCTGATCTGGTAGAACAGTTTCATCAGGCTTTGGACGTGGTACCCGGGACAATGAATCTCTGGAAGGAGGGGATTTTGTGCAGAACTCACGCAGTACTCCACTTTTTTGTTGGCAATCACCTTTGATATATTCTAAGTACAGTTCTCCAGCGTGAACATTCTGTTCTATGAAGGCACTGATTTTCTTAAAGTATGCATGGTCTGGTACGTTATTTTGTTTCAATTCTGCTGTTGATACAAACTGCTTGAGCTGTTCAGTATTGAAAAAATATTGATCTTCTCTTTGAGGTGTGATGAAGGAGTACATAAAGTCTCCAGCTGGACCTGGCTCCTCTTGTATTTGTTCAGTCACATCTTTTGCAACACACCATGCATTTTGTTCCATTGCATTTTCTTCAAGTTTGTTTAATTCATCAATGGAAAGGTTTTTCACATCTTTATTCTCCAGGCTATCCAGAGCTTCATGGTACTTCCACTTTAAAGCCCCTCCATCAACAGTAGCCTCTCCAATACAGACATTTGATCGCTCTGCTTCATTCTGTCCACTGTCATCACATGCTCTGTGAATGCGGTTTAAGCAATAAAAATTGAGGATTAGTGCAACTTCTGCATCTCTGAATCTGACTTAAATATTGCTGCAGCCAACACCGGGTCCAGCATCAGTGGCAAACAGTACATTTCCCTTTCCTGTCGGTAAATTAGGTTCTGCAATGTGCTGCTGAATCTTTCTTGCTTTGTCTTGCAAGTCAACATAAATCTAGCGACGTTGTAAGAGATCAGAGAAAAATTGCGAGAGAGTGTTCTCAGCAATCAGTCACTTGTCATCTTATGGTGATGTGATAGCCTCCAATCATTGTAGTGTGATAGGCCTTAACAGCTTAAAAAAGAGAGATGGTCGCTGGCTAAAACTAAAAGGCCAATTTACAGTGGATGCTATTGAAACAATCAAAGTAAATGTGTCACAAGTTGTATTGCATGCTATAGATGATAGTGATGATGATGATGACGATGATGATGATGATAAGGAGGAGGAGGATGATAATGCTTCTGAGTGTGATGGTAGTGGTGCAGATGACTAAAGATGATTTATAGAAGAATCTGTTTAAAAAGATGTTTGAAATAATATAAGTGAAGGTTTATGAACACACAGTAAAGCTTATTGAAGGCTTCGGTGGAAAAGGGGCGTTAGGGTTTTTACTCAAAAGTGAACTTTGTCAAAAAGGCTCCAAATTTCACACGCAGTTTTGTTTACGTGTGTCAAACAATGCTCTGCATGTTTTTCCCCTGAAGTTTGCTTTCTTTTCGAAAAATATTACGTATGCGAAAAAACACATTTTTCCAAGGGCATTCTCTGGGGACCTTTGGTTAAATGAAAAACAAAAGAAACCTTTTGTTTTGCTAAGCAATGAAGTCACTATAATAGCATCATTCTCTTACTACTGTTTCGTTAGCGCAAGCAGGTAAGGCACTGAACGGGCCAGATTCGAATTTGTTTTGCCGAGACACAGGTTCGATACCAGGTCGCTCAATTTTTTTTTCTGTTCTGTTCCTTTAGTTCTTTGAAAAACCAAGATATCTATTTAAAGAAATTGCGTATAGAGCTGGAGTCTGGGGACATTTTTTATACAGGCTATTGTGACGAAAGCACACAACACGTGAGTTTCGATCGAGCGTCAAAGCAGCGAGAAGTGATGCATTACAGCTCTTTCGACTAATATCTTATGCATTGTTTTTAAGTACCTTGTAGCCTGCCTGGTGGTTGAGAGGCATCATAAAGCCTTGATAAACCTGTAAGTCACCAACACGTTTTAAAGAAGCAAAATGTGTTCTCTAACTACTTCCAACGCAACTAATAAAAGCGGCAAGTTATCAGCGTTTGAAGTTAGGTCGATCCAGGCAGCAAAGTCCAAGAGCAGTTCTTGCCCAAGAATAAAACCCTGTCGTGAGTTGTGGCCCATTTGCCAAACGTTGGTAGCATCAAAGTTTGGAAAGTGAGAACTGCTTTTAGACTTATAAACTTTTTCTTGTATCATCCGCCATGTTTACCCGCGCAAGAAGGTGTAACAGAACCTTCCCGGCATGCATTGCGATCACGTTCGGCAGGGCAAGACAAGACAAGATCAGTAAGGCAAGACAAGACAATACTTATTAACTCACACTTTAACTAATTACAGAGCTTGTTTTTTCCTTTTTTATTCCAACGTAATATTGGCCAAGAGGAAGCAATCGTTTGAAACCTAGATCTTTGATCCAGGTTGTGTTGATTTTATTTAAATCGACATGATTTGTAGTGTTTTAAACTTCTGGGATCAGCGGCGATGCAGATGTATGGAGAGCTGTACGTTGCATGGAAGGGTTAATCTGTTAGTCTGTCAGCCCCTCATTTTTGAGCTTATG
>CM042746.1:23963381-23970881 GCA_022496165.2 Catalaphyllia jardinei | reverse complement strand
GTATTTTTTTGTACCTCAAAGATCAAAAATCCAAACTCTATTTTCCACAAGAAACATATTCTGAAGTGAACGATGAAGATATTTGGAGAAATGAATGGGGAGGTAAAATATTTTTTTCCCATGGAACCAAACACAGCAAAGGTGTTTGCATTCTAATAATCAAAATTGATTATTCTTTTAGTGAAAAGTCCGGACGAATTGTGTTAATTACTATAGTTATCAACTCTTTAATGTTATTGCTTTGTAATATTTACGCCCCAAACAATCAAGCTGAACAACTGGAATTCTTGCAAGAGCTAAACAATTGCCTTATAGACAAATCAGAACTGACTACACTGATC
This sequence comes from Catalaphyllia jardinei, assembly GCA_022496165.2. Lineage (NCBI taxonomy): Eukaryota > Metazoa > Cnidaria > Anthozoa > Scleractinia > Caryophylliidae > Catalaphyllia > Catalaphyllia jardinei. Next base: position 23,970,540 of record CM042746.1, on the reverse strand, counting down.
GTAGGTGGCAACTGGAATTGCACTTTATCAAAGAATGATAAAATTGGAAGCAAGCCCTGGAAAGCAACTGGCTACAGAAATCTAGTCCTGAATACTATGGATATACTTGATTTTGTGGACATTCAAAGAGAACGACATCCAAAATCGTGCGAGTATTCTTACGAATCAAAGGCTCTAAAAGTAAAATCCAGAATATACTTGTTTTTGGTCGCCAAAAACTTGACACAATTCGTCAAAAATAGTGAAATCTATCCTTCTATAGCGCCAGACCACAAAGCAATTTACATGTCATTGTCTTTGTCTAATGAAACACCTAGAGGACGTGGACTTTGGAAATTTAATAATTCTCTGTTGAACAATGAACACTATGTCAACAAAATATGTGAAATATATTTTCACACTTGTTCTTATTACTCCAAGTTAACTTTTAACAAACGGATTTTTTGGGAGATGCTTAAAATGGAAATGAGAGCAGCAACCATCTCTTTCAGCAAAAATTTAACAAAATCAACAAATTGTAGGGAAATGGAAATAACACGTTGACCTCAGGCATTAGATGAGTTCATCTATAATAACTTTCATGCCCCTGACATTGATCAGGTCTTAAATGAATTTGATGATCTCAAAACTGAACTTCAGATAATATACACTAAGAAGGGAAACGCAGCAATTTTTAGGTCGAAAAGTAGATAGGTGGAAAAAGGTGAGCACCCCACCAAATACTTTTTTCACTTAGAGAGAAGAAATTACAATAAAAAGACTATATCTGAACTACGGGTGGAGAATGAAACGATTATTAAAAACCAGACTCAGATTTTGGACGCTATTGAAACGCATTTTAAGGATTTATACACATCAGCAAGTAGCGCAACACAAGAGGAATATGATAGCTTTATTCAGGAATTGCACCTTCCTAAGCTTTCTGAGTAAGAGCCAGATGAACTTGAAGGCCTTTTAACGTACGACGAATGTAAACATGTCTTAGAAACTTTTCAAAATGATAAATCTCCAGGTGAGGATGGTTTTACGGTAGAGTTTTACAAATTTTTCTTCGAACTGTTAGGACATAACCTTGTCGAAAGCTTCAATGAGGCTTATGAAGCAAATGAGCTTTCGATCTCCCAAAGAAGAGGTATCATTACTCTTATACCAAAGGAGGATGGCTCCCTGCTAGATTTATCGAATTGGCGACCAATAACTTTACTTAACGTTGATTGCAAGATAGCAACAAAAGCTATAGCTAAAAGAATAGAAGCTTCGCTGCCAAAGCTAATAAACCTCGACCAAACTGGTTTTATAAAAGGGCGCTATATTGAGGAAAATATTCGTCTCATAATCAACATCATGGAATATACTAAGACGCATAACATTCCAGGCATTCTAGTGTCTCTGGACTTCAGAAAAGCTTTTGTCTCCCTTGAATGGCCCTTTATAACGAGAACATCAGATGTCTTCAATTTTGGTACGAGTATTCAAAAATGGGTTAGCACCTTTTACACCAACATAGAGAGTGCAGCAATAAACAATGGTTTCGGCCTTCTAGAGGAGTCCGTCAGGGATGCCCACTATCCCCATATTTGTTTATTCTTTCAGCAGAAGTAATGGCCAGTAAAATCCGACAAGACCTACTTATCAAAGGAATTGAAATATTAGGAGACGAACTGAGATTGAGCCAATGTGCAGATGATACGAATAATTTTTGTGCTGATCTGGCTTCTGTAGAAAAGGCCTTAGAAACAGTTGATAACTTTGGTTCGCTAGCGGGCCTAAAATTAAACCGGAAAAAACAAAAGCAATCTGGTTGGGAAAATGGGAAAATAGCAAAAGCAATCCATTACAACTGAAATGGCTACGCAATCCGGTTAAAATCTTAGGAATCTGTCTCATATGACGAAAAGGGAAATAACCAACACAATTTTATCTACAAGTTACAAAAATTGCAAACAAATCTGGACCTATGGAGGGCATGTGACCTTAAGCTATTTGGGAGAGTACTAATAAATATTATAAAATCTCTCGCTCTATCACAACTCGTTTACTCAGCATCCAATCTCAATGTCCCTCAAGAAATAACGCCAATAATCAAACAAAACTTTAAATTTCTATGGAAAAACAAAAACGACAAAATAAAAAGAGAAGGCCTCTATCAAGATCGAGACAAAGGGGGTATACATATGATTGACGTAGAAACTATGATTAAAGCATTGCGGTTAGCTTGGATTCTGAGACTTTTCACACCGGAAAGGAAAAACTGGAAAACTATCCCAGACTATTTAAGTAGATTTGGAGGTTTGAGCTTTCTTTTAAGATGTAACTACTGCACCAAATCTATTGGTGGTTTGCCATCTTTTTATAAAGACATTTTAAAGTTTTTCAGTGAATTGAAAACCCTGTATAACTACGACAGAGGACAGGATATGGTCTTATTCAACAACAAAGAAATTCTCGTTGGAGGGAAGCCTATATTCATCAGTGAATGGTTTAACAACAATATTCTGTTTATACAAGACTTGCTGAATAGCAATGACCAATTTATGTCTTACCAAGAATTTAAGAACAAATCCGCTTGCAAAACGAACTTCCTCCAATTTTATCAAGTTGTAAGTGCAATACCGAAGCATTTAGTCACAAAAGCAAAAAACACAGTACCACTAGAAAGGGAACTATACATTGAGAACAGCCCCTTTTTCCAACTAGACGACCTGACAGCAATCCACTTAGGCAAAGCCAAAACTAGGGACTTCTATTGTTTATTTAACCAAAAAATTCACACAAGGTGTCAAACTGGCCCAACAAAATGGAACCAAACAATGCACATGGATGGAGAGGCATGGAAAAAATATTTAACTCCCTTAAAAACATTTGTAAGGAATCAAAATCAAAAGAATTTCAATTCAAACTTATTCATAGAATTGTAGTAACAAAAAAGGAGCTTTTTTTGATACAGAATCAAAACAGGTAACGAATGCCTCTATTGCGGTAAACACAATTCAATTGATCACACATTTAATGATTGTGAATTTGTTAAACACTTTGTAAAAAATGTGATCAACTGGTTTAATGCTGTCAATAATTCAAACTTTATTCCAACGATGGAAGAAAAACTATTTGGCATCATGTCCGGCCCATATGATAAAACATTACTAAAGAAGTTTAACTATATGACCTTGTTTATGAGATACTACATCCACACTTGTAAGATGCATAACAAAGCTATTCACCTCTCTACTTTCGTTGACAAAGTGTTATCTAAATACAGAATAGAAAAATTTACTTAATAACTAATTGGAAAAAATACTCCTCCCCCAATGCACAATAAGAGACAGACATAATGGTGTAAATACTTGTAAAGTGGTGTAATGTCCTATTTATACTATATAGAATTATTTTTCTTAATTATTAAAAAAAGAAAACTCCTTCCAAAAAAAGGAAAGATCAACAAGTATACAATCAAATATATAGCTGTCCTTTGTTCAAAAAAAAAGAAAAAAGAAAAAAAGAAATGACTGTAATTTTTTTGTTTATTGTACTTCATAGACAGCTGTCTAATTTTCTTAGCCGCTATGGTTGTTATAGGCAGTTAATACCTTATATGTTTTAAAACTTATGTATTACTTCTATTTTTTTATCTGTTTATGGTATAAATAAATGTTGTTTGTTGTTTAAAAAAAAAATCCTTTTTAACGTGTTAAAAACTAATTACCCACCCCCAAATTTTTATAGCCCAACCCCCGCCCCCTCTACTTGTAGTCGTATTGCAGGGGACTGATTAACAATTAAGAGCCCAAGATGTTCAAACTCAAACAGATATTTATATGTAACAGCAGGAAAACAACAGTTATTACAAAAGTGCTCATTTGGTTTGCTCGCTCTCGTGTCCTCCTCTGTCACGTGACATTCCCACGATTCCACTACATACTTTGACCGGTCCCTTACAATACTATGGGTTGCAGGGTTTTCACAGGTCAGGTTTAGGGAAAAGTTCATCTAGATTAGGGATCACAATTCTATTGTGTGTCTGTGAATTGACGTTTGGAAGGAAAATCAGATAAAATTAAAACATTGCTGGAATCTCAAAGATTTTTTCCTCAACAAAGAAGTAAATTTGTTGAAAACATATCAGTCATAAATGGGTGGAGGAGGAGCCAGAAGCTGCTACTGCATCCAACATTTTAATTTGTGATTATATAGTTAGTCAGGGATAAGTCAAGAGAATTTTTAAACCTGATAACTATGGTAAGTATGATTTGTGAAAACACTCTCATGACCAGTAGAACGGTAAAAAGTTAAGTCTACATACGCGCCGAGTGGCTCATCAGGCCGGAGCTTATCCCGATTTTGGTAGCATGAAGTGACCAGGAGTACTTCTACTCCCCCCTGTATGGGATGCTAGTCCATTGTAGGGTTACCCTCCAGCATTGAATTTGCCAATACCCATTCATACACCTGGGTGGAGAGAGGCACTGTGAGAGTAGTGCCTTGCCCAAGTACAATGTCCCCAGCTAGGGCTTGAACCCAAACCGTTCACTCCCAAGTAGAGTGCACTAACCATGTGGCCACTGCACCTCCTACAATGACCAGTACTGTAAGATTATATATGTAAATTGCTTTAGTTCATCCTTTGCAATACTATTCTCTGCAGTTTTAAGCGCTTATCTCCCGATATAAAATGTGTCCATGTATTTAATTTGATAAATTGCGTACTTGTGTACTGATGTATTATACAACGTAGCTTCCTATGGCTATTCTCACCACATCAGATCACATACAGTGCATGTACTGAATGTAAAGATCCTGGTTTTGGTTTCCAAGTAAGCACTCTGGCCTCAATAATTTATTAGAAACATGAGAGATGTTAAAAACAAAAAATTATTGTGACAGAACAGATAAGAATTAACCCATTGACACTTGAAGGGTCATGGCACACCAACCTCAACATGTTTCATACAAGACCAGATAAAAGCAAGTGAAGTATGATCCTCGCAGTAAATTTTTTCCAGTTTAAGCAACTGGAAAGAAGAAGCCTGAAAAAAATCAGGGCTTCAACGGGATTCGAACCCATGACCTCCGCGAATACCGGTGCGATGCTCTACCAACTGAGCTATGAAGCCACACATTGGGAGCAAGGTCAATTTAGTGAGTTCATATCTCCCGTAAGGGAGATATGAACTCACTAAATTGACCTTGCTCCCAATGTGTGGCTTCATAGCTCAGTTGGTAGAGCATCGCACCGGTATTCGCGGAGGTCATGGGTTCGAATCCCGTTGAAGCCCTGATTTTTTTCAGGCTTCTTCTTTCCAGTTGCTTAAACTGGAAAAAAAAAAATTTACTGCGAGGATCATACTTCACTTGCATCTATAACCGCAGTTCAAATATGAATTATTTCATATACACGTTACATCAAGACCAGATAAGTAACTTCAGTTTCAACTAGACATGCTCAAAGACAAATAAAAAGCCCTTTTAGGATTAATTTAATAAGAGGTTAGTGACCTTTATAAATTTATTGCAAACACCTAGTAGAGGAAATCCCATGTGAAAGCGCTGTGGATGCTTGTTGTCTGAGTGTCTTTTTGCGTTTTAAAAAGATGATTGTGGTGTTATCAGTCCTTGTGTGGAAGTACCATTCATATCATGCAAGGAGGCTTGTGATTTCTGCATTCAATCCTTCTATCCACCAAAAAGTTAATTTATTAACAAGCTGATGAACAATGAAAATTTACACAACATTATAGCATTACTTACAGGGTGATAGCCAGAAAAAAAATGACTGAGGCAATGTCCACAGTAAAATTCTCTTCCCAGATGATTAGCAGTAGTTTTTACAATAACTGTATAATTTCTTGTACACTGATTGGCTTATTTTTATCATCAATAAGAGTACAGACGGATAAAATTTTAATTTATGCAAGCTTTCAACAGTTCAACCTTCAGCTGTCAAACTGTCAACTTTTCAACCAATGGGATTTTATTGCCTCGCTTAAGTAGCCAATCAAAAAGCGAGAGAAGCTATTGACAATGTTTGCGTCGTTTTGAATAAATTTCACATAGCTTTGTTTACGGCAAGTTTATGCCATCTTTTCCCCACATTTATTCCTGGCATTTGACCAATTTGGGGTCTTGTTACTGCAGAACCACTCACCTACGGCTTATGGTTCCATAGCCACTTTGACAATGTTATGATGCAATTTCTCATCAATAAGAGGTCAGACACATTAAAAACTGACATCTATTCTTCACACAGATTTGTTATAATACTATATTGTCCTGCACAGTCACCTCATGTGAGTCACAGTAGTCACACAGATTTGTTATACTGTATACTGCATTGTCCTGCTCAGTCACCACATGTGAGTCACAGCAGTCACACAGATTTGTTATATACTACTATACCTGCCAACTCTCAGGCATTATGCGTGAGTCTCACGCCTGCAGATCTAAAATTGTGATCTCACACATTCAGACCAATATCTCACGCATAACTGACAATAGCGAGTGTAATTGCTTAAAAACATTTGAAAAGTCGTCAGAACATCTTCGGAACTCTTAATAGTGCTTGAGATTGCCTAGAAATCCTTTGGAAATTGCTGGCGCCAGCCCAGTTTTGAAGTTGTCGAAAATCTCTCTACACCTTCGATTTCCTTTGGAAGTCGTCAGGAAATGTTCAGCAATCTTCGGAAGTCGTCGGAAATCTTCGGACAGCTTTGGAAGTCTTTCGGAAAATTCAGGTTGTGTGGAGACGAAAAATCTCGCACAGTTTACTGTAAAAAAGTTGGCAGGCATATACTACATTGTCCTGCTTAGTCACCTCATGTGAGTCACAGTAGTCACACAGATTTGTTATATATACTACATTGTCCTGCTCAGTCACCTCATGCAAGCCACAGTAGTTACACAGATTTGTTGTATACTGCATTTTCCTTAATAGTCACCTCATGTGAGTCACAGTTGTTACACACAGATGGGTTTTACATGTATACTACATTGTGTGAAGCATAATTATATGAAATATTTCATATTTGTACTGCGGTTGTAGATGAAAGTAAAGAGTGTGCGGAGGTCAAGGGTTTGAATCCCGTTAAAGTCCTAATTTTTTTCAGGCTTCTTCTTTCCATTTGACGATAAAAACTTGCGACAAAACGTTTCTTAATAACATTAT
>CM042746.1:23932564-23961469 GCA_022496165.2 Catalaphyllia jardinei | reverse complement strand
GTAGTCACACAGATTTGTTATATACTACATTGTCCTGCACAGTCACCTCATGAGTCACAGTAGTCACACAGATGTGTTATATACTACATTGTCCTGCGCAGTCACCACGTGTGAGTCACAGTAATTGAATTAAAGTCAATTAAAAGTTCTCCAGTACAAGCAATGTTGGATAGCTGCAGGCTCATCTGAGGGGCAGGCTGGAGTTCACGTTTTTTCAATCCCTGAATATGAATTTTTCTTGTCATTCAACCCTTCCAGGTCACTGCAATTTAAGGATCACCATGGACGAATTTCACTCCGGAAGTACTCTTATATGGGCAATACACATAACAAGGTGCATATACAACTCCAACTGAATAAAGATGGTGAATTTTAAGCACACTAATGAAATGTGGAAAGTGAACTGATCAATATAACATAGCCATGGGAAAAATAAGGAAAAAACTTGAGTCCCCAACAGGAAGCAAACCCATGACCTCCAGAACTCTGAGGGGGCACTCTAGCTCCGAGAACTCATGGAGTATGGGGTCATTTACCCCTTTGCAGCCATTTTTTCATCAATTTCTGAAATTTATACTTAGAAATAAAGATATACTAGTGGTACTTATCAGTAGTTCATGTGCCAATGAGTACAATTGGAGAGAAGGGTTGTTCAAATTAATTATTCACGCAAAAGAGAAAGCGTGAGTTTTTCTCTACAAGTTTTGCAGTTTTTTTATTGGCCGTGGCTTTGACAATCATGCTAAAAGTTGAATTCAACTTCGAACTAATACTGTACATTACCATTTTGTTTTCTTAAGTCCCAGCAGCTGCTTTAAATCTACGATCTGTATCCAACTTTAAAGCGCACTGAACGTCTTGTTTTCATCGCAGTTGAAGGAAGGGAAAATTATTCATGAACTGTCCACCTGCTGAGCAGATTCTACTGAACAGATTGGCTAAAAACATCACGTATTGTGTCATCACGATCTACATTACATTACATTACCTTGCATTACATTACCTTACATTACGTTACTCTACACTTTGGAGTGATTTTTTTTGCATATACATATCTTCCTGTAGCTCTATAATCTGCCGCCTCGTCAGGCCTTCTGGTCTTCCAGAAGGCCAAACTTGTTCACATGAAGATAAATAGTACTAATTATGTGTCTGAGGATATAAACATACTTTTCTCATTGGACTGTTCTGGCTACTTTATCTTTAGAAGGAAAACTCTGAAATCTACTTAGAAAACACATTAAATTTTGTCCATTTGATATTTTAATGTGAAAAATACTAAACGTTTATGTGTCTACATTTCTTACAAAAGAAATATTGTTTTAGTCACGTGAGGTACCATGTGGCATAAACCATCCATATCTAAATTGCCAAGGCTTGCTTAACTCCAAAAGACTTTTGACCACATCTTGTCACATGTATTATATGAAAATGTCCATTTCAAATGTCACCCAATCATGATTTCTTAAAAGCCAACTGCTGCTCATACTTAAAGAATGGAGATTGCTTGGCCAATTTTGAGTGTGCTTACTACGGTGGCCCACAAGTGCACACCAAATTTAATTCACTCACACCGAATTCAAATTACTCACACCAAATTCAAATCACTCACACTGAATTCAAATCACTCACACCGACACCGAATTCAAATCACTCACACCGACACCGAATTCAAATCACTCGGTGGGGATAGTACTTGGATGGGTGGCCAAGTACGAATACCCCGTGTTGTAACAACTTTTTTTTCTACTTTTCCTTTTCCCCTTCCTTTTCCATGGTGATATTAAGGTGTGCAGAACTGCCATCCTTGTGTAATGGCGTTTTTTTCTATTTATCAACTTTTTGTTCCTCATTTTTTATGTGTATTATTGCCCCCGCAGGGTTTTGGCCCAGAGGCCAAAACCCGAGGAGGCATTAATAGGACCCATCGCGTATAAAGAATGTGAAATATTGGACTAGGTTTACACTAGAGCAGATTTTTCCAGATTCGTAAATGTTATCCGGATTCATCAATTTTAAAGTATTCGGATTAGTAGGCATTTACACTAAAAGGATATTTGGATTCCTGACCGTTTACACAGGACGATAACTTGGGGAACATTCACGATAAAATGGTCAACAAGTTGTTTGTTGCCTCGACAACGAGAAACAAAATGTCACCAGAAAAAAGCCTAGGGGTACGTTAAGCCTGTCTGAAGTTTTCTTTTCACTCACTTATCACGCTATTGTTGCCCATCATGTTGTCCCACCAGGCATTTGTCCTGCGGTCTTATCCAGAATCAACCAGCGATCGTGCCATCATCATTTCCAATAAAGTGAGGAGGACATTAACATTGTTTGCGTCACCTTTTTGGTTGAGCTGAAAAAGGCATTGCACAACACATTGGCGCGAGCAGCGTAGTTGGGACCTAGTTGTTTCGTTGTTCACGGTCCTTTAACACCATCGGTTTCAAACACAAGCTCATCACAGTTCCATTTTATTCAGTAATATACGTGAGGAGGAGTGCGTTCGAAATCTAAGAAATATGGACGTTCTCATGAGTAATAATTACAACGCAGAAACAAGGTGTTCAATATCAAATGTATAGTTACCCGGTGGCTTCTCGATCTGCTTCTGCTCACAACGAAAATGTTTACAATCTAACGAGGTACTGTGACATAAGCCATTATAAGTTTAGAATCTTCATATTACAGTGATTAAGTCATTAGCGTTAGTCTCGAACGACACACTCCCCCGTTAATGATCAAAAATCAATCAGTTTGATTTGTCTCTATTGTCCTCTTCTGGCAGTAATACTATTAGACGGTGGACAGCTCGTTCAACAGTGACATAACCTCTCCCGTTGTATTTAGTGACAGGTTCACCTGGTCTGGGATTCTTGTACTGTACCTCTACTTTACGAACTTTTCCGTCTTTCCCTGGGTAAACTTTTGACACTCTACCAAGTTTCCACTGTCCCCTGATTTGGTTTGAGTCTTGCATCAAGACGATGTCTCCAACAATCATATTGCGTTGTGCAGTGTGCCATTTTTGTCAAATAATAAGGCTGGGGAAGTAATCTCTTGTCCATTTTTTCCAAAAGCTGTTAATGATGCCCTGAATGAATGCAAATCGATGCTGTGGGTTGGATGTAAATTTGACAGGTCCGCTGGCCACTCTGGCAGTTGATCTTCCTAGTAATAGGTCGTTGGGACAGAAATATGTTCCATCATTGGGTGATGTTGGATGTCTGCCAATGGGTCTCTCATTAATCAAATTTGCGATCTCAAATAAAACAGTCTGTAGCTCTGAAAAGGTCAGAATGCTTTCATGGATGGCTGCGGCAATAGCTCTTTTGACTGATTTTACAAGAGCCTCAGAATCTCCGTTTTGCCAGGGAGCATTAGCTGTAGTGAATTCCCACTGGAAACCTTCCATGTTCCCGAATGCTTTTAATTCTTCCCAGTCCCATCCTTTGGTAACACTCTTCAGTTCTTTATTAGCTGCAACTAGCTGAGGTCCGTTATAAAGAATAAAGTTTGAATGGATAACCCCTTAATGAAACAAATCTTCTCAACACCATTAAAAACTTTTCAGTGCTGTAATCCGCTGTAAGATCTAGATACACGGCTCGTGTTCCTAAGCAGTTGAAAATGACTCCATACGCTTTTCCTGTCGTTCGTTTTCTTACTTCATCTTTAATCTTGAAGGGACCAAACAAGTCAATAGCTGTGCAATGCCAGGCTGGGGAAGGCTTGAGTCTCCTCTGGAAGTTCTCCCATTACTTGCTCACTTAGTTTTTTATCAAGCTTTAACGATCAGAGTCAAAAATCGATCAGTTTGATTTGTCTCTATTGTCCTCTTCTGGCAGTAATACTATTAGACAGTGGACAGCTCGTTCAACAGTGACATAACCTCTCCTGTTGTATTTAGTGACAGGTTCACCTGGTCTGGGATTCTTGTACTGTACCTCTACTTTACGAACTTTTCCGTCTTTCCCTGGGTAAACTTTTGACACTCTACCAAGTTTCCACTGTCCCCTGATTTGGTTTGAGTCTTGCATCAAGACGATGTCTCCAACAATCATATTGCGTTGTGCAGTGTGCCATTTTTGTCTAATAATAAGGCTGGGGAAGTAATCTCTTGTCCATTTTTTCCAAAAGCTGTTAATGATGCCCTGAATGAATGCAAATCGATGCTGTGGGTTGGATGTAAATTTGACAGGTCCACTGACCACTTTACTGCGAGGATCATACTTCACTTGCATCTATAACCGCAGTTCAAATATGAATTATTTCATATACAGTATTGTGCAAAAGTAATGCAAACGTATTTCGTCGAAATTCGCGGCTTTTCCTGGCTTTTCGACGAAAAAATATCGAATTTTCGATGGAAGCGAATTTTCAACGAAAAGTCACGATAATTCGTGATGCCTATTGTTTCCAACTACGTGAATTTTCGAACGACAATTCGCTCGGAACGAAAATATACTTCGAATTTTCAAGTGATAATTCGCAGTGTTCGATAAATGACTTAGAACATTTGAGCGAAATATCGCTCTTTGTTTGCTCTGCTTGAACATCTCTACGCATTTTCTGGACGATAATTTGCCCAGTTCGAATTTGCCGCGACGATTCTTTTCTGATGTCACTTCACAGTGTAAGCTTTACGACAAACTCGTGTCCGTTTATACAACAGTTTTATACAAGACTCACCTATAGTACTTCAAAGGTTCCTTTTACTGTTTACTTCACGTTGAAAGGATCGCATTTCTTACACCATTGTTCTTTGGAGGTTTCTTGGCTCACGTTTGTGGAGCATAAGGGCCGCTTGTTGACACGGCCATGTTTGCGTAACCCAGACTCCGCGCGAAAGAGCTTTTTCGCTCTTTTGTTCGCAACCATTTATAGGACGCCATGAAATGCGCAATTGTGGCAAAGTGTTGTGTGACGTTCAAATTAGCGGCTGCGAAAGATACATTTTTCGGTTTGACGGAAATAATGTTAACCATTCCTTTTTTCTATTTCCATGTTCTTTCTCTTTATTGACATTCAAACTTTCTCCGTCATGCCACAGCCCAAGTTACTGTGGGCTCAAAAATAATTTGCCAACATGGCGTACGTGTCACATGGCAAACGTTTAAATCACGAGACAGAGTGAAGGAATTTGTCTGAATTCAACTATTTCAAGAGTTTTCAAACTGGCATGGAATTTATCTGGATTCATGAGTTTTTAAACAAAGCAAGAATTATGTTTGTAAGGTAAGGTGTTCAAAGAATGTTTTCTGCAAACGAACTCTGGAAACGCATCTTGTTGGTATCTGTGTTGAACGCGCGAATGTTCAGCCAAAGTCAAAACAAAGTAAATTTGTTCACTTAGATACGAAATTACAGCGTCAGCTTATAAATAAATATTCTGTCTGCACAAAATATATCTCGTTTCAGTGTTGTTTTACATGGGAAAGCGGGCTTCTGTAAACATCGCTAGTTAAGATTCCAGCCATTTGTTTTAATTCGGCGATGAAGCGAATATTGATGCAGAGTTTCAATAATATTGAACTCAATCCAACGCGTTGCATTGTTTGTTTACATGTCAAGTTCGTGCAATCCTTGAAAATTCACTATACTTCGAACTTCGATATTTTGAACTTTCGTTTCGTTACATCGAAAATTCGTTACTTCGAATTTCGCTAAAGCGAATAATCAACGAAGTTCGCTAATTTTTCGGGAAGAATTCCAACGAAATCCCTCTCGAAAGTTCGTTGATTTTTCGACGTACATTCGCGAGAACAAAGGGCGAATTTCGACGCATTTCGTTTGCATTACTTTTGCACAATACTGTACACTTTGCATCATTTCACTCCTTACGGGAGATATGAACTCAATAAATTGACCTTCATAGCTCAGTTGGTAGAGCATCGCACCGGTATCGCGGAGGTCATGGGTTCGAATCCCGTTGAAGCCCTGATTTTTTTTTTCAGGCTTCTTCTTTCCAATTGCTTAAATTGGAAAATTTACTGCGAGGATCATACTTCACTTGCATCTATAACCGCAGTTCAAATATGAATTATTTCATATACACTTTGCATCATTTCACTCCTTACGGGAGATATGAACTCAATAAATTGACCTTGCTCCCAATGTGTGGCTTCATAGCTCAGTTGGTAGAGCATCGCACCGGTATCACGGAGGTCATGGGTTCGAATCCCGTTGAAGCCCTGATCTTTTTTTTCAGGCTTCTTCTTTCCAATTGCTTAAATTGGAAAATTGACTGCGAGGATCATACTTCGCTTTTGTTGTAACTCATTTCCATCCACCTGGTGGCACAACCTCCCATGACATATATTCCATCTTTACGTAGGCGAGGACATAGACGTTCGTATTTTCCTGCTTTGAGTTCTTCCTGCATGTTCCTCTGAGCTTCTTTGATCCACAGATCTTCAGCCTTCATGAGATCTTTTGTAGTGGGTTCCCTTTTGACATTAAAGAATGTAGGTTTCGGATCTGTGTGATACATCGATAAAACTTGCTCTGTCACTCATAGCAATCTCTTATAGTTGGAATAATTGTTTATGTTAATCCTGGTTACTATATCGTCCTTTATAACTGCAGTCGCAATTCTTACGGTTTTCATAGTGTCCGGTAATTGTTGTTCAGCGTAATTACGACTTATTGGCCATTCACTCTCGGGTTGGTTAAGGAATGTGGGTCCATCCTGCCAACTACTACCAAAACCAAGCTTGCTCGGTTTCTTGCCTCTCGTTAACCAATCAGCAATGTTATACTCGCTTTCGACCCAGTACCAATCTTTAGGATCAGTGTCTTCTTGAATTTCCCCTATGCGCGTCACAGCAAATGTGTTGAAACCATAGGAATCCTTTTGAATCATAGCATGCACTATTTGTGAATCAACGACGTGGTAGAATTTCTGGAAATGATATCTGCATTGCTGTTGTACGAGCACTTTTATTTGTTTGTTAATTATTGCGCCGCATAGCTCTGTGCGATCAATAGACATCTGAATCGGGCAAGGCGGTTCTTGGACAGAATTAGGCTACTTTTAAACAGGCCACCCTTTAGTTCCCATCTTACGTAAGCACATGCGCCAAAGGCTTGGCTGGATCCATCGCTAAAGATAATCAATATTGGATCTCCGACTGCATCACATGGTTTCATGCATCTTTTAAATTTGACATTGTCCATCTCATGAATTTCTTTGAAGAACATTATCCAATCACGCTTATTCTCCTCCGGAATAGGATCGTCCCAGTTCATCTTGATGTCGCTTGCCCATATCTGATGCATCATTATTTTCGCTCTCACTGTGAAAGGTCCTGATAATCCGAGCGGATCGTAGATGCTATTTACTTGTGAAAGAATAATGCGTTTCATTAGCTGTTCTGGGATTTCGTAGGGGAGCAGATTAGTCTTTGAATCTGTTTCGACGCGCAACTTGTGTTTTTTTACGTGAAAAGTTTAGTTTAACTTCAAAGCATAAGTAATCCTTGACTGGATTCCAGATTATTCCGAGAACTTTCTCTGTCGATGTATTTGGTTCACTAGTTATAGCCGTTTTGTCTTGATTCATAGGATCATCTGAAAATATCCAGCCCTTGACTTGGAATCCACCCTTGTTAATCAAATTCTCAATATCGCTGGCAATTGTTTGCGCTGTTGGTAGGTCCTCAGTGCTGTCAATGATGTCATCCATGTAAGTATTTTCTTGGATAATTGGTGCTGCTTGTGGGTATTTTTCTCTTCCCATCTCAGCGGTTTTTGTTAGGGCTACTGTAGCAATGGTGCCTGATGGCTTAACACCAAATGATACTCTTTGTATGATATATGTATCTGGTTCTCTTGTCGTGTCCATATCTCGCCATAAGAATCGGTGGGTGTGCTGATCTATTGGTTTCGTCTTTACGGTATAGTACATCTTCCTGATATCACCCATCAATGCTACTTGGTTCTTCCTAAACCGTATTAATACGCCCACTAGATTGTTGAGTAGATCTGGACCTTTTGCCCAATATACATTAAGTACATGGCCCATGTACTCAATGAACACTGTTCTAACCGGTGTAGACTTCGAATCTGGTTTGAGAACTTCATGATGCGAGATATAATGTATAGGGCCTTTGTAACTGTTTAGTTCTTTACTGAGTTTACGGGCAACATCCCTTGCAACCATGTCTTTTATTTGCATATCCTAAATTTTGACGTGCTGAGAGTTCTTGAGGAGCCTTTTCTCCGTAGAGGTCAGCGTTGCAACTGCTACTCGCCTGTTATCTGGGAGGGCAGAAGGGTTTTTGATCCAAGGATATTCTGCAATCCATTGACCATCCTGATAGTCATATTCGAGTCATTTTTATCGATCAGTTCAAGTTCTCTTTCTTCTTTAATACTGTACTCTTTACTCCCAATGGGACATGTCCCGCATTTACATCCTCCACAGCGGGGTTTACACTCGATTCCAAGATTTTCGATGTTGTAGAAATCCTCTACGTTCGCTTTCATAACATGAAGGACTTTTACATCACTGAGATTAGGTTTCACACTGGTTTCCTCGATTAATGGGCGTGTTCCTCCTATGCATCGGCCGAAGAGATTCTTCAGAAGCAGCAAATGTTCTGAGTTTTGCTCTCTCTCAGGGTGAAATCCAGCGTATTCATAGCCTATTAGGACATCGATTGCTCCGGTAGGGCGCACAATTTCTTCCTTTGAAACGTTTTTGAACAATTGAACTACACCATCAATATTTATGCTTTGAATGTCTGAAGTGATCTTGTCTATGCCATAAACGTCAAACTCGCAATTTGGCCTTTTTTATAAAAGAGACATAGCCGGTACTTTTCTGATGCAATCTTCTCGCTTTTCGCACCCACTTTTACGATAGACCGCTCTTCCCATATTCCCTTTAGTTTCTCTTCCCGTGCCTTTTGGTTTGTAATGAGTGATATGGAAGCCACGTTGTCCCACATGACGTTTACGTATCCTCTCTTTGTTTTTATTCTTTGAAGTTGTAGGCGACATGTATCGAGTTGTGAGTTGCTGCAGATATTTGCTGACGCTGTGACTTCTTTTCTTTCTTCGTGGATTTTTTTTTTTTGTATTTTAATAATATTTATTGATTATCAGTTTTACATACAATTCACTACACTCACTTACTACCTACTACACTCACTCACACCCACTTACATACAGGCACACACACACCCAAATGACAAAAGTACTAAGATACTAAAATTGTAATTATCATTATCATCATCATCATCACGCACATTTCAATAACTTATTTATCTTCGAAGCCGCACTTACTCCATTTCGAAAAGTGAACTTGCCACTTATTTTTCCATTTAGCAATCTTGCCTTCTAATTGATAGACTGACTTGATTCTTAGTAATAGAACATTAAAAAGGGGTTTTAAATTATTAGACCTGCAATAATATACGTACTGCTTTGCAATAAGAATAATATGATTAAATAACAAGAAACAATCATTTCTTTGCCAGTCACCAAATAATATATCTACCGCAGATAGGGTTTCAATGTTGATATCTCTACCGTTACACCAGACTAAAAGTTCTTTCCACAGCGTTGCAGTGAAGTGGCAAGTCACAAGAAGATGTTCGAGGGACTCCATCACACCACAAAAAGAACAGGCTGCCGAATCTGTTTTACCTATTTTCTTTAGAAAAGTGTTTGTCACTAAATACCTATTCAGAATCTTATATTGGAATTCTCGTGTTTTTGTGTCCAAAGCAACTTTGAAGGGCAAACTATAAATTTCCTTCCAATCCAAACAGACATCATCAAAGGTTTCATTATACTTCAATTGAGCTGTCGGTTGAGCCACAAGCCCAGAAATTAATTCCCAATAGACCCTTTTAGAGGTCACCTCACTTATCAAGACGTTCTGGTTATCTAAGACTAGTTGAATGTGGTCCTGAAGGACAAACGAGATTTTGTCTACATAACCATTTGTTTTAAGGGATTTCCGCCACGGTGCAGGGATGGCATCCATTAAGGACATCAGATCAAAGATGTCTTTTGGGGAAAAGTCCAACTGACGCAAATTGCCTTGAGAGATAAATTGATTATTTTCTGTGACCAAGTCACCTATTCTGAATAATCCTTTACTAACCAAGCTTTGATTGAACACAGATTTACCATTGATGCAAATGAATTTGTTGTTCCAGATAACAGTGTTGAGTATTTCTCCGTGCGATAACTCCGGAACACTATTACATGTGGATGCGGAGCATTGCGCAAAGCACTCAAAACATTCTCTGTAGAACTTTGGAAGATTAATTGGAAGCTTTTTAACATCAAAATTACAGCATAGAATGAACTTATTCCCAACTGGTTTCAGATAGTGTAATAAAATAGTTTTCCAGTGACAAGGTTCCTTTTCCACTAATCTCTTGCAAAACATTATTCTTTGAGTTTTGATTATAGATTCCAAGTGCGGGGCTTTCAGTCCCCCATCTTTTGTATCACTAATTAGGGATATACGTTTAACTTTATCTTTACCTTTCCATATAAAATCAAAAATAATTCTATTGGCTTCAATTACAACTTCCTTATCTATACAAATTGAACCAGCACAATACATTAGCATTGGGATCACGAAGGTTTTAACAATCTGAATTCAGGTTCAGTCAGGTTCCTCCACCTCCAAAGCTGTAGTTTTGTTTTGATAGCGTCTATTATTCCTTCAAAGTTTAATTTATTCCTCAAACGGCGGTTATAAGAGAAATAGACTCCTAATATTTTAACCGCTTCCTTGATCTCAATATCGATAAAACCTTGATCTTGGGCCGGAGTAACGCACGTATTTCCCAAGATCAACATTTCTGTTTTGGCTAAATTGATGCTAAGACCTGCGCAATTTCCGAACTTTAAAATGACATCTAAAAAGTATTTGAGAGATCTATCATTCTGCAGGAAAGCAGTTAGATCATCTGCAAAAACTTCAATTTTGATTTCCATTCCATCAACAACAATTCCTTGAATATCATCATTTTCACGTATACTAATAGCTAGTACTTCAAGGATAATTATAAACAAATACGGGGAAAGTGGATCTCCTTGTCTCACACCTCTTTGTATCTCAAAAGGTCCAGTAGAGAAACCGTTATTCAGAACACTGCTTGTAATATTTTGATAAAAAGTATGTATCCACTGGATGAATGTAGGGCCAAAGTTAAAAGCAGCTAATGTACTATACAAAAATTTCCTATTCACAGAATCAAAAGCTTTCTGGAAATCCACTGCTAACATCTGTCCCTTGATTCCATATCTTTCTGTATATTCAAGTATATCATCAATCGTCCTTACTGCATCATTAATTGTTCTACCTTTGATGTACGCATGCTGATTATGATGAATTATTTTAGGTAGGACCGTCTGCAGTCTCATGGCAATAGCCTTAGATCTGATCTTGACATCTACATTAATCAGAGAAATCGGTCTCCAATTCGAAATTTTCCGTTTATCTTTATCTTTCTTTTCTATTAAAGTTATTATTGCTTGTTTTTGTGAGTTGGATAATTCACCATGATCAAATGAGTAATTGAGACAATCCACAAAGAGTTCACCGAGACTTTCCCAAAACGCAGTATAAAACTTGACTGTAAGGCCATCATTGCCAGGGGATTTATTGTTTTGAAAAGATCGTAGACTGTGAAGACATTCTGTAGGCGTTGTGGAGTGATGATTTTAATAAAAGATGATCTAGAATTCAATCTTAAATCGTCCGTTTTAGATGCCGAAGGTCGTTATATTTTGATGGATGCCACTGTGCAGGGATCGGACTTCTTATTTGTCAATATTTATGCACCTAATAAGGTTCAAGATCAATGTGAATTCTTTAGCGCCCTAGACACACTGATAGAGAAGTTTCTTGATAGCGCTGAGAAAAAAATAATACTTGGCGGGGATTTCAATGTTACTCTCGATCCCGATTTGGACTGCTCCGGGGGTAACCCCACAAAGAAAGATTCTGTAAAGCACGTTCAAGATGTTTGTTTAAATTTTGATTTAGTGGATATATGGCGCATTAGAAACCCAGAATGCAAACGCTTTACGTGGAGACAGAAGAATCCTTTTATTCAACGTAGATTAGATTATTGGCTGTTGAGCGATTCGTACCAGGAGGAGGTAGAAGGTGTCGATATAATTTCCTCCATAAACTCCGACCATTTGGCTATCGTACTTTATTTTAATAGTATGGAAGAACAAAGGCATGGCCCATCATATTGGAAATTTAATGCGAGTCTATTAGATGATCCTGATTTTTGTAAGCTAATAACCGAAAGTGTGCCAGTATGGTGCGAGGAGTTCATAGAAGTTAATGACAAAAGAGTTCTTTGGGATTTAATCAAATATCGAATAAGGCAAGTGTCGATTAAGTTTAGTAAAGTGAAAGCAAATGCAAGAAGACAAAGATTGAAAACGATAGAAGACTCGTTAAAAAAAGTGGGAGGATGATTGCAGTAGGCACCCCTCCCCTGAAAATATAGAAAAATTGGAAATTATTCGAAGTGAGTATGAATTGTTTTACGAGCATTTAGCAAAGGGAGCGATAATACGTTCTAGAGCCAATTGGTACGAGCAAGGAGAAAAAAGTAATAAGTTTTTTTTAAACCTAGAAACCCATAAAAAATCCAAGAGCTCTATTCGAAAAGCATATACCAAAGATGGTTTCCTTACTTCTGACCCCAAAAGAATTATGAAGGAAGTGGAAGATTTTTATTCTGGTCTTTATAAGAAGGTCAATTTAAAAGGGTCAGATGATGATGATGTCTTTAATCCATTTGTACAGTCTCGGGAATTCCCCAAGCTATCTGGGGAAGATGTTATTGGGTGTGAGGGGAGATTGACGCCTTTCTTCGTGAATGGTTCTATGATGTTTTCCCGAGCAGTCGTTTATGCCACAATTTCCTTTTCTTTTACAATCATTTATGCGATGTCCTCTTTTCAAGCATGACCAACACGCACCCTTTGCCATTAGCATTCTTTTTCTTCCATCTACTGATTCGGACAGATATGATTTACACTCACTTGTCCAGTGCTCAGCGTTGTTGTGGAACAAGCATTTAGATTGAGTCGATTGTCTTTTGTCAGTGTATTTTCTCGCGGTTGTGTGGTGCGCAACTGCTTTAGACATTGCCGTGTTGGAGTTGTAAACCCGAAGTGCGGCACAATCATATTCTATGGCTCTCTTTTGATTTAGTAGAAATTCTAAAAGGTTTGGAAACTTGTTCGTCTTGTCAATGATACTTGCATCTAAGCTGACTGTTTTAGCCCACTCTCTTCTTATATCCATCGGTAATTTTCTTTCTATAATGCTTGCAGAACTGGTCGTTGTAATCTCTGCCTCAAGTCCAAGTCTTTTTGGTCTCTGTATCCGTCTTCCAACAAGTTTACAAATTCGACGAGTCGTTTATCTTCTCCTCTGATGATTTTGGTTCGTCGAATACTGTCAATGATCACATCTGCCACCTTGGCAGGTCTCCGTACTTATCATCGAGGCGTTTCCACATTTCGTTTATGTCATCGTCTACACTCTTTACTGTTTCGTAAGGTTCTTTACCGAGACAGGATCGTAAGACGTACGAAACAACGCCTTTGTCTAAGGTGGGCTCAACATGCCTTTGGAAATCTCTTTTAAACTGTGGATATTCTCGTATTTCACCATCAAATTTGGACAATTTTATTTTCTCCAAGCTAAGGTTGGTCGTTTTTTCCTTTATCGCTTGCTTTGATTCCTTTAGTTGTTCATCTTTAGCAATTTGCACATCTAGTTTTTCAATTATCCCGTTGTACTTTCTCTGAATATCGTGAATCCATTTGATTTCAGATTCTGCTGATTCTTTCGTCAGCAAATTAAGTAGCTCCTTATTAGTTTGTTTGCATTCCTTAAATGCTTCTTCAAGTTGGAGCTGGAATTTTTGGATTGTAGAGATCGTACCCTTATCTGATTCTAGGATGTTGATAATGCTTTGGCATGATGTTTCAAAAACAACTTGTGCCGTCCTTCTTCTTATCGCTGTTTGATCAATTATTCTCTGTATTTGCTTGCGCTCTTTGTTTCTCACTTCTTCATGTTCTGCTTCTGTGCGCGCTCTAGATTCTAATACTACTATGTCGTTTATGTAACTCATCTTCATAGTCGTAGCTTCCATGAATGATTCTTGGACTTCCGTTATCCAGTTATCGGCAGTTTCTACTTCTTCGTCAGTCAAATACATGGTGTATAAATCGTGTTTGCTTTCTAAGAGTCCCCATGCTTCTACCAGCTGAGAATAATTGCTTTCGATAATCTCTCTGTTTCTCTTGTCAGCGATAGATTTGAGAAGCTCATTCCTTTTTCTTGTGAATCTTCCTTTAGCAGATCTTCGGATGAGTTTTGCTTCTTCCGTGGTCGACATCTTTTTGCCCACGGAGGTTTTGCTATTTGCTTAATGGATTTCGAATGTTTCCTTGTTCACGGTCCTTTAACACCATCGGTTTCAAACACAAGCTCATCACAGTTCCATTTTATTCAGTAATATACGTGAGGAAGAGTGCGTTCGAAATCTAAGAAATATGGACGTTCTCATGAGTAATAATTACAACGCAGAAACAAGGTGTTCAATATCAAATGTATAGTTACCCGGTGGATTCTCGATCTGCTTCTGCTCACAACGAAAATGTTTACAATCTAACGAGGTACTGTGACGTAAGCCATTATAAGTTTAGAATCTTCATATTACAGTGATTAAGTCATTAGCGTTAGTCTTGAACGACACACTAGTAATTTTTTATTGGTTCGTTCTGAGCATGCACATACAAGTTATCCTGGACTCTCCTTTGGTCGGCGGGGTTCAGCCCCTATATAGGGCAGGAAGAAAGGAGAGTTCAGGGACTGGACTAGAAGAAACTAGACGCGAACGATTAATTTTTCAGTAAGCTCGCAAGGCAACTCTGGGTAATTCTTGCAGCCACGAGGACGATGAGAGATATTGCATACGCAAGGATACGAGAGGAAGGTTGTTGCGCTCACATTTGCAAAGTTATTGTTCCATTTCAAAGTCGTTGCACAGTTCTTCATAATTTTGAAAGTAACTGATAAGAAAGTAATGAGTAGTTTCACGAATGTACTTTCCATTTAAAATCAACCTTTCCGATATTCTTGGTTTTCACCTGGCGTCATAATTATTCTAAAATGTAAAATCGCAGAGCCCCTGAGTTTTCAGCTTTCTTTGGTTATTGAACATCCTAGATACATTTCCTTTTGAAGGTTTTCAGTTTGGTATATAGCAACCTTCGTTTTTATAGTAGGGCATTTGAAATTCGGTATTTTCACGCCACAGAACATCAAGACGGCCGACAGAATGTGTCACGTAAGTTTGAAAAAAATACTTATTCAATGATTTTTAGCAATCTAAACTGTTGAGGTATTGTGAAAAGTGTTTATGTGAATATCTGCTAGTTCAAAGGGGCGAACGGATCGATTTTTATAGCAGAAGTGAATTCCAGATGTTTTCATTGATTTCCGGTCGCCATTACTGTGTCCCTCTCGATCCAGGACACAACTATGGCATTTCCATGCTGAGCTCTATAAATTTGTGTAAAACATTTTGACGGCTAACTTGAGTACAAAAAATCGCAAAGACCTGAGACTCGGCAAAGTAGATAAGCTAGTAATCTCCTATAATATCACTAATTCTTGACTGTTTTTATTCAATAGTTTTGATTTTATTTTTTCATTGCGTGACAGTGAAAACCAGCAATTGATTTCTTAGCGGCCTTCAATAAAAAAGTGAATTGCTACAGTACATGAACTGAATACATTACCATAATAAATAAATACATGAAATTTCTGCCAGCATCCTTTACTTTAATTCAATAGTCTGCAAGCATAAAAATAAACGTATTTTGAAATTAAAATTGTACAGTTCATTGCATAAAAAACGTCATATCCAAGGCAGGGGCAAATGTAGTGAGAACTATTGCTAGTCCTATAAATAAACAGCGTTCGAATTCTCCTCAATTTTCTCGACTGTTGATCTTTCAAAACATTTAATGATGGCTTGAATCATTCGAAAATTCATACAGCTCGTCAATTTTATGACTTTCAGTGTCTTATATTTCATTTTCAGCAATAGAGTACAATATGGTTAAACCGGTATGAGCGGGCATTTTCGGGAAATGAGACTTCTATAAGGTAGCTTCTATTTTTATTATGAAGACGTTCGTGCCAGAATTTATTCATTGTAGAACGTTCCTTCGTGTTTACACCAAGTCCATAATGCTCGGTCCGCGTTTTATACCCGAGTCCATATTTTATACCCAGTCCGTAATTCTTAGTCCACGTTTTATACTGGAGTCCCTGTTTTATACCCAGTCCGTAATCCGTAGTTCGTAGTCTGTGTTTTATACTTGATTTGCTCTGGGTGTGAGTGATTTGGATTTCGGTGTCCGTGTGAGCGATTTGAATTCGGTGTCGGTGTGAGTGGTTTGAATTCGGTGTGAGTGATTTGAATTCAGTGTCAATGATTTGAATTTGGTGTCGGTGTGAATAATTTGAATTCGGTGTGAGTGATTTGAATTCAGTGTGAGGGATTTGAATTTGGTGTGAGTGAATTAAATTTGGTGTGCACTTGTGGGCCACCGTAGCTTACAGAGCCTTTGATTTGTTGTTCTTGTTTTCAGTCATTTTACAATAGTCACAGGAGATTCTCTAGGAAATACTCAGTTCTGGGATGGTTTACAGGGAACACTGATTCAGGTTAGTTGCACAACACACGAATTGTTGTTTAGGAACAAAGCTGCTGCAGTAATTAATAACACCATGTAAATACTGACAGAAAGCATTCATCAATATACACTTCACTGCTGGTCCCATTTAAAATCTGAATTGTGATTTGCATATTTTGCTCTTCTCTATTAGGTAATTTACTTTAAAGGAATGCAAAAAGATTGAAGTAAAAAAACATGAACCTTACTGTTTCTTTGCCATACATCTAGCATGGGCATTGAAGAACTAAATAGTCTAAGTACTGCTAGCTCTGTTTACAGCTTGACAAGGATTATAGATCTCAATTTTGTTTTCTTTTTTTGCTTGAATAAGTTGTAGTTACTGTTGTTGCTGTTACCTTGTATGACATTCAACATGTTTGTCTGGTTGCAATTTTTTTCAGAGTTTCAAAGGACATGTGGCAGATGTTCTGGCTGTTTGTGTAAATAAGGTTTGTACCACATATTTTTGACTTTACAAGAGCTCCAGGTTTTTCTATCTCTGTTGCAAATAATTTTGCTTTCTTTCAAAGTTTGTTTTATTTGCTAGTCATATTTGCATTTGCATGCATGTGAACAACAGCAGAATGTCTTAAATTTGAGGATTTGAGTATTCATTATTTTGGTTCATGGGAAATCTTTCATTTCAGGAGGAAAACATGGTTTTCAGTGGAGGAGTAGATAGCAAGATTGTTCAGTTTCGACAGATTACCAACAAGGTAAACACAAGAATGAATGGATGATGTCATCTTACCATTGTTCCGCCATTCAGTTTGGAGTATAGTAAACTCCCAGCTTTATGAATCTACCAATTAAGACCCTGTGGACCTACATGTATAGTGAGCACCGTTTCCTCTTAAAGAGTAAAACTTGTTTAAAAAGATAATATAAATAGACTCTACATGGTCCAAATTCTCAGTTGACACCACATACAGGTATTTATTATTCAACAAATTGTAACACTTTTCAAACAAGACGACTTTTTAAATCGTGTAACCGCGCTTTAAAATTGACTTGTTTTAGTCTTAGCACTATGTGTGGCACAGGCAGCCTAAGCTTTCGCTTTGAGGAATTATTATGCGAAAATTCAGCTCGTGAAACGTGACATTTCATCTTTATGGGAACGTTCAGCTCGGGAAACGTGACATAGTTACCGCCCTCATCTACTGTTACATAACTGAATTATTTCATTACGCGAAACGTGACTCTCGCTGCCTTTCAGCATAATATGTGCTGAAGGGCGTATCCGATTACATTCTGCATGTCAGTAAAAAGCGGGGTAGGGTTTGGGGTCGGGGTCTCTTTTTTTACATACTTTTTTACACACTTTTTTATATCCTTTTTTATATACGTTTTTACATACTCAAATTGGTCACGCCTCTGCTGTTACTGAGCAGTCGATTTCCACCGGTCACAACATTGAAAGGGTTTACAGTGTAAAATCAAAGAAACATTGTTAATACGGGACTTGAAACCCGCCTTAAATGAAAAGGTCAGTAGTGAAAATCTCCTTCCTTCTTTATTTATTCACACCGGATGTAGTTTCTCTTTCCATTGTTGTCTAGCAAGTTACCAATACCTCGCTTCAGTTTTTGTCTTTTTAAATCTCGTCATATTTTGTAACCGTCACTTCTGAGGATGTATGTTGTAGCATACGAAACGTCAAGTTTAATATACCATGCAAAACCTCATCGTTATGTTTGTAACCACTGTTTGTTTTCTCTTTCTCTTGAAATTGAAATGGCCGAAAAACAAGAATTTTCATGATGGTACTTTTTTATGACTTTCTTTTAAATTTCTTTGAACCCAAATTCTGATCTCTCGCAATTTTATAAGCTGTGTATCGTTACAATATTTTCAGTTATAAAGAATATAAAAAAATGTGGTGGAGCTCATCTTAAACAGTCGCGTCACATTTCAGTCAAGACAGTCGAATATAGAAAGCGCAAATTTCTTTTCCAGTTCATCGTTTTCTGCAGTAGAAGGCCCTAAGTAAGTCGAGTCATTGGAAAATTAAACGGAAGCTGAACTTACCATAAACACACCCGTTGCCTTCGGTGAGACCTCCCAATTAAATATCATATATAACATAGTACCCCAAACCAAGACAAATGCAAAAGAATGATTGACTTTCCTGTTTATTTTTCCCTTAGTTAAAAGCAATGAACGTCAAATGAACTGCTTGTTCTCGCTAAAAAGCCTTTCGTAGTGGCAATGGGAACGTGTTGTTCCGTGACTCGGCCTGTCGGATGTGATTATTTGATAATTGGATTAGTTTTTGTTTGGATTAGTTTTTGATTAAAATTGTGAAATGATAATTGGATATTTAACTTAATACCACCTATCTCCAGCAGTGAAGGAAAAGAACATCACCCTTTAAGTTTTCGAGAAAACAAGGAGATCGTGTTAACAACTTTACGAGAAAAACAAAAGTATCAAGTTACAAACGTTCGCATGAAAAGTAAGATTGTCGCGTTTCCTAGTCAACGTATAATTCATTTTATAACAAGATCCAATGTTCTGATGCCAACAATGATCGTAGATTTTTTTCGGTTTTGATATTGCAGGAAACCATTTCAAATTAACATCAACCAAGAAGACGATATGAAAGGTAATCCTGAACTTGAAACAACCAGACACATAAACTGTATAAAATTTATAAGACGCCACGAAATCTGCAGAGTTTGGGACGTGTCCTTGTTGCATTATCCTTCCCAATGCCTGAGAGTTTTGCTCCTTATGAGAAACTGTATTTCGCAAAGCGTGCAACCACTATGTCACCTCAAAGTCTAATCGAATTAATTTGAAGTTTAACTCGCCGCCAGAAGTCTTCGGGAATACCATAACCCTTAACTTTAAAGAAAATCTCCGCTAAAAATTTCTGGTTTTAACAATTGCCATTAATGCGAAATATTAAAATGCCCCTGAATACATTAAGAAATGATAGGTCTAAACATTTTTCTGGACGTGTCGTGACATTGGCTTCTTGTTTGCCAGTTTTTTCTGACCGTGGAAAACAAAAGTAAAGTTAAGATGGAACGAATAATTTTTTTCGTGAAAATCGTGAATCAGTAATTTAAAAGAAAAAATATTTTTTGGTGGCGCCAGTTCCGAAACCTTGACGGCAGTTCTGTGAGAATCTTTGTAATTGTCGGTGTTCATTCACAACATACTGCAGGCTACAAAAACCACCGCTAATTTTAGAATGCTTGGGTTATTCCCCTGCAAGTCCTGGCAAGTTCTTGTTTACCTCAGCAAATACTAAATTTTCCTTCAAATCTCTTCACTCATTTCGATGAGCCCAAGAGCTCACTTGAATTGCCTAATCCCGCAAGAAATATTCGCAAATGTTAAAATAAATTAATGACCAATAATTCTGGTGAAATAAACTTGCAAAGTAAGCAAGATATTATTTGTCATGTATCGAAAGTGAAACCTACAACATCAGTGCATTATGTGGCTGACGCAATACCATATGTAATATTCCCTTCGAACCCAACGCTTCGATAAAGCCAGAAAAATGTATTTCACACACAGTGAAGAAAAAGTAATCACCCGAACATCTACCTTCTTGTTTCCGGTCTGCAAGCAGTCCTTCTTGATTCACTGATGACTATAGACACGCAATCAACTTATCAATCTGTAGCACAACTACACACGAGCTGTTTACCCCTTGTCGCGGATTGCACCATAAGCCTTAGCTGTGGTGAAATCTTCGATGACGTAATAGTCTTAATCTGGAACTTTTTCTGGAGTATGTCTGGGCATGAACGATACGAACAATTCGATAGCAAGGCTATAACCAACAGCTTTATCTCGTAAAAGTTACGATTAAATTTAGTCGGTTTTCTTTACGATTAAGGAGCTAGCAAAGTAGTCACGCAAGTCACACAATTCAAGAGTTACGCTGCCCACGGCTTTTTTTAAGTACGGTGGTTATTTCCCTACCAATGACATAATCCTTGCACGTTGTGACACGTTCTTTTGCTTCAAATCGAATGCGCCGATAAAACCAAAAGAAAACATATTTCAGACACAATAAAGAAAACAATATGTGTAACATTTTCGCGTATTAATGTTTCACAAGCTTGTGGCGACTAAACATTACAGGTTTCATGATTAAATGTCCCGACCAGCATTTGGCCGAGCGGAGGTCTGCGTCTGGTCACCGACAAAACTAAAAAAAAAAAAAACTCTTGTAAAACTAGAACCACGCTCGCCTACGGCTGCGCAGTTAATATGGTCATGATGCTCTCGATATCTGTCATCCGTAGGTAACAGATATCCAGCGATATATTACGTAGCTTCGTACGTGGGAAGAAAAAGTGAAGTGAGAAAATGTTGACAGAGAGATTTAAAAATGTTACGCTGATTTGTTATCAATTTGTTGAATAATAAAACAATTATCCTGCTCAATCTCGCAGAATATCGTCTGATTTTAGTCGACTCGGCCTATGGCCTCGTCGGCTAAGTATCAGTCGATATTCTGCGCGATTTTGCAGGATATTTTATTGTAAAATATATGACTTTTTATGCTAGCCTGGAAAAGTATGTTTTTATAGCGGAGCTCCAGCGACACCTGTCAAAACAAGGTATCTGCTGACCAGTATCATGTGACCATATCATGGGCTCAAGTGTACAGCCCATCGAGGTCACGCATTTTTTTAAGTTCACCGCTGACCAAGTGCTGGTTTTCGATTGGTTCATGTAAGGTTAACTTGTTGAAAACAGGGCAGGATTGTCGGAAGCCTGTTAATGCTAGCCCCGGGTTAAAATTTATTCGAATAATAACTTTTTCTTCTATACAAATGTTTTTTGCTGCTTTGTTTTGAGTATATGGCGATTATAAAACTCAAAACAGAAAGTCAAACAGTAAACAGAAAACTTCACCGCAAAGTTACAAAACTCAAGTCAATATTCTACCTTTTCCTCGGGTTAGCTCAATCGGGCACTGAACGACCCGGCCAAGGAGCTACGCTTTTAGGTTTAAATCTATATATTAGATTGGTATTCACTGTGTAGTGTATACATGTAGTTATTTCATTTGGTTTTGATGACAGGATGGTATTTCAAACTGGGTAAAAGCTGCCTCTCAGCGTATGTTTTCACAAGATGTCCGCTCTCTTGTTACTCTGGGAGGAAACCAAAACATGTTACTCTCTGGAGGTGAGCTTATCATTGTAGATCTTTCTGGTTATATCAGTTAATGATGTAATAGATCCAAGTTGATTGT
Organism: Catalaphyllia jardinei; assembly: GCA_022496165.2. Classification (NCBI taxonomy): domain Eukaryota; kingdom Metazoa; phylum Cnidaria; class Anthozoa; order Scleractinia; family Caryophylliidae; genus Catalaphyllia; species Catalaphyllia jardinei. The sequence continues at coordinate 23,939,475 of CM042746.1, read as the reverse complement.
GTAAACCCAGGTTTGAGTCACCATAGTTATTTTTTATTCAGATTAATTTTTTTTACACCAGCTTTTTAAATTGAAGCTAGGAATTAATTCAGGTCCCAACCTCCCGAGTTTCTGTTTCTTAAGTTTTTCCCAGAAAAAGATGGGAAGCATTCAAAATTAAATTAATTGCAATATGTTAAAATAAAACAGAATTCGTGTCCATACCTCCCCACGGAAGGGATTGGAAATTCAGGGGGGGGGGGGTGGGTGGGTTCAAAGGCCCAGGAATTTCTGGAAGGTGGGAGGGGGGTTGTTGCAGTGATTTTTGTTTTTTTCCAGACCGGTCTCAAATTTCGTACATTTTGTCGTTTGCATTTTGCTTCTTGAGTTGTGAAAGGAAAAAAATAACTCTTGCTAATTTAAAGATTTTTGTGCTGGTTAGGCTCAATATTCTGTCGCCGCCAGAGTCCAATTATTTTCCTGAGAAGCGGCTGGTGTCGAGGCGCATGTTGTGGAAAGTAGACAAATAATTGTTATTAATTGTGCCTGATGGAAAATTTGTCTACCGCACTTGACCAGGTACTTTCGTCACTCCTATCTGTATCGTTTCAGCTGGAAGATATCGTCGCAGTTTTAAGTTGTCATTGCAAGCATGAAAAATAGTATTTGAACTGAAAGAGTGCATCAACATTGGATTACCGGTAGTAGAAATTTGGAATCGGTAGATAACAGACCTCTTATCTCATTACCAATGATTACACTACAGTAACAATTATAGTTCAGGAGGCAAATATATTTTTAAGTGAGCCGCATGCTATATAAATCTGCAGAAACTAGATAAGACTTGAAAGTAAACAAGTTGCTGCTTCAATATTTCCGCATAAAAGCGGGAAAAAAATTGTTCTATACCCGTTTTGAGTCACGCAGAAATTATAACATTTACATTTGAACCCAAGTAAATGTAATTTAAGGGAAATCCTGAATGGTGGCAAGTATAACATGAATCCATTCACACAAGTTTGTTTACATTTCAATTAATGTGTGAGAAATGTTTTCAAACGCAGGCATGGTGCTTGCAATGTCATTTTTGACAAAACTTTGCATTAAAAAAAAAGTTTTATAAAGATTTTTAAGGTTCAAGTAGGTTTTCAGAGAAGGTGCAGTACATTTCTAAATCAGCCACATGTGAAATTTTCACCGCCAGTCGACGTGACGCCAATTGGCGCGAAAAAGATTGAATTACATTTTAGGGCTACGAGATGCATTCTTTTTACTCTTCTTATAGGCAGTTGTCGTTATTTTCCAAAATTACAGAGAAGAAAGGGTTTGCAGCAAAAGTTTTCACTTCATTGCTCACACAACTCGTAGAGCAAGATCAAGAGCAAAGGGTCACGTAAGAAAAATATTTGGCTGGCTCTGCTATGCGACAACCCAAAAATCAGCGCTGCTGCGATGAACACTACAAAAGAACGACAAGAAAACTCAATCCATTGGTAACGTTAAGAACAGTAAAATCTATGTGGAAGGTCAGGAAAGTTCTGAATTTTCAGCTTGCAAATAAAAGTGAATCTTTTAGATATATACTTACAATGATTTGATCCGCCGAAATTTGATACAAAACATGCACCAAACATTTTGTTGGTTTGATTGTTGTACTTTAAACTGGAGTGGAGTAAAGCATTTCTCTCTCAATGGTCTTGGAAATGGACTTTTATAGTGAATGCTGTTTTGTCAAAATTATGAAACGGAATTGACGGTATTAAATCTATAATTATCGCAAATTCTGCGAAGGCATCCGTATCCTCTGGTGATTTGTTGGTCACAGTATCCACCGAAAGGTTCGGAAAAAAGGTAAGGATCAGAATTCGGTATTTTGCGCTAAAACATAAGTTATTTTTGGTTTCCGTAAGGAATGATAAGATTTCCAGGGGCTGTGCAACAAAAATGGAATTTCCAGAGGGGTGGGGGGTCCATTTTGTAAGCCGATTTTGGAAAATCCAGAGGGAATGGGGGGTTCATAGGGAAAATCCCTTCCATGGGGGGTATGGATATTTTCTGGAACTACACATTATTAATATGTAACTACCAAAGAATTTCACAAATATTTATCAGAACTGCTGTAAGTTATTCTCAGGGACTAATGTGCATAACTCGACACAAATAGCTTGTCATGATTGTTGATCCTGTTATTATGTCTGATATAAAAGTTAACAGTGCCTTTTTTTCGTGACCAAGTGAGTGGTGGCACATGGTCCAAAATGACTATCCTCATATTTCGCTCAAGGATAACCCACAGTGAGTTAATAAATGTGGTATAATTTTTTTGCTTAGATCTTTTTTTGTTTTCTAGAAAATTCACAAAAACTGTACAACCTGCCAACCACTTCAAATATGGCAGACATTAGTGTGTCGAGTATCAACACAAAAACTTCGCTCCTCAAAAGTGCAAAGCAAGGTCACTTTCTTTCTTTTTGTGTACTTGTTTGGGAGGTATTGGCAAATCATTTAAGCCAAAAACCAAGAGGTTTCGTCTAACTTTGAACTCACAGCTCGTGTTTAAAAATCACCAATATTTCATGGTTTTAAAATCTAATTTTAGAGCATTTTTTCAAGACACGCTTTTCCTATGCGGTATAGCTCTGAATCACTTGAGATTAAACTTGTGCTTAGTGGAATGTTCTTTTCATGGATGCGGCTTTTATTTACTGCACGGAAAATGCATGCTCTATTTTGGGAAAATTGCCACCTCGAGATGTCAACAACTGCAAATAATCTAGAGTCTTTGCTGTCAAACCCAAAATTAAAAGGAAGTCTCAGTTCTTAGCAGTCTTAGCATCCTATTAAATGAAAATCAATACTGATAAGCTCACCTTGTAAACCCAGTGGCCATAGAGGGGGTTTTATCCCTATTTTCTGTTCAAAATAATCATCTTCTTAATTTTTCGTTCAACAGTGTTTGCCGAATGAAATGAACCGATATAAACAACACCTGGATGGCTGTTGTAGAACATCCCAATTCTTGACAGTTTGAAGCATTTGTTAGATTTTATTTCATTCTAAAATTTACAAGTGAACTTGTAAATAAGTCAGTTTTAACCATCTTAGTGGCCGAGATGAGCAAAATTACTGAGTCCCGTGGTTAACATGTTCGAAATATGTATCGTTTGTAAGTCACGCAATGACATGTCACATGCCTTGTAAGACTTTAAGGAAGGTCCAGTTCAGGCCTGAAGTTCTTTCAGGCTTTAATTTTACAACTACTCAAGTTGTGTGGATAACAGCAATGATCAATAATATCTTCATATTTATTCCTTCATATTTATTTCTCTGTCTTTCTTTCTACCTCTCTCTCTTTCAAATTATTTTCCTTCTTTCCTTCTTTTTTAACACCACTTATTTTGTATAGTGTGGGAAAGAAATAACAGGCACTGACTGTCGCAGCCTGTAAATGCGGTTCTCCTGATTTGGTTTCGTCCATTGAATCTGGTTTAGGCCGGGCTGGGATATCAAATTGGACCGGGTGTAGCTATTTGGCCGATGGTACCATTGCCTTCAGTACAGAGTGCATGGTGTTAGCACAAGAAAATCTGTTGGGTAACATTGTTTTCTTCCTCCAAGTTCTACCCCCTGGGAGGAGCCCCGATATTAAGGCTTTGGCCAGTAGAGATTATAACTGTTTACTAATCATCCGACATCTTACGGTACTCACAAGTACTGGGTTTTTTTTGCTTGTCCTGCCTGCTTTTCTTCCTTATCCAAAATTAGGGTATGTCAGTATGCTTGAAAAATAGAGTTTTATGCTTTTGGGCGTCACCCTTGAAACAAGGGTGTTAGGCTCAAAATTATACTCAGCTAGAGGTATAATGCTCAGATTATGCCGGACTAAAATGACACTTCCACCCCACCCCCCATAGTCCTGCACCTAAAAAAACATTCCTAGTCTTTCATTTTTGAAATATTAATGTTAGACAATAATTGTTCAGTTATAACTTTTATAAGCAAGTGAAGCTATGAAGCCTGACATAAAGAGGTAACTAGGCCTTCGATTATACCAAAATCACTGGGTACAAGTGTAAGGTATTCCTACTTTTATCAACTTTATACATTCTAGAGTGAGTTGCTGGCAAACTTTGCATACAATTCTCACAGTTTTTAGAAACAATGGCATTATGCTGCAAAAATGTTAGTATTATGCCAGCATTATGCCGAATGTTCCAGATATAGCATTATGCTCAAAATTATATTGCATAATCCAACAGACCCTACCCTGGATCTGCCACTGCAAATTGATGAATACAAAGAAATAACAGGGTTTGATATGTATTCAGTCAAGACATTTAATGATTTATATCATGTTATCAATATTGAGCATTATTGGATAATCTTATTATGAAAAAAAGTTGACCAGATATCTAGTATCTATCTCAGCAGATACTTGTAGACATAGTAATATTACCACAACTTCGGTTGATTGGGTGTCCTGTGCACTTAGTTTCATTACGTGACAAACATTGGCAACCTATCTTGGACACCACTCTGCTAAATGCGCCTCTTTGGGCTTCAAAAACTTGTTAACCTGAATTGTATCGTCGTTCTCTATCATGCAGCCAAGATAACTCAATTACTATAACCGTATGAATTTAGAATATGGTTAAATCTGACAAAAACTACAATGTTTCATTCAAGAGCCGTACGGTATGCTTGTTTATTGCGTCATTTGGTTACACATTGTCGAAGTGATGATAACTGTTTGGGTGAGAAAATATGGATAAAACCCCATCTAAAGCCACAAGATTTACAAGGTGAGCTTTTTTATTGATTTTTTTATTTAACAGGATGCTAAGGACTAGATTTGCTCGGAATTTTGGGTTCGACAGCAGAGACTCTAATTAGATTATTTGTAGTTGTTGACACCTTGAGGTAGCGAATTCCCGAAATAGAGCGGACATTTTCCGCACAGTAATTAAAAGCCCGAAACTAATCTTTATATCTTTGAAAAGAAGAACATCTCTACTATTCACAACTTATAATTATCTCAAGTAATTCAGAGTTCTACTGCATAGGGAAAACTTGTCTTGAAAAAAGGCTCCAAAATTAGATTTTGAAGCCATGAAGTGTTGGTGGTTTTTAAACATGCACTGTGAATTCACATTTAGATGAAAACTCCTGGTTTTCAGCTTAAGTAATTTTCCAATACCTCCCATAGAAATACACAAAAAGGAGAAAAGCAAACTTGCTTTTGCACTTTTCAGGAGAGAATTTCTTGTTTTGATATTTGGCCCTTTAATGTCCACCATTTTGTAGTGCTTGGCATCATCATTGTACAATTTTTCCATTTTTTTTGGAAAACAAAAGTAGATCTGAACAAAACAAATACACCATGTTTATTAACTCATCATGGGGTATCTCTGAGCAAAAGTTGAGGAAAATCAATTTTTCAAGCTTGTGCCACATTTTTGTGATTTCACACGATCTTTGGGACATTCTCTCTTAAAATGTAATTGACAACTTCCAACTGTGCTTTTATCATGATATTCTTCCCCTACCTGTATTTTTAGGTTTGCACTAATGTGTTGCATAATATTTTAAAATCTGCACTAGCAAAGCAAAACATGCTTCAAATTCAAACTACTTAAAGTGTTGTTGTTATTGCAATATTTTTTCAGGTTTAGACCCTAGTCTTATATTGTATTCCACCACAGAGTTTGGAAGATCAAGCAGTGAGAAAATCCCACCATTTCCACATGTAAGTAATGTGTAGCAGTTTGTGACAGGCTCTTGAATTGTAGGGTGCTCATATACATAGACAGTTTTCTATTCATCTCAGTCTTGCAGCATGTGTATTTTATCTAAATTAAGGCATTATATAGATCTTAGTATCCTGTTAAAGCTATATTATGCCTTAATTCACCCTTTTTTGATCTAAGGCATCATCATATGAGGCAACACATATGAATCAACACTTCAACCGATATTTATACTTCAAAAGAAAGTCTTGCGTACTATCACTTTTTCTCAATATGATAGCCCTTCCAGCCCCTTATTTAAATCTCTCCAGGTAATCATATTCTATGATATTGCTATATTCATGTATAAATTTCATAATCAGCTCCTACCTACACTGTACTGCCTTTCATTCATTTTTCACTGAAGTAACGAATATTCATAAATATAATACTAGACTTGCAGCAAAACAATCTTACTACCTTCCTTTTGTTAGAACTAATTACAGCAAGTTTAATACTCGGTTTCAGGGTCCCTCTATAGCCTGTATCTGCTATCCATTAGCATCATATCATTAGAACAAAAAAGTCATTAGGAAAAAATAGCATCTAGACATTAAATGGTTAAAATGCAACTGTTTGCCATCTGTTTGAATGGCCTGGCAATGTTATAACCCAATCCTAAACTTATTAACATCGGACTTTATTCAGCGGGCCAGTGTCTCGACAAATTGAGCTGTTGTTTTGAGTAGTGTTTCTATTTCATCTCTATGAATGAAAGTATCTGCATTTAAGGATATTGACCTTTTTCTGTACATAACGATTTATCTATCTATTATTTGGCTGTATAGCATGCATTGGCACCAATTGCTAATGCTATGTTATGATACGTTGCGCTATGTTGTACTATGTTATGCTACTTTGTGCTATGTTGTACTATGTTATGCTACTTTGCGTTATGTTGTACTATGTTATGCTACTTTGTGCTGTGTTGTACTATGTTATGCCATGTTGCGCTATGTTCTGCCAGTTTGTGCGATGCTGTGCTATGTTGTGCCTTGTTTCCCTAAGTTATGTTATTTTGCGTTATGGTGTGCTATGTTTTGAAATTGTTTACTATTTTGTGCTATGTTGTGCTATGCTGAAAACATCACTATTAGAACTGTCATTTAGCTGCATTTGGTTCTAGTAAGTGTAAAGTACTTTTTA
>CM042746.1:23925554-23930483 GCA_022496165.2 Catalaphyllia jardinei | reverse complement strand
TTTCCTTTCTTGCTCAATAAAAGCATTTAGTTCCACAGCTTAAGGGGTCATCTCACTTATTTAATTTGCGCTGTCAGTTTTCTTTTGAACACGAGAAAACCTCAAATCAATAGACAACTTTAGAAAGGAACAGAGAGCGAATTAAAGAGACCATTCTAGGTGATAGAAGATTGAGACGGATTACGGAAGATCACTGTATGGCTAAAGAGGCTAGTAATTTAAGGGAAAATTAACATACCTTTCCAAATAATCTCTCGACATTCGTGTTGACTCTCCGAGGAAAAGACAGCTGCTTCACATGTGACGTTAATGCGGTCTGCGAAACTTAATGATAACTGATTAACTATTTTAAATTTTTAACCATACTGTAGTTGTGGGGAACGTGGACTGAGAGAAGCAAAATTACCTATTTCATTTATCTATTAACTTATTTCTTCTTTCGCGTATATTTATTTTAAAGCTTATATCAGTTTATTAGCAGAACTAAAAATAGAACGATGAAATGTAACACAGAGACAGACAGGGGCGGCGTGGAAGCGGAAAATAGCTTTGTAAAAACAGAAAGGCTATAAAAATACATGTGTTTGTTTTTCAAGTGTTCAGTTGTGCGATAGTTGTGAAAACTTTTTGTGGGTATTTGCTACGGTTGCAAATACCCATTGAGCGTAGCAAATACTCATAAGTGGGTATTGGCTACGGTAGCAAGTACCCAGTGGGTAGTTACTACCGTAGCAAATACGTACTCATTGTAGCAAATAGCCATAAGTGGGTAGTTGCTACCGTAGCAAATACCCACTCATTGTAGCAAATACCCACCTGAATCGGACTCTCTCTCTCTCTCTCTCTCTTTAGATTGTTACCTGCGTATTTGCTACCTGTTCTCCTTTTCCTTTTTTTAATACTCCAAAAAACTTTAAAATGTGTTTTGTTGAAGTACAGCTTAAGTTTACACTTCGTTTTTCACAGCAAAACTGAAATGCATCAAATGTTAAGAATTGTGAAGGAAATATCGCACGTTTTGTCTGACAAACGTAGCAAATACTCATTCGTAGGTACAAAGACCCCCCAAAAAAACAATAAATTTTCAATTTTTGCAGATTCCGAAAGTCATTTACGAATAAATAGTTTCCGCCCAAGCCCCCGTCAATTTGAAATATTTTTTAATTCTTTCACAGGTCAATTTTTGAAAAAATCCTGTCTTAGGCTACGAAGTAAACTCGACCTTAAAGTTGAAGATTTTTTTGAAGGTGCTGAATCTTTTTTTCGTAATAAAACTCCTTTCCTTTTTAACAAAATAATTTTTCTTTCTGTGGTTTGCGCTTTGAAAGACGAACCACCTCCATTTTCGAATAATTCAATTTTGGACTTTTTTCACGATTTATTTAGGAAAACGTATTCTGTAGCAAATACGCATTTTGGTAGCAAATACGCACTTCCAGGTTTTGGTGGCGAAGTGTTATTTTTTTTGGAAAAATACGATAAATTGATGACATTTAAACTCATAAGAGGATAATCTGACAAGTAATATGCCCTGAACGAACAAAGAAATTGTCTTTCACTGATTTTGTTATATTTAGTCTCGTATTAAACCTTTTGTCTTTTTCTTTTGTAAGCTAAACGTAAGGTGATTCCGTAGGAAAAGAACCCGCCATAGATTTCCGATGAAACTTGCTATGTTGTTGTTACAAGACAATGAGATATTAAAAATGTAATAAAAAGCAGTAGTCATGCACCTCTTCGGAACCTCTAATTTTATTTGCTCCCGGAGTCATCCACCTCTATTGTTTTCAGGACTAGGGCCATTGTTTCTGTTGTTTATTCTATTGTTTTCTCGGCCAATCCTGTTAGACCTTACGAGAGGTGCGTGGCGCCTCATAAAAAGAGGGGGTCGCCGTACTTGTTTTCATGCCTCAATGCTGACAAATAGGTTATTAAGGTGACTTTTGGTGATCTCCATGCGCAAGAAATAAGCGCGATTATATTCCAATGTGGTGTGCTATATCATACAGAGTTTGACTTTCTTTTTATTGGTTATTCATCTACGTCCCAGCAAAAATGTTTTCAAATACCCTGCATTATTAACTAATATTTTTATCCTTTAAAGGAAACTGTTACATGATCTCTCCTGCCAAAAAAGTAGCCATAGATTTTTGTCAATTTTTTTCTTAGTTATTGCAGATATTGTTCTCATTGAATTTATAAAATAAAAAGTGGGGTCACCTTGCTCGTTTTAGAGAAAAGAAGCATATATCTCACTATCGAGCTTAGTTTGAGGGAAATCTCTTATGTTTTGAACGCGCTCGCGCTCATGTACGCGCACAAATGAAAAAATCGTGTGCAGTAGGGATGCGAAATGCAAAACATACAGGCGTTATTTCATAAAGTCTTTGGTCGTTTATGTTCTGTTTGCTATATTTAGTTAATTATTTACAGTGTCCCCAATTAGTACTACAATGCTAAATACACTTAAATAAAGTTAATATTATTTATTATTATCACACGTATGTGGCTAAGACAGAGAAGGCGCAGCCCGCGCACTGTTTACACATACAGGGTTCATTTTTAACCGCATAGCTTTCGAAGAAGTTACGCATTTCGTTTACACATCGCCGATTGAGACCACTTCTGAAACCGGCCCATTTTCAACACGTTGTCAAACAAGGAGCGTTTTCAAAATGATTCGGTTCCGTTCGCTGTTTAAACGAGGAAACAGCTTCGTTTTGAAAACAGTTTGACGCACCAAGTTAGGTTTTTGATCGATTGCTTAATGAGGTACTGCCTCATTTTCTCGTTCATTCTTAAGGAATACTTGAGCTACAAGATCTACACTTGAAACATAATAATTTGTTTTTAGATTTGTGCACGTGTTCATAGTTATAGTTACTATAGTTATGGTTTATAGTTACAACTTTAACTTACAGGCGTTCGCGCCCAAAATTTCCCACATACAGATTTTTGTTAAAACTTTGACTGCAGGTAGAAAATGATAAGATGACATTAAAAAGGAAAAAAAATTCCAGGGTTGCTGAACTGGTGTTGGCGTATCACAGACCATAGCATTTCTAGGATTTCCAGTCACTTGAGAGGATTCTGGCCGGATTCATTACTATCGGCATATATTTAAGTTGAAAAATCATATCTAAGTTGTGTGTTTAACACAGCATATATAGGCCTCTTTGATAGATCTTTGCTACATATGTAATTAAATCAGGTAGAGTTAGTAGCCTTAAAAACTGCAACTTCTAAGTCACACACACCTGTATCCATACACCAATTCGACCCTGTTTGAATAGTATATGAGAAATAATTCCCCAATTACAGATTTTTTTTAGTATAGTGAAAAGAATCAGAAAAGAAAGTGATCTGCCTTAAAAACAGTTGGGGTCACCAAGTTAACACAAAGGTCATCAGCTCTATATTTTTTTGAGGTTTGACTCTGCGCGCACTTGAAATACATGACGTGGCACCCGCGTGCCTAATGAATAGCGTGCGCACTAGAGATGCCCAGGCGCGAACGTCCTTAAACTAAGAATTTGTTTATGCTTAGCGTGCGTATATCGAGTTATGGATGCATGCGGGAAGTTTGGAGAGCACAAAGGAAGCATAAGAGTTGCTCGAGGCGCAATAGGAATTAGTTGGGACTAGCACGCGCGCTATGTTATAAGCGTATTTGTCAGTTGCGCCGGTGGACAGAAAAAGAAAAGAAAAGTAAAGAAAAGCAAAGCAAAGCAAAGGAAATCACATCATTCATTATAAAGGACACTCAATTTTAATGAAATTCCCCCCAGAAGAAGTTAGAGAAAGTAAGTTGAGAGATCAATACTCTGTGTTCTTCAACAAAAGCAGACATTCTTTTGCTAAATTTTGTTTGACAATATCTCCTTGCGCAACCTACGAATTACAGCATGACAGTCAACAAAAGCGCCAAAAATACAAAAAAAAAAACGGGAATAGTATTAATTTTATAGGGATGCGTGGAACAACTACAGTTTTCGTTCCAGACAACGGCTTCAGTGAATAAGGAGAGGAGAAATGAAATGACCAGATATATGTATGTATCTTTTTTTAATTCTGCCAGTTAAATTAAACGTTTGTAACTATCAAGTAAATACTTAAAAGTTATCGTTTTCAACTATATAAATATATCACAAAATTGATGTCCTACACCCGAAGAAAATAAGTGGAAAGTGATGTGTTTTAAATGTAATGGGTAAAGTCGTGTTTTCTCAAACAGAGAAATTCTTCGATGCGAATAAGGAGAGGGGAATGATCATGATTAATTACGTTTTATATCAGGAAGATGTAATGACCAGAATTGTTGTGACTGCTTAGCGTTACAACCGAATGTCATATTTAGTATTCAGATGATTGACAAGTGAAATTGAAATAGGATCGGAGCCATAGAAGTATTGTGAAATAGGGAGGTCTTGAGGAGACACACGCAAACAATTTATTTTTGTTTCATTTTCGTTATTAAACCCGGGAATTGTCTTCATCGTGAGTGCTTTTGTGTGCTGTACAACTTCGGGACATAAGTGGTGCCAGGACCAGGATTACTGCGGGAGAAAAGGAGTGCAATTTTCAACACAAGGCCTTGCACAATATGGCAGACTCCGACCAGGAGAAATCGGACCAAGAGGGGATGGAAATTTCAGAACAAGAGCAAGATCTGGAGAAGAAAATCAAGAAAGAGATTGACAAACTAAAGTTCTACTTAGAGGAAGGCAATGAGCTGTTAGAAAACTGCGATTACAGTGAAATTGCGCTTACAGCAAGCAAACAGATGAAATTCAAGACCGCCTAAACGACCTTATGTCAACACTTCAAGAACTAAAAATCGACCGCGGAATATCGACAAAGAGAGCCGTGAGACAGTGGAAAAAGGACCTGAAGGCCACATACGCGCTGCTTCTGGAAATGAAAACCAAG
>CM042746.1:23910554-23920554 GCA_022496165.2 Catalaphyllia jardinei | reverse complement strand
AAGTGAAAATTTAGTGACACTCAATTTTCAGGGGAGCGTGACCGGAATTGTCGTGACTGCCTAGCGTTACAACCGAATGTCATATTTAGTATTCAGATGATTGACAAGTGAAATTGAAATAGGATCGGAGCCATAGAAGTATTGTGAAATAGGGAGGTTTTGAGGAGACACATGCAAACAACACGAGGATCGTGAGACCAGTTGTTTTGTATTTTTGTTTCATTTTCATTATTAAACCCGGGAATTGTCTGTACATCGTGAGTGCTTTTGTGTGCCATACAACTTCAGAACAGTAAGAGAGAAGTCATCCGATAAAAATGTGTATTATTTATTAACAACTTTTTCTTAAGATAAGCCTAAAAAAGAACACCAAGGGTATAATCACAATGTCCAATAATATACAAAACATAAAATACATACTACAAGTAAGTTTTTAGTACATAATATACTAAAAGGTAATTAACTATTTTTGTAACATAAACCTTGGAAAGGACTCCAAGGCCAGACAGTCAGAATTTGTACAATCATAATGTCCAATGATGTACAAAACATACTAAACATCAACTACATACTAAAAGTAAACTTTTGTACATAACGTACTAAAAATTAACTATTCTTAACTATATTGTTAACATAACTTTACAGTATAATGGGATGATCAATAGTTGTGTGGGAGATATGGTGAGCTTTTATTAACGTTGCTCTCAGAGAAGTAAAAAGGTCTTTAAACTCAATGTTAACAATTGGAATAATGGTCAATTAATGCCGAATTAACCAACGTTGTAGGCCTTTCTTCTATTTGCCGAGAACATAGTTTTGGATCTATTACGCCTTCTTACTGATAACATCATTATTAGAACCGTCATTAAGCTGCATTAAACAGCTGCATTAAACCCGCCTGCTCGCAGCTAGTTTGAGGCAGTCCTCAGTGAGTACGTATCACCGTAGTATCACTACTAGTATCACTAGATTGCCGGTTACGTTACCCTTGTTAGAGAGAATAATAGCAGCCTTAGACCTAACCCAACCTTCAAGATTCCAAAGGAAATTGGCTCAAGCTATGTGTTCCTTAGCCTTTTTTGCAGCTTTAAGAGTAGGTGAAATTACTACCCTTCCTGGTCTATCTCAAAGTAATTTAATTCAAATTCATCAAGTGATTTTTATGAACAACCAAAACGGGAACACGAACGCAGTGAAATTGTCATTTACTCACTACAAGCATAGTGATCCTTCGCACCCAGTGGACTTACTCGTCTAACGGGAGAAACCAGTTTGCCCCATATCGCATCTGCTGGAATATTTAGCACTGCGAGGCTGCTCTTCCGGTCCTTTATTTTGTTGGCCGGACAACACTCCAGTAAACAGAGTATTTCATACGCTCACGTAAAGGGACATTACAGTTTTGTGATCTAGACCACACACGGTATAAATCACACAGCTTTTGTATAGGTGCGGCTTCGTGGGCAGCCGCCAACAGCATGTCGGACGCGCAAGTTAGGTTCTTTAGTCGATGGACGTCTAATGCCTTCCAACGTTACATTAGACCGCCCACCATCGGAAAGGTCAATTTCTGGGTGCGCAAAGGGTCCGTTAGTACAACAAGCTATATTCATTTGACAAGTTTCTGTATACACCAAGGTATATGCCAGAGCTACAACTCTCGTAACAGTATCTAGTCATATATATATGAGGGTATATGCAGGGGCTATACCTCTCGTCATATTAGATAGTGGTATATATGAGGTACATGTATATGCAGGGGCTATATCTCTCGTAATAGCATATAATATAGCTATATTCATTTGATCAGTTTCTCTATACACCGAGGTACAGGCAGGAGCTATACCTCTCGTAATATAAACCGAGTTCTCCTCGCTCAATCCAGAGTCTTGTGAGTTAGAGTGTCTTCATCTTAATGATGGAAAGTTGGTATGGATGAATGACTTGGAATCTCTAAAGAAATTTGTGGAAAATGTTTTAAAATTGCAAGGAAAGTGGCTAACGCCTGGCGGGAATACAAAGCAATTTAAATGTTCAAACGGCAATGTTATCATCAATTGGTACAGCAAGAAACAACAAACTCTGAATTTTCAAGGTCGCGATGGTCCGGCTTTAAAGGATAAGCTGATGGAATTAATTCACAAGAAACCAAGAAATATAACTGAAACGCAAGATGCCAATTCTCTGAGCTCCACTGAACAATCATTTCAACCACCTACACTATTGCAGGAGACTGACAGCGGCGAGAGTAATTTTCAAACGCCGACTGATGGCGAGAGTCTGCTAAATGGTTCTGAAAAGCGACCAAATTCAGAAATCATTGCCGATATTGAGGGATTGAAACTCGATTTATTGATCCTTCAAAAACAGGTTCAAGAAAATACAAAGCTTCTGTCGATGGAAAATATTCAAAAACAAGATGGAAATGCTTTAGGTGTCGAGCTCCTCGACTACAAAAAGAAGTGTGAAAAGTTATTATCCACCATATCCAAAGAAGACAATGCAGTTAATGAGTTGGAAGAAAAATGTTTGTTCCTTGAAAGCCGAGTTTTGTCATTAGAGCAAGAAAATGATTCTCTAAAGTTAGCACTAACCATCATTACGTGAGAAAAGAGTGAAGTTGAAAACAATCAACTACAATCAAATGATCGTTGGTCCATGGCAAAGCCGCACCCGAGAAGTACAAATGCAAAACATAGCCAGAAAACACTGCCCGCTAATATAATTCAAACCCGTAACGGATTTGAGCCTCTTCAATTTCAAATTGAACATCAAATGGAAAGAAATGTAACCAATCAAAATGGGAATAGCGCTGTCACAGGACACAGAACATCTCCGTCGTCCTCAGATCAGAACGTGAAACACTAACTTAATCAATTCGTCAGATCAATTTGATCATTCACAGCCCAACCGTCAGAAGAAAGTCATTATAGCGGGTGATTCTACTCTCAAATATCTACAAAGCGATAAAATGTCGAAGAATTCACAAGTTAAGATAGCCACTTTTCCGGGATGCACAACGCAAGACATGAAGGATCATATCAAGCCACTACTTCGCAGAAACCCAGACGAGATGATTATCCATGTGGGAACCAATAGTTTACGATCCTCCAATAGTCCTTGTGAATGTGCAGTAGAACTGATTGACCTAGCCGAAGCAATCAGCTCTGGATCTTCAACTATGATATCTATATCCGGTCTCATCAATAGATCTGATGATGAAGCCCTTGCACGTAAAGTACCTGACGTGAACAAAGTTCTTAAGGAATGCTGCCAGCAAAAGAACTGGGGTTTTGTTGACCACTCTAACATTTCAAGAACTAGCCACTTAAATTGAAGTTGTCTTCATTTAAACAAGACAGGCACCACGCGCCTAGCTAAAAATTTCATTAACCATTTACGTGTAGATTAGGATATTGCCGTCTGGGAATCCGACTTGGCTGATGTCCATAAGGATACCGACTGCGGTAAGTCCATCTGTCCCACAATCTTTGGTCGAGGTTTAGCCATAGCGTCCCTTAACATTAATAGTCTGTTGTCACATATTGACGAACTTAGAGTTTTTATGTCCTCTTCAAAAGTTGATATTTTACATATCAACGAATCAAAATTAGACTCTACAGTACGTGATGACGAGGTATACATACCTGGCTTTGAAATAGTCAGAAAAGATCGTAAAATTAACGGAAGGAATGGTGGTGGAGTATGTACATACGTTCGCACTAATCTGAACTATCGAATACGCAATGATTTAAATAATGATCTTTTGGAGTGTCTTTTCGTTGAAATCAGTAAGCCACGAAGTACACCATTTCTGGTCAGTACTTGGTATCGACCCCCAAGTTCTCCACCCAATTTATTTAGCGAATTTGAGAATGTTATTGCAAAAATTGACGCAGAAAATAAGGAATTATATTTACTTGGTGATATCAACTGCACTTTGTTGCCTGAAGCAATTGCAGTTAATTCTTCCCATCTGATAAACATTTTCGATATATATGGTCTTAGAACCAACACGTGTCACCCCGGACTCAAAAACATTAATTGATTTATGCATAACAAACTCCCCAGAGAAGGTTACAAATTCCGGTGTCATTCACCTTGGCATAAGTGATCATTCTCTTGTTTTTTTGTCACGTAAGACTCAATACTGCCGTACTGGCCCTCGCGTGATTGAAACATGGCAATTTAAACACTTTAACAGAGGAAAATTTTTAAGTGACCTCAATCAACTACCTTGGGCCAATGTTGATTTGTATTCTGATCCCAATGAAATGTGGCGTATATAGAAAGAAATGTTTCTTGGTTGCGTCGACAAACACGCACTACTTAAATCCAAAAGAATTCAAAAAAAACGATCTCCATGGATTACTAGAGAGTTACTGAACAAAATCCGAAAACGAGATTTCCTTAAAAAGAAGGCAGTCTCCTCCAACAACCCGGCTATATGGGATCAATTTAGGTGTGCAAGAAATCAGGCAAATAACGCTATTAAACTCGCAAAAAAACTCTGTTTCTGACAACTTGGAAGCCAGCAAAGGTAATTTGCGCAAAACATGGAATGTTATCAACGGGGTAACTTCACGTAACAGTGGTAAGTCAACAAATATTTTGGAGATCAAAGTAGATAATAAAATAGCAAGTAACCCTGTGGACATTGCGGAAACTATTAACGATCACTTTACTAATGTTGCGCAAATATTAGCACAAGATATTCCTGTTATCAATGCTAATCCTGAGTCTTATTTAGAGCCCACTGACCATTCGTTTTCTCTGCAAATTCCGAGTGTTGATATTGTTTCTAACATTTTGTCGAAAATTGATGAAAAGAAAGCCACCGGTCTTGATATGATTCCGAGTAAACTGTTGAAAATAGCTGCTAATATCGTCGCACCCTCTCTACCTCAATATTCTCAAAGTCTATTCTGGGATATATCCAAACGATTGGAAAACGGCCAAAGTGACTCCACTTTTTAAAAAGGGCATTACATCTGACCCTAACAACTACAGGCCAATATCTGTAATCCCTATAATTTCGAAAGTTTTCTAAAGAATTGTTTATAATCAACTTTTCCATTATCTAGATGATAATAAATTGCTACTGGGTTGCCAATCAGGGTTCCATTCTCTACATAGTACGCTCACGGCTTTGCTTGAGGCAACAAATGCTTGGTCAGTAAACATCGACAATGGCCTTTTAAATGGCGTTGTCTTTATTGACCTTACTAAGGCATTCGATACCATTGATCATGAGATCATCTTGCGTAAAATGTCATATTTGGGTGTCGATCAGGCGGCCATAAAATGGTTCTCGTCGTACTTAAGTGGCTGAAGCCAAAGATGTAATGTCAGTGGCAAACTATCATCTGCTCGTACCCTTAGTTGCGGCGTGCCGCAGGGTAGCATATTGGGTCCTTTGCTATTTTTAATTTACGTTAATGATCTTCCCAACTCCCTGCAGAGCGCCGTACCTAGAATGTTTGCTGATGACACCAACCTTACGTTATCTGCTAAAACGTTAACAGAACTTAAGCTAGCTCTAACCCCTGAATTAAATAACCTTAGCCATTGGCTGAAAGCTAACAAGCTCAGTCTAAATGTTGCTAAAACTGAGCTAATGATTATTGGATCAAGACAAAGGCTATCTGCCCAATGTCACGATGTAGAAATCAGAATTGATGACCAAATTATCAAGAGAGTCGTTCATACCAAATCCTTGGGTCTTACCATAGATGCTCACCTCTCTTGGGGTAAACACGTTGAAGAGATTTGCAAGAAAGTCTCTTCAGCTATAGGCGCCCTAAAACGCGTGCGGCCGTTTATATCCAAAGAAACTGCAATTCTAATTTATAACACCTTAATTATGCCTCATTTTGATTACTGCAGCCCCGTCTGGGACTGTTTGAGTGGTTACTTGAGTGATAAGCTCCAAAAATTACAGAATCGCGCAGCCAGACTTATTACTAAATCATCCTTTGATGCGAGCTCAAACCACCTTCTTTCCACCCTCAACTGGGAGAAGCTATCTCTTCGCCGAAAGAAACACAAAGCCTTAATGATGTATAAAACCATGAATGACCTTGCTCCGGAATATCTACAAAGTCTTTTCTCTCAGCGTCACTCTGCTTACAACTTAAGAAACTCTGAGGGAAGGCTGACCCTGTCTAAACCAAGCACCAATTATTTGAAACGAAGCTTCTCTTACAGCGGGGCCATGCTATGGAATAACTTGCCCAAAAACTTAAAAAATGCTGCATCCGTTGAGCATTTTAAGCGAAATATCAAGAAGGTAGCTGATATATCGGATTCCCACACGGCAATCATGTAAAGCAGTTGTAATTAGTTTTAGTTTTTAACTTAAGCTTAACTGATGATTTTCCATGTATAAATAAAGATTTACATACATACATACATACAATATCATTTAGTAATATTAGTAAGATTACGCTGGGGTATACGCAGAGGCTATACTTTCAGCTATATATGCGGCTGTTACAGTTACAGTCGCATAGACCACTCACTAAGTACAGCATTTACTTGACCGGATTTGAACCGGTTACACCGTTGTAGTATTAAGTATCCCACGCGCTGTCCACAAGTGCGTTATCGCCTCGGACATAGCGTGATAGTTGTCGGCTAATCTTCTTATCTTGCGGAGACTGCGGTCAAGGCTTCCCCATATCTAAATTGTTGCTGTATAATCGATGTTTTGCTCTCTCTGCTCGTTCCTGTTGGTTTCGGGTGGGGGCGTCCACGTCACGCTTGCTTCATGCTCGGACTCTGGCGGGTATCCCCTCATCTTTGCTGGGAACAGTGTCATACAGATTTAAACACTGTTTGTTTTGGTTAGATGTGTTACCAATAATAAACGGCCACTTGTGTGGCCAAAATATGCCAGAGTGTGTCACGTCATTTAGTTCCCCAGCAAACGGAGTTCAACCGATGCAACGAGTGAGAGCTGGACATGCCTTGTAGAAATAATGGGGCATAAAGCCGTCATTTAGCTGCGTTTGGTTCTATTAAGTGTAAAGTACGCTTTAATAATAGGCAATCGTGCAGAAGACAACATGCGCAATCATTGACGACGCTGTCAGGTAAAAATTAAAAATCGACTCTCACTCTCTGTGAATGATTTCCCAATCAAAGCAGGAGAAGCCTACAATATATAGGTTATTTAACTGTACATGCTTTTGCTCTTAACACTATTTAGCGTGTTTCAGTGATCAACAATGGTGTAGATCTGATTCATCAATGCTATGTTGTGCTATGTTGCGCTTGTTGTGCTATGTTGTGCCATGTTGTCCCTTGTTGTACATTTTTGTACTATGTTATGCTACGTTGCGCTATGTTGTACTATGTTATGCTTTGTTGCGCTATATTGTACTATCTTATAATACGTTGCGCTATGTTGTACTATGTTATGATACGTTGCACTATGTTGTACTATGTTATGATATGTTGCGCTATGTTGTACTATGTTATGCTACTTTGTGCTATGTTGTACTACCGTATTTATTCGCCTATAAGCCGATCGATTTTTTCACAAAATTAAACTGGGAACCAGTGAAATTTCTACAAGAAAGGGGGTTCGGCTTGTAGCCGAATGCTTTTGCCAAAAAAATTTCTCTAATGCTGCATGAGCTTCAACTGAATGTTTTTATTCGGCTATAAGCCGAGCGATTATCAACAGACACAAATTACTGGTTAAGTTCGTGTACAAAAATCATTGCTGTTGGTCATAAACTTTTATTCAAGTGGTGGCTCCTTAAAGGAGCCGTTTTGTTTTTTGACTTCACGAATGAAGTTTTCAGTCGTCGTCTCCTTCGCTGTCAGTTTCAAATTCATCCTCCATCGCCATATCATCGTCAGTTCTCGCATAGGGGTTTCATCCATATTGAAAATCCTGGATAGCGGATAGCCATGGCGTTGCCGAGCTGCGATCACGAAGCGATGAAACTGTACCGTCTTCTCCTCCAAATCTTCAGGAAGTCGCTGGGCCAGGGTTGTTTTACAAGATAATTTGGTTTTATCAACTGAGTTGATAATGTGAATTAGCCACCGTAAAGAGATTCAGAAGCTGACGTTTCGAGCGCTAGCCCTTCGTCGGAGCGAATCGAGGAATTGTGGGTTGTGTGTGGTTTATATACAGAAGTATGGAGCTACGCTATTGGTTGGTGCCTGGCAACGTGAAAAACAGAATAAATTAGTTAAATGAAAAACGTTCGTTGATACCGTGAGGATTAAGAGTGCCGATTTGAAAAATAAATTTTTGTTCTAGAGTTTTGCGGCTTTCTGTGCTTCCTTGATGTAGGGAGAGGCCGCAGACTGTCATATGTTGCGTAGAATGATTCGGCAGATTAAAGTGTCTAGCGACCGGTTTAGATGCGTTTTTGTCGTCTTTCTCTACGTCACGAAGATGTTCTCGAAATCGGTCGCCTAGTCGTCTACCTGTTTCGCCGATATATAACTTTTTGCAAAGGGTGCAAGTTATACAGTAGATGACATTGGCTGAGGTACAGGTAAAATGATCAGTGATCTTAATAGATCGCTTGGGTCCCGACAATTTTTCAACGTTGCAAATGAAAGGACATGTTTTGCATCGTGCGCGTGCACATTTAAAAGTACCGGGTTGTTCACTCTTTTGAAAAGCACTTCTGACTAAAAAGTTACCTATGTTTTTGTCGCGTTTGAATGAAATTAATGGCGGTTGCGAAAAAATTCTGCCAGTATCGGGATCATTTTGAAGTAATTTAAAGTTCTCGGCTCTTAAATATACCTGGGAAATTTCCGATACTTCTTTAGCATTTCTAGATATTAAGGTTTTTGTCGAAGGCAACGGTTTATGCACCAGTGTGCACTACAAACCCACAGATTCTCATAGTTATTTGTTGTATTCATCTTCACATCCATCACATGTCAAGAATTCCATTCCTTATTCTCAATTTCTTAGACTTCGTCGCCTTTGTAGTGTAGACTCTGATTTTTCCTTAAAATCAGAAGAAATGTGCGAGTTTTTCGACAAACGTGGCTATCCTGCCTCTGTTGTTGAAGCAGGCCATCATCGCGCCCAACAAATTGATCGGCAGTCGGCACTACAAACGTCTCAGAAGGAGAATAACAATAGAATTCCATTCACTCTCACATTTCACCCTCACAACCACGCAGTTAAATCCATCATTCTAAAAAACTTTAAATTCAGGATACTTCGGCGTATAGCAGCCCATCGTTTTTCGTTTTGCTGACATTTTCAGCTCGCCATTGAAGAGGTTTGCTTGATCTTTTCGCCAGCGACGAACCATGGATTCACTGATCCCGTATTCTCTGGCGATCTCGGAGTTGTTCTCAACGGCCTCTGCTTCAGCCACAATTTTTAATTTGAAGGCCAAGTTGTACGAAGAACGACGAGCTTTTGGCATGATGATCGTTTACGGATATCTTTGAAAGAGCGTGTGATTGTTCGAGACAGGATTCTGAACTCAGGTGATGTTTAGTCGTACACGCGGTTCTATTTATATTCTTCTGAAATGTCAAATCGGATCACATTAAATTCATCTTACCTGTGATTTGTAGTTATTTTCAATTAAACGACCAATAACAGTCATTACTTGTAAATGTGTTATAATGAATATATGAATACCGGTAAATGAATGTTCATTTCACAGTGTCATGCGTGTTTCCCGAGAGGGACGCTTCTTTTGTTGTACGGTTTGGTGATACGTTTATTCACTTGACAGCGCACGTGGAAAAGAAATTTGCGATCTCGGCTTATAGCTAGATGTTTTGGGTTTCCTCTTCATAATTTTCTAACATGTTCTGATAGCCAAAAGTTTAGGGTCTCGGCTTATAGCCGAGATCGGCTTATAGGCGAATAAATACGGTATGTTATGCTACTTTGTGCTATGTTGTACTATGTTATGCTACTTTGTGCTATGTTGTACTATGTTATGCTACTTTGTGCTATGTTGTACTATGTTATGCTACTTTGTGCTATGTTGTACTA
>CM042746.1:23908587-23910544 GCA_022496165.2 Catalaphyllia jardinei | reverse complement strand
TGTGCTATGTTGTACTATGTTATGCTACTTTGTGCTATGTTGTACTACATTATACCATGTTGCGCTATGTTCTGCCAGTTTGTGCGATGCTGTGCTATGTTGTGCCTTGTTTCCCTAAGTTATGTTATTTTGTGCTATGCTGTGCTATGTTTTGAAATTGTTTGCTAGGTTGTGCTATGCTGAGAACATCACTATTAGAGCTGTCATTTAGCTGCATTTGGTTCTAGTAAGTGTAAAGTACTTTTTAATGATAGACAATCGTGTGGAAGATAACATGGACAAGCTTAAAGACGTTGTCAGGTAACAATTAAAAATCGACTCTCACTTTCTGTTAATGTTTTCCCAATCAACGCAGAAGTAGCCTACAATATATGGGTTATTAAAATGTACACGCCTCTGCTCTTAACACTATCTAAAAAGGGTTACACTGTAGCGTGTTTTAGTGATCAACCATGGTGTAGATCTGATGCGCATTCATCAATGACACTGTTAAGTAACTAGAAAAAGGACTTTTAACTCACTGTTAAAGATAAGCCGATAAAACGGAACATAGTTATGAACTATAAGCACCTAACAGAGCCAAAAAAAAAGAAAGATCTGATTATTTCGTCCCAGAATCCGAATGATTAATGCCAAGTATTTAGCGGCTAAAAGTACTCATGCAGCTTTGGCGTAAAATTTTTCATCCAAACATCTGATCATTACAGATCACAAATATGGAGCATATAACTCAAACCTCCAGTGAAAACATAACAGTACAAGTAGGTTAAATAAGATCCAGTTGAAAACTAGAGAAGGTAAAAGATACTACAAACCTCTTTATGCAGCCCGCAGAAGAATCCATGTGCACCTTTCCTGCTTACGTGGCTCACATAATGTCATGTAATGCGAACTTATGACATATAATAACGCGACACATTGGTGGCTATTGACTTCAACCAGATAAGTAGCTTAAAGTGGTTTACCGTTAAAGAGATGAATCTTCCTTAAACAACAGTGGAGATTTTCAGTTTAAAGAGGGCCAGTTTATCCGTCAAAAGATATTTTTATTGTCAATGATTCATACAACACAAGAACATCACGATAAAACTTGCACTACACAAAAGTGATTCGATGAGCGGCAAAAGTTAAGAATAGGCAACAGAGGAAGTGCTGACAATTATATATATACATATATAAAAAAGTTGAAAATGCATGTATATTTAACTGTAAAAAGACTGTTAAGTTATATTTCATCGCCTAAGACCTACATTGGTTCGTGAAGGAAATATTCAGTATCAGTAGCGAAATTCCGTTTCTGATATGGCCAGCGGAAGCACCATACTCATTTCTGTTGTAAAAACTGACCTTTAATTTTTCCTGTGGTGAAAATACGCATTTGTGATAGCAAATGCTCACTGTGAGTATTTGCTACGGTAGCAAATACGCATCCGTGGTAGCAAATACGCACTGTGAGTATTTGCTGCGGTAGCAATACGCATTGAGTGAAATATATATGAAATAATTCATGTTTGTACTGCGGTTGTAGATGCAAGTGAACTATGATCATCGCAGTAAATTTTCCAATTTAAGCAATAGGAAAGAAGCCTGAAAAAAATCAGGGCTTCAACGGGATTCGAACCCATGACCTCCGCGAATACTGGTGCGATGCTCTACCAACTGAGCTATGAAGCCACACATTGGGAGCGAGGTCAATTTATTGGGTTCATATCTTCCCGTGCAGTGAAATGATGTGAAATATATATGAAATAATTCATATTTGTACAAATAGCTCAGTTGGTAGAGCATCGCACCGGTATTCGCAGAGGTCATGGGTTCGAATCCCGTTGAAGCCCTGATTTTTTTCAGGCTTCTTCTTTCCAATTGCTTAAATTGGAAAATTTACTGCGATGATCATACTTCACTTGCAATACGCATTGAGTATTTGCTACGGTAGCAAATACGCAGTTATGGTAGC
>CM042746.1:23891087-23903587 GCA_022496165.2 Catalaphyllia jardinei | reverse complement strand
TCCACTTGCACTTATTGGATATGAGATGATTATAGCCAACTCGACGCTACGCACCTCGTTGACTATCTATCATCCCATATCCAACATGCACTCATGGAATAATTGTTAATTATTATATATTCAAAATATTTCCTCGTTTCTGATTGGTTAAAACCACACACATAATTTACCATAACCAGCTGCTGTACACCGAATTTGGAAAGAATCTTCGCCATATTGCATCAATGATGTCAAAAGTGCAACCCGCTGCAAATTATTGAACCGATGACATCAACAGTGCAGCCCGCTGCAGATTATTGAATCGTTGACCGAGAAAACGTGGGGACAAGGTTGTGTTACTTTGGTGAGCGTAAAAAGAAAGAGCGAAATGGTGAAATTCTTTTAAGAACGGGGAAATATTTTTAATGAATAATCAAGCAATTATTTAATTCCGCTTTCGTAGGATATGAAGAATTCTGCAGATCTCAGAGGGTGTTATCCACCTCGGTCTTCGGCCTCTGTAGATAACACCCTCCTTGATCTACAGAATTCTTCATATCCTACTCAGCCTCATTCAATAATTGCTAAATGTCTTAATAGGCCTGAAATGTCTTCCTTTGTTCATCAACTGTTAATTATTGCTGGTGTTGTTTAATCAGTTTTATTTTAATTAACAGATAAAGAAGCCTCGGCTGTGCTCTGTTCTGTTGTAAAGCACACAGGAAGCGGTAGAGCACGAAAGAAGCGAAGGGAAAACACGAGACGCAGTCAAGTGTTTTTCCCCACTTCCTGAGTGTTCTACCGCGTGCTTTACAACTGAACAGAGCACAGTTGAGGCTTCTTTATTTGTTTTATGATAAAGAATTCTATAATTTCCCCACGCATTCGCTGCATTTTCAAACCAAATTTTATTTTCCAAAGGAGTACAAGTGGCGTCAGCTGGCTACTAATCTCTGATAAGGCACGCTAAAAAAGCCAATCACAATCCTTGTTAGAATTGTTAAAATAATTTGATTGGCTAACAACACGACAGCTGTCAATCACAAACTGGACTTTGGCCAGCCTTTCCCGCCCTTCACGTTGCTCGGCTTTCGAGAGAAGAACGATGCCTTCAAAGTTCGCTTTTCAGTTCTAGTTTAACCTGTTTAAACAGGACGTAAAACCAGGTAAAGGTTGCTAGTCCATAGGAATCCGAGCGCACTGTGACTCATGCAAACGTGTACTTTTCCGATGGAAATTACGAAAGAAGGAGCTCAAAGCTTGCGGATGAAAATGCCAAATGCTGAGTTGTATTTGAAAGAATCTACAGTTTCTTTTTAATGCCTGCTGGCAGCTAGATTGCCTGAACTAACGTGAATGTTGTAAAGACCAGACTGCTCGCACTTGTTCAACTCCGAACACAGGAGCAAACTTTCTACTGATTACTCGTTGGGTAATTAAGCGATGATATGGAATTGTTGAAGTTTAATTCGTTGAGATGACCTGAGCCGCCGCTAGTAAATGAGCAAGCATTACTACACTGTGTCAGCTGTCTTTGCTGCATGCGTAGTATCGGCGTCTTCTCGTGGCCCTCGTGTGGTTTTACTCTGCCATCTTGTAAAGTGTTTGTTGTTCGCTACCATTGTGTCCTCTGTCCTTATTACTGGCGTGGTGGCAGCGGTTGGAACGTACCCCTGTCTCATACGTAGAGACAGCCAGCCCATAACGAATCGCCGACCGATTTCCGAGCGAGGAACTAGCAAAACAGCTTAGTCGATAGCTGTGTCAACAATACACAAGGACTCACAGCTAAGTACACATTTTGCCTTTCAGGAAACGATAACAACGTTCGAAGCCTGGAGACAAAATTTTCAGTACATTCTTCCCCTCGACCGCAATTTTGCGGGCTTTCTCGCTGATGGTGTGTCATGGTTGAAGAAATCTCCTGGCAGCCCTCGTCGCAGCCTCCTGGACAACACCGAATCTGTACCTCAAGCTTCCCGTAGAACAGCACAACAAAAGTGTACTCATCTTGGGCAAATTGCGAACTATTGTCCCCTAATTTCTGGTAACACCATCGTCGAGAACTCAACCTCCATGAGCTCCATCTGGCAAGCAATTCGCCATCACACTTGCCCCTGCTGAGCGCCCCAAGGATCTCTATCAATGCCTTATGTCCTTTATCGAAGATAATTTATTACTGGCAAACGGAAATATCTCACACCATGGCAAAGTTCTCCACGCCGACGAGGAAATGTCTCCCACTCTAGAAAATCTTGTAGTACTAACGTGGCTGAGATTAGTCCACCCTGACCTCCCCAGTTTGGTTATGCCGCTATGGTACCGAGCTCCGGTCCAAGTCTCTCGCATCTCTCAAACCTGAAATTTCTCAAGCATTGGATTCTCTCTTGGAAGAGATCAATAACAACGCCGTTGCTAAAATCTTGCGTTCTACGACATCGAAGCTCAGACCGCCGCCTCTGAGGGGTCCTTACAACCAAAGACATGTACAACCAAAAGACATGTACTAAACCACAAGTCAATTCTTGCCCCTTTTGTAAGCAGGCTGGACATAATGACCGTCACTTCCTAAGTCAGTGGACTTACCTACCTGCTGAAGACCGCACTTTCCTTGCCAAAGCACGCCTTGCAACTAGCCTCGATGACGAAGATGACCCCGTGGATTCTGATTTCTTCTGTCCACCTGATGTGGAGGACTTTGCTTCTCCCCATTCCTTGGCCAGGGTTGTATCTCGCCGTGTAAGCACAAAGCAATCACCCTATTTCAATGCCTTCTACCATCACCACCCGCTTAAACTCACTTTGGACACTGGTGCCGAAACCAGCATGATTAAAGCCTCTGTCGCCCATAGCATCGCCGCTCCCATCGTAAAAACATCCCAGCAGGCCCTACAAGCAGATGGCGTTACTCCTCTCATCGTCATTGGTGAGACCCACCTTACTCTTTCACGAGCTGGCAATCACCTGACCCCTGATGCCCTTGTAGTAGAAAACTTAGATGTTGACGTTTTAGCTGGAACTCCATTTATGATCACTAATGACGTATCCGTTCGCCCAGCAAAGGGACAGGTTCTTATCCAAGGCTCCGAAATACTGGCTTACCATCCTGAGTCAAGTGCTAGTTCCCAGACTCACGCCGTCCGTCACACCCAGTCTTATGTGTTACGCTCGTCCACCCCTACAACAGTGATCCTCCCTGGGGAATATCTTGAGCTGGACCTACTACCTAACATAGATTCTGACTGTACCTTAGCCATAGAAGCCCGTACCAATGCACCATCCAACAAAGGCTCCAAAGTGTCACAACTTTGGCCTCAGCCCCAAATTGTAGAAGCAGTAGCTTATAGAGTTCGTTTAGTCAAAGACACTGCTGAGCCAAGGACAGTCCGACGCCACAAACATTTCTGCCAAGCTCGTCACACCACAGCTGCGGTTCCCACATCACCTGTTGGACCACACCCATCACCTCCCCAGCCTGGTGGAAGCAACTCAACCCAGCATGAGTTCTTCTTAGACGCTGTTGAAGTTGACCCTGACAACATTCTACCCGACACCATCCGCAACCAGTTACGCGAAGTGCCCCAGACTCACGATGAAGTTTTTAATCCTGCCATTGTTGGTTACAGCGGCATAGCTGGACCTGCGCAGCCTCCACAACGCAAAGGCCGCATTCCTCAATATTCCCGTGACAAGCTGGTTGAGTTACAGCAAAAATTTGATGAGTTGGAACAATGCCAGGTCTTCCGGCGTCCGGAGAACATCAGAGTTACTGTTGAGTACCTCAACCCTTCATTCCTCGTCAAAAAAACCTCTGGTGGCTTTCGTCTCATTACAGCCTTCACAGACGGGACGCTACAGCAAACCACAACCCTCCTTGATGCCTGACGTTGACTCTATTCTCCGCACCATTGCACCATGGAAGTACATAATAAAGTCTGACCTCACCCGTGCCTTTTACCAGATACCTCTATCAAGGGCCTCCATGAAATACTGCGGGGTGGCCATTCCATTTTGCGGCATCAGAGTATATACCAGGTCAGCCGTGGGAATGCCGGGTTCAGAGACTGCATTAGAGGAATTAATGTGTTGTGTCCTTGGTGACTTCCTCCAAGAGGGATGCGCTACAAAACTCGCCAACGATCTTTATTGTGGTGGTGACACCCCGCAATAGCTTATCACTAACTAGTCTCGTATACTTGACGCCCTTGCCCGGTGTAACCTCCGTCTGTCTGCTACTAAGACTGCCATATGCCCCAAAACAACCTCAATATTGGGTTTGATCTGGTCACAAGGCTCCTTATCTGCAAGTCCTCACTGATGGTTCAGTCACCCAATGCGGTATCGGAGCTACCTTGTACGTTACTCCGTTAAGACCGCCTTCTCCTTGCCAGCTTCTTCAGCTCTAAACTACGCAAGCATCAGGTCACATGGTTACCATGTGAGGTTGAAGCTCTGTCTATAGCAGCTGCCATAAAGCACTTTAGCCCCTTCATAATCCAATCCAAGTACTGTGCCTGCGTTCTGACAGATAGCCAGCCCTGCGTTCAAGCCCTACAGAAACTTTGCCGAGGTGAATTTTCTGCCACTCCATGTGTTACCTCCTTTTTGACCACCGTTAGTAGATACCAAGTTAGCCTCCAGCATCTCGCTGGCACTGCCAATTTACCCTCGGACTTTGCCAGTCGCAATGCTCCTGACTGCACTGAACCGAACTGCCAAATTTGCTCTTTCGCGCACGAATCGAGTCTTCAGTTGTACGTGGCATCTCCACTCAAGAAGTCCTTGACAACATCAAGCACCTACCCTTCACCAGCAGACCTGCTTGGTTCAGTGTTCAAAATGAGTGCCCCGACCTACGGCACGTCTGTGCTCGCTTGAAACAGGGCACCCGCCCTTCCAAGACACTGACCAACATCAGAGATGTAAAGCTCTACCTTAACGTCACTTCCATTTCCAAGGATGGCCTGCTCGTTGTTCAGCGTCAACACCCACTCTCCCGCCCTATTGAGTTGATTGTTGTGCCTCGTTCTGTACTTGATGGCCCACTTACTGCTATCCACATCAAGCTTGACCATCCCTCTAAGCATCAACTTCAAATGGTCATACAGTGTCACTTCTTTGCCCTGGATATCAGTGCTGCTATCGCTCGAGTATCAGACTCCTGCCACGCTTGTGCCTCACTCAAGAAGTTCCCTACCTCCCTTACCAGCCAGTCATCAGACGATCCACCCGAGGTTGCAGGTGTGTCATTTGCAGCTGATATCATTATACGCTGTCGCCAATTCATCTTACTTTTGAGAGAATGTACCACCTCTTACACTAAATCGTGCCTTGTACCTGACAAGAAGTGTGATACCCTTCGTGACACCGTCGCCCGACTGGTAGTGGGCCTACACCCCCGCGATGGTCCTCAAGCTGTGATTCGTGTCGACCCTGCACCCGGATTTGTCTCGCTGAAAAATACTAATGCCTTACAACATCTTGGCATCTCTATCGAAGTCAGTCACGTCAAAAACATCAACAAAAATTATGTTGCCGAACGAGCCGTGCTGGAACTAGAAGAAGAGCTGTTATGCCAGGAGCCCGGCGGAGGTCCAGTTACTGAACTCAGTCTCGCCCTTGCCACTGCCCGGCTCAACTCACGACTCCGCAGCCAAGGCCTGTCCTCACGGGAGCTTTGGACTCAACAGAACCAGTTCTCCAATGAGCAGATACCTATCAGTGACTTGCAACACATTTTAGTGAAAGAAGAAGCCCGTCAAGCCAACCATCCTTTCAGCGAAGCAGCTAAAGGCAGTTCCCGACCACAAGCTCCTCTTCCCTCCTTGCAAGTTGGAGGCCTGGTTTACGTGAAGTCTGACCGAGACAAGTCATGCGCCCGCAACCGCTATATCATCGTTAGCATCAATCACGTATGGTGCTTCATTAAGAAGTTCTCTGGCTCACAACTCGGCTACATCTTACAAGGCGAAGCTAGCCGAGTGCCACACTGTACCACACACCCTTCCACCACCATCCTACCATTCTGTTGTCCCTACACTTGATGACGATGAATGTGAGGAGATTGCTGCCCCAGCTGTGTCAAGCGCCCTCTG
Organism: Catalaphyllia jardinei; assembly: GCA_022496165.2. NCBI lineage: Eukaryota > Metazoa > Cnidaria > Anthozoa > Scleractinia > Caryophylliidae > Catalaphyllia > Catalaphyllia jardinei. The sequence continues at coordinate 23,897,513 of CM042746.1, read as the reverse complement.
CCCCACCAGAACTGTTACGTCCGCCCAGCCCAGACCCTTCAGCCTCCAACCCGCAACACGCTTAACACCAAGAAGACACCTCCCCCTCTGACACTCTGATCGTATTCCTATCCCAGTTCCATCTGAACCAAGACCTAAGCGGGCCCGTCGACCCCCAGCATACATACATGAGTACATTCTTGACGAGTGTTTTAGGTGACAGTTACTTCAGACATAGTCCGTTTAACTAAGTGCAGTAAAGAACAGTCACTATCTGTTACAACCTTCTTGTTAAGTTTCTTTTACTTTGTACACGTTAGTTTTCAATTTACACAGAAGAAGAAGTTGCGCCAGCGGTTATTGTCAGCCGCGCATGCGGAAAGGAAAGGAAAGGTGAAGAAAGCACACCCCAAGCCATTTCCACAAGACTATAATGCCATCCCCGTGAAACATCCTCGTGAGCAGCTTGATGAAACTTAAAAGCTGGCTAATTTGTGCAAGGGATTGTGAACGCCGTCTGCATTTCTTTAAGTACTGAACACCTGACAAAGAGGAGCCACTTCTGTTCAACAAGTGGCTTCAACAGTCCCAAATAGTTTAGACTCTCACCCAGTTAATCAAACCACCTGTGCAATCCCAGCGCCAAGTGTTTTTCTCGCTTCAAATTCAGTCATCCATGCATACAACTCCAACATCTTTTGTTCCTAACTCAACCCTTTCAACATCCCCAGCCACTCTAGGGAAATCACCAATGGGTGCTCATTCCTCATCAACGATTACTTCAGGGGAAACACAACCGGTAGTTGTCCCTCTAGTATCACCAGTTACTATGGGCCACAAAGGTGTAAACCCCAGAAGGATATTAAATGAGTTACCTGTCACACCCCCACCCACTCCACCAGTATCCTTTGCCCATTCTACCACTCCAGTGTGAGGTAATGTAATCAGTTCCCCATGCCCTTTACCATCCCAAACTGTTCAAAGCCAAGCTCCTATTGAACAGCACAGTAAAGGCGAACTCTGACCAAGCTGCTGCAATAGAATCTTCAACTAGAGAACAGTCTGAAAACATTGATTGGTTCAAGAATAGACAATGCAGACTGACTGCCTCAAATTTTGGTGCAGTGCTTAAAAGAAGAACACAAGATTGTTCCAAACTTATTGCGAAACTGACAAATTCTTATGGAAATTTAAATGTAAGTTCACTTAATTACCGTAATTATGGCTGTGACAATGAAGACATTCTAGCTGATTACTACGTACAGTACCAGGAGAGGCATGGACACCAGGGTATCAACGTATTCCCCTGTGGGCTGATTGTTAACCCAAAATATAGTTGGCTCGGGGCTTCCCCTGACAGGATTGTTTACAATCCTACTAGTGAACCCCCTTAAGGAGGACTGGAAATTAAATGTATAGAGTCTGGTAAGGGAATTACTCCCTTACAGCCATACCAAGCCAAGCGAGAGCCGGGATAAAGAAATCACTCTGTTTAATCAAAAATGGTGAGATCCTTCAGCTTGACTGAAAACATCATTACCATCATCAAGTTCAAGGCCAGTGTGGAGTTTCAGGCCAGAGGTGGAATGACTTTATCCTGATGACTGATTTGACTCTTCTTTTTGTGAACAAGGAATACATGTTAAAAGGATCAATTTTGATGAGACATGGCATGAAACTTCACTACCAAAACTAACTGGTTTCTATTTTAACCACATCATGCCCGCAATACTGCGAAAATCTTAACTACTGTAAGAATATCATAAAATTTAAGCTAAGAAATGTAAAATCTACTGAAAAATTTAATCTCTTATCAGAATGTTTTTCAATTTGGTGTCATACCCATTACCAGCCTCAATCCCAGTCGTTCTCAGTGCATAGCAGAATGTGATGTTGCCCATTGAGCTGACTGGAAAGATTCACAACTATATTTCTCTAAAAACTTAACTCACTCACAAATGGTATTAATGCCTGGGGATAAGGCTGACACAGGTGACATTTGTTAAAAATAATGTTTGCACTTGGCAACATATTTCTACATGTAAACATGAGACTGTAAATCTTGTAATTATATTTTTGTAGAGCAATTAAATAACTGGAATTCTGCAAAATGCACTTTCCAAGGACATATTACTGTTTCAGCATATACCAGACCTATATTAGCCATTTATTTATTTTTTTTGGAATATTGAAAACACTACCCACTTGTATGGCAGAGGCAAACATAAAGTAAACATACAGTTTTGTAAATAACAACAGTGGCAGTCAGGTGGTCATGTTGTTCCTTGTCATCTGACACTAATGGTGGCAGAAAGTTTGTCAACATTGCACAAACAAAGAAAATTTGACCGATAATGCCAAATGAGCACAATATTCTTTCTTCAGGGCTAGCTCTAATTCTTTGATTCTCCTTCCGTTCTTCTTCAGACTCCTCAATCTCGAGCTCCAGGTTGTTTACGTATGATTTCGACCGATTTTCACTCTGCTGGAAGTTTCCTCGGTGTTTTTTCTTGCACAAAGCAAAACTTTATTGGAATAGGCCCTGGTTTTAAGTACACGCGAGGAACCCGGCATTATTTTTAAAGCAATCGGCTTCAAAGTGGTCGCCACATAGCCTCGAGTGCTCAATAGCCAATTGCAGAAACGTGAGAGGACTGGGACGAGTTCCTTATATTGATTAGATTGAAAACCGAAACAGGTCAACTAAAATGTTACTGGATGAAAAGCTACCCAGCCTAGTTTAGGAGTTTTCGGCGGAAAATTGTTCAAATGGGAGCCTCGCGAAAGTTGCAAAATCCCATACAAATTCTTATAATTTTGTGGTAGACACCCAATCCATACAAACTCTCTATTTTAGGTGATATTTGAAGAGCTACCATTTTCCCATTTATCTCATATAAATACTTCTATTCTTAGTTAAGACTCCCAAATTTAGTTGATCTTTCATTTGAATATCTTAGTTTTTCAAACAAACGGAAAACAACCATACTCTTTCCCAGTCCTCTCACGTTTTTGCAATTGCCTATAACTGGCGCGTTTTTTCGTCGAATTTTTGTAAACCATTTGGAAAGCAGTTCTTTGTTCTCCAGCGATAAACGATGCCAGGACTTTTTGATTTTCATGTCTGAAGAGTTTGTACAGCCGTACGCAGTACACCATTGAGGCATGTCGGACAAAAAACTGAAAAAAAACTGACAAGAGCAAGTGAGTATTTTCCCTAAACGTCAACAAACCACGCAAAGCAATCACCACCAAGCCTCGGTTTGACGTTACGAGAAATTTTGGTGACGTCATCCCGGATAAGTGCTGTTTGTTTATTTCGCGACGTGTTCTGTCGGAATCTGGCAAAACGTGTTATTTTCATTCAGTTTTTGCACTACTGTTGTCAACGATGGTCTCCATGAGCCATGTTTACTGCTGACAAATAGCTCGTTTATATTGACTTTGTTAAGTCGCACAGGGGATGTTCAATTGGGTCAAATTAATCGAAATTCCGAAGCAAAAAATTTGAAAGCCAGTTGAATGTCATCAACCCGTTCCCTAATCTCTGATAAAGCACGCTGTTTCAGCCAATCAGAGCGCGCGTTGTATGGAAACTTTATTATAAATTGCAATAAAATTAATGTTTACCAAAGTTTTCTATACCTAAACCCTTGTACAATACAAGAGTTGTAGTAGAAAAAGTCTGAAATTAAGATTTATAATATGAACAAGATATTTAACAAGACATACAATTATTTAAAAGCATATCACCAATATCCAACCCATCTTTTAATAGTGTATGATGTACAAACTGGAACATGTTCACTTATCTAGCTCTTTTGTCTAAGAATTTCTAAATACTTAAGAATACAGTTATCATCCTGTTAACTGGGTTTATAATGTCATGCTGAAGCCCCGGCCAAACAAACGCAACATTTCAACGCAACATATCGCAACATTGTTGGGTGCAACATGTTTTGTGCGTTTGGCCACCATGTTACGATGTGTTGCGACATGTTGGGTGTTGTAGCCTCAAATTTGAAAATGGTCAAATTTTTCATGCAACATTTTTGGATGCTGCATGATGTTGTAGTCATTTTGGCCAGGTTTGCGCCCAACTGTGTTGCGATCTGTTGGTCCTGTTGCGTTTAAATGTTGCAATCATTTGACCGGAGCTTGCTGGGCCAACAATGTTGGGATATGTTGCGTTGAGATGTTGCCATCGTTTGGCCTGAGCTTAACATGGCATTTTGCACCTTGCCATAGAATATTCAGCCAATCAGAATATAACAGAGCTGTTGTATGAGCAGGGTTAAATTAATTTCACGGTACATGTTCACTGTTCATGGTCGCAGTCCTTGTTCACTGTCAATTATAATATTTCTTTATTATCAACTGGTAATTTTTTTAACGATTATGTACTTCCGAACACTTTAAGTTTTCCGAAGGGGCAATGAACTATGGAAAAAACTCTTACCACAAGTGTGAAATGCTGTTTTATTTCTTGTTATTTTTGTAGAAGAAAAAAGACAATTCTCAAGAAACAGTAACAAGAGTAAGTGTCTGCTGGTATTGTAATTGTTGTCAATAACTAGCATGACGTGTCTAGTTTCATTTTAGCTACAACATTTTCGTCAAGTTTACCTGCGAGTTCTTTTAATGAAAGTTTCAAAAATGTGAATATCATTCTGAACAATCCAAACGCTGCCTCGAGCCTTTGACTTGTACCAATCCAACATGTGTACTCGGCTTAAACTTGAGTATTTTGACTTAGTTTGTCTATGTTTTCATTGCAATTCAGTCTAAGAAGCGAATTTTTCGTTGACAATTTTAGAAACCTGATAAAGCGTTTTCTTTCAACTGTTCCTCAGCTGATTGTGACAAGTTTTTCACCAGACAATAGGACCCTTTGTTTTCCTTCACCCTGCATTGTGAGAACTTTGTTGTCAATCACAAATAAAACATGTTTTAGCTCCCAAGTTGTTGTCAATATATTGTAAAAGAATTTGTTCATTCTTTTTAGCTGTGCATCTATCGAATTATGGATGCACTTGGGAAGTTAATTTGGAGAGCTCGCAAGAAGCTAAATTTGCTCTCGGCTGCACTTCTCAGGTGCATTCATAACTCGATATACGCCCGCTAAGTATGAACCAAAAGTTGATTATTTTCATTACAACATTTTAGTAACTTTCACTTTATTGGTGTAGGTTTTGCCTTTGCCTGTTGATTTATTACCAGCTCGTCGACTAGTTTTTTCTCCTGACAGTTCAAAGCTGCTTTGTGCAACAAGAGAGGGCTCAATTCAGGTGAGTGTGGATCAGTTTAGTATTGAGCTTCAGTGAGGGTGAATTGAACAACACTAAAATGTATTGTATGTATTTGGTACGTTCCAGTTGGCTAGAATAGCAACTTGTTTCCTGTACTCAGAGGTTATTAATTTTGGTTATCATGAATTGGAAACCAGAGTAAAGGATCGTAAAGGAACTTCTTTCAAGGAATTCATCAGTTGTTCATAAACATTGCCAGCTCACGGACATTCCGTGGATTCCAGCAAAACAAAATTTCTTGCCATGGAAAGTAACACATTCAAAGTTCTCATAATGGAAGCAATTGAATAGAGACCACGGCTTCGCATTAGCCAACATCTATGAAACTATTTTAGCCCCCTTGAGAGCCTACTAAACATGATATAACATTCATCTTTACTGTGGCTGATGAGGTTCGGTAGAGGCGAACGAAATATTCCACCTTTTGAAAAGACTTTTATTGCGCTCTGAGCACAAGAAATTATTTTTTGTTTTAAAGTAAGAACAGTAACACAGTGTAACAGAAAGGTAATAAGTCGAAAGTCTCTGCCAAGTAAAGGTATTTTTTACAGCACCAGAAACCATTAGTTGATGTAGTTAAAGAGACGGCTTATTACTCACTAACAGTGAATAATTGTTCAGTGCACCTTCTTTTAATAGTATCCCCGTGGGGAATCTCTCTCTCCAGCGACTTACCTATGTTAAATCTTTTTAAGTAACAACATGATTGTAAAATAAAATTATGCACAGTTGCTAGGCCTTTTGTTGCCATACTTTGGGATTTTGGCAACCAACAGAGTTTTTTTCATAGTTGGCTATGTGGTAACGTATCTAATGATGGGATTCCCAATGAGGCTGGTCTTTCTATGAATTTTTCTGTGCTGTGAGAGTAATGTTTTATTCTGTGAGTGATGGCAAGCAATTGATAGAGCAAGTCACATTGGTTTAAAGATGTATGTCTTATTGTCTTTTCTTACAGCTAAAATGTTGAGTTCATTTTGTTTTTAGGTATGTCTCTGTAGACAAAGCCCCAGGTAAAGCTGATCATCAATTATTCACCGAAGTGGAGGTAAATATCCACCACGTTCACCGACACTGAGGTGAATAATTGTTTAGTATATACCACACAAACTGAATAACTAGCGAACCAAAGAGTAAC
>CM042746.1:23876539-23889039 GCA_022496165.2 Catalaphyllia jardinei | reverse complement strand
AGAAATGTTTGATTCTTTGGAGTAAGATTCTACTTAAGGTGCTCCACAATACGAGCTTAAAAGTTTTGTTACCATGATAACATACTGGGTTCCAGACCTCCCCAATTTTAAAGGCATTTCTGGCCAGCCGTGGCCCCTTGAGTGTGCCATTGTCATATTTGCAAAACAAATTAAATTAGCGAAAGACAAGTTTGGAATAAATAGGCCCAAGTATTTTTTCCAAAGGCTAACAAAATTGTATGACCCTGTAGTGCTTATTTATTCACTCTAAATAACACAAGAATAATTATGTGATTCACTATACTTATCCACATGAGAATAAATCAGTAGTATTGAGTTAGCCATTGTCATCTCATTTATCTCATATCCAACTATGGACAAAGTATGACACAATTTAGGAATCCACATTAAATGACAAATTAAATGGTGGGCTTTTAAATTCCCTTTTACAATGGCAACCATATAAGCTTTAGAGTCCTATTAGCTCCACGTCCAAGACATTTCAACCTAATACAACCTAACATGCGTTCCTGATAGTTTAATAACATCCAATGTTCAGTTGCAGAGTGCACACTTTCAAATAAAAGGAAAAGAACTTAATTTATTTTTTTATTACACTTGACTTTCCTGATCCTTCTGCAGTAGTCATGCACCTCTTCGGAACCTCTAATTTTATTTGCTCCCGGAGTCATCCACCTCTATTGTTTTCAGGACTAGGGCCATTGTTTCTGTTGTTTATTCTATTGTTTTCTCGGCCAATCCTGTTAGACCTTACGAGAGGTGCGTGGCGCCTCTCCTTCTGCATACTAGCGATAACTTGAAACAAGGACACAATGTTAATATCTTGATGTCTAAATATGAATATAGTACATTAATTAATTATTTCTTCAGATTCAAGTCCAGTTCATGGGCTTGCCGTAAGCAGTGACTTCCACTGGTTAGCATGTGTGGATTGTAATAATACTTTGAACATATTCAGCTTAAACGAACTGAAGGTACTGTCATTCCTCATACACCTTGATATGTCAGGATACTAGTTTGATATGTGGTTTAAAGGAGAAGGTCACTCCAAAAAGTATATTTTATTTGTCATCACTAATAAAAAGTTTATATTGAGTTAAGTTACTCACCGAAGTTTCAGCTTCTAAAGTGCATTCTATCCCGAGAAATTTGTCTTCAAAGAAGCCCAAAATTTGGAATTGACAGCCGCCATTTTGAAGAAAATGCTCAGTGGCCAGGTCGGACTAGGCCGCTAAGCGTGACGTCATCGTTGCCATTTGTCTTGCCAAGCGTATTTGGTTACTTGAGGTCATGGCTGATCTTCAACCTTACCATTTTTAGCCAGAACGTGTTCCTAATCCTGAGGATAGCTAAAGCGAAAACGAAGAAATAAACGGTCAGTTAGAAGGTACATTTTGGTGTTCTTGTGAGTGATGTCAAATCATGCCAACGCAAAGAGAATGTGTTTGTCGCCGAGAACAGCCAGAGGAATCGAATAAAACAAAATTCAAGGTAGAATTTTAAGCTTATACTACATCGGCTGCAGTAAATGGAACACAATTTTCTTTGCAAATTGCTTTAGACATTAAAAGGCGGTTTAATATCAAAGGCCTTAAGCAGTTATTTTTACGTCAACTGTTTCTGTTTTGATTGTCGCTGCGTCTAAATGCACGGCAGCCGGGCAAGGTCTTAAATGGACTAAATGCCCGGCAGTCAGAAATTTTCACAGAATTTCCACTGAAAGATTCTTTCAAACTTGTTGATGGTATTTGATGTTCCTTTAGAAATGCAGAGCGATCCAAAAAAGTATGTTAGTGTGCAAGATGACGAAGTAACCGAGCTTGTGCATACTATAAAATCGGCACGTGCTTGACACTTTACGCTTTACGTGCTTGGCAATTTACGCTTACATCGGCAGTTAGAGATATTTAACTTAATGAGAAGATGCGATGTTTGTTTAGAATAGCCAGGCGATTCTAAAAATTATTAGGGATTTGTAGTGGCCGAATTCTGCAAGCTTGTGCGTACCATAAAATCGCAGTAGTCTCTATCCGACTGCCGGTCACGGTCTCAAAAAGACAAAATACCCGGCCGGTAGTCAGAAATATTCAGCGAATTCCGACTGAAACCCTTAATCAATCCTTTTAAAAGTATCTGGTGTTTCTTTAGGCGATCCTAAAAAGTATTTTGGTTTTATAATTACATTCTATGAATACGGTGAATATTTCGGACTGTCCGGCTACCGGTCACTTAGACAGAGCGAAAATAAAAATACAAACAGTTGACGTAAAAAATAACTGCTTACGGCTATATTAAACCGCCTTTTAATGTCTAAAGCAATTTACAAAGAAATTGTGTTCCATTTACTGGGCAAGATCTCCGTGTAACCCCTTCTTTGTTTAACTAAACGATCGCAAAAACAATAGTGCCCCTTTGAGACTTATTCGCTTTGAATAACTTTAAATTTTGCCGATTCGCAAATCTTATGTGTCGCATACTTTTAGACGTAGTTTTTTCCCCGAATTTTCTGTCAAATACTGAAAAACGAAGCGATTTCTTGGAAACTTTTTCTAAATTAAAATCTAAAGTACGAAAAACGGAAACGTAATATCAGAATTTTGGGTGCATTGACCTTATTTTAAAATGATCACAGGCTTAAAACTGCTTATAATAATAGCGATTTCGGCCTCTGCGCTAATTCAAAATGCTTAGAATATAGTGTCTTAGGCCTAAGCGAAGGCTGCTTGCGGTTAGCTATAAACTGTTGATCGGGTCAGCGACTATTTTACTAATTTTGTAATTATTGCTTACCTTCATCGTGTCATTCCGCGTTTTTAGCCCCTTGATTCCCTTTCTCAAATTCAGTCCCATGCGTTGAAGCTGTGTATGTGTTTCTTTCCTTCATTAAGTGGGGATCAGATTACGAACAGTGCATACAGTGGTACGAGGAACAATTTACGCATCTTTGCGTACTCCACACAAGCCGCCGATGTGCCTGATGTTTCCAAAAGGATCGTCTCCATACTGTTGACGCTACAACCATTCCCGTAGATAGCTTTCGAAGATATCTTTGGATGTTAGTTCCTGTGCGAGGCAAACTTTGTTTGACTCCCCGCCATGTACATTCAATGCGCATTGATGCAATGCCATTGCAGTTTCTTCTCGAACATCGCCATTCGCACCCATCTCTCGATGAGGCTCGTCGTGTCCACGTCCATATATTGCTACAATTTTCCCGCGAACATTTTATTCACGACGCGAGCAGGTTGTGTTCCTTGCACCACTGTATTCACTGGTCGTGATCCGTCAAAATTTGGCAGAGTGTAATAAAATTCATTGAAGACACTGATGTATACGTAACTAAAGGTCCGGATACACGGTGCAACATTGCGCGCAATATTGCGCGCAACATCCGTCACTCGACGTGGCTACACGGTCGCAACATTTCGTGCAACATTACGCGCAATACTTAATCAGCGGTTACCAAGCTCTCGTGCAGTGATGTTTACATCACGCAATCCAAAATGGTGTCGCTTAGCAAAAAAAGCTTCAGTTGATTGTACCTTCGTAAAACCAAATATAAATACATACACAGAAAGGAAACGACCTTTTGCTGCCTTTCCGCGCTCTACGGCTACTCCCTGCCGCCGCGAGAGTAAGATAAAAGCTGATAAAAGAAGTGAATGAAAATATCCAGAACAAAACGTTTGGATACCGAACCACAGGTAAGTCTCAGGAAAAAAGATTACTTACCTCTGTAATAGTGAATTATGAACTTTCCTCCTGCAGTCCAAACCATCTTTTTACGTGAAACATACCACGGGCGAAAATTACGTCAGCGGTTAAATTTGAATGTGAGATTTGATTGGCTGAACACTGAAATTTGCGTCACACTATTGCACGAAATGCTGCAGATGGTGAATACACGAAGAAATTTGTTGCGCGCAATGTTGCAGAAGTAGGACGAGATTCTACTGCTGCAATATTGCGTGCAACAAATTTTGGGGTGGATACACGATGCAATTCAGCCATTGCGCGCAATATTGCACCGTGTATCCGGACCTTAACAGTACTGCTGAAGTCGAAGGAAATAACTCCTCCCTCCCCTTCTATTAACCAGGGACCCACAAATGCAATGCATGTTTTCGTGCAGCGTGCAACATGCGTTAAACACATGAATAAGTTAATTGTAATGTAAATTTTTTGGAATGCGAACGAGTCAAGTAAAATAATTTTGGAGGGGTAATTGTCAATTGAACCTCGTGGTGTAGTGGTGTAGAAGAGAGACTCGTAAGCGAGAGGTATGCTAAAAGTAGGTGGTTAGAGACCTATTACAGAAAAAAAGGAAAAAAATGGGTAAGGAGCCTGGGTAATATGGAGAAGAAAAAGAGAGCATACGCTTTTTGGAGTGACCTTCTCCTTTAAGGAAGGGCCATTGGCTTTTGAGGTTGGAGTTGTGGAGATAGGGTTGGGCTAATCCTTCACACCTCAGGTGGAGGGTAATCGTATGAATGCGAGTGCAATTAAGGATTTACACTACGAGTGGTACTTGGAGATTCTCCGCTCAAAATCCGCCGTAAGGACTGGTACATTTACCTATGATGCTTTGCGCGCGAGTATAAAAACAAAGAAAAATTGTAAGTCATTCAAACTCGACAAGAGCAATGCTGTTAGTATATGAATGACTGTCGTTAAACCATATCTTTTTATATAAAGTTATTCTCGCATTTTGATTGGTTCTCGCCAATGATCTATTAGGACATATGCACGATTGACCTCATCATTACAAAGTTTTTTCCCTCTGCCATTTTAAAATGCCAGAAAGTTTTGAGAATTAAGATAGTAACTGGTGACTGGGCAAAAGATAAGGTACAAAAAAAGTCTTGCCGAGGCATTGAACAGGTTCGAGAAGCCAGAAAATGAAAGATAACGCCGTTTCTTGTAGAAAATGATACAGAAGTAATCTTCTAGTAGCCTCAGTCGGCAGTCGAGCGAGACTAAACCACGCATAAACTTGGTCTTGGTAAGCCAAGAACCATTGTTTTATCTCGAATTTAACAAACCCAACAAACAAATGTTCTCGAGATTGATTAATTTAAAAAATTCAACTTTTCCTAGTGTCAAAACAACTGCTGACACACTGATTGGTGTCAGGAATAAAACATCAAAACATCACTTCTTAAAATCGGTAAAATAAAATACATAACCTTGCTTTCCGATGCGAATGTTCCTGTCCGTTTCAGGGCACAGCAGTGAGCTAAGTATAGCTAACCACAGCTCACAGTCAACAGTATCGCAGCTAAAATGTTTCTCCGACACTATATCAAGCTGATTTGACAATCACCAACCACAGAAGACAAATATCTCCACCGTCATTTATGCTCCTTTCATTCAAAACTCGATTCAAATGGCCTCTAGGTCGACCGCAACCACAAGTTTCCCGAGGGTATTCTTTCAACTCCTGTAATTTTCAAGGCAACATCCAAGCTTTTCAGCTCACAGGGCTACTCCGATGACAAAAACCAACTTGATTTTTCCAGCATTTTCTTCAAGATTTGTAGATTTCGCAGTTCAATTCTGCTTTCGCTGTAAGTTTTCATTCAACGAGGAGCGACCCTCGAGTCAGGTTTTGTAAGTGGCGTGATTTTTCTCGACCAATCACAATTCTTTGCTTCGCATAGGACCCACTGAAATTGCTTCATTTTGTATAGATCATAGATCACGTCAAATGGCTTTTTTTCGTGCAAAGGCGGGGCAAAAGGCCGGCTTTCGCGTTATGTTGAAATATTTGGAAACAAAAAGGCTTTTCGTTATTATATAAAACAAATAGATTCCATGTTGCCGTGCGTCTGATTCAATAATAGATCACAGAAGACGTCAAAATGTGGTAGGAACATCAGTGACACCCACGGCTACGCCTCGTGTGCCACTTTTTTGTTCTTACCACATTTTGACGTGATCTGTGATCTATTACTGAACAGACGCACGGCAACATGGAATCTATTTGTTAACTATATGCCCAGTGGGCTTAGTTTGGTTTGAAAGGTATTGTGGTAAAATGTACAGTCGCCATCTTTTTTCTTACGGTGGATTGCACGAGCCTTTAGGTGATTGTAAGTTGAAAGAATTTTCAAATATCAATTGCCCGAGCTTTCATACGCTTACTCATTTATTGTCTTTGTTTCTAACCTTTGTGATTTTCAAATTGTTGTTACCTCTCATGTTTCGGGATGTTTCACTTATATTTGATCTTATCTTTTTTATGTGCTTAGCAAACTTGCTGTTATCTTTGCTAAATTGTGTCATTTTTAACAGTTACAGAGCACATTGCCTCAGCTGGAATCTTCTGTAACCGCAATAGCTTTTCAGCCCCAAACAAACTTTCTGGCTGCGATCTGCTGCAATAATCAGGTTGGTTTATTCTCATGGTCACTGTGTACAAGCGAGTAGATCATGTTTTGATCCGGGATTTTTTTCCACCAGCACCAGTCAAATATGCCAAAAGTTGAAACTCGAGAGATGTTTATTTCAATAACACACTCTTAATGTCTTTACTGATTAGTTTAGTTTAATACCCAAAATTATTCACAATGATTTGATTGCTGCCGTGACTCCTGTGCCGACACATTGTGTTTTGTCACTGTACGGCTTGCAGCATTGCTAATATAAAACTGAATGGCATTGTCTGGAATCGGATCAAAAGATAACAAACTCTGTTAAATTAAGGAAGCTTTCTTAAGGTTGCAGTTCTCAGCACTTTCCAGAACTAGAGTTTGACGAGTCATTATAATCACTCTTATCAGTTGATGCTACATGTTGATGCGCATCCTTACTACACACCTACTTCAAGTCGCAACGACGTCACGCAACGTCGTACATCAAGCGCGCTAAAAAAAAAATGGGAAATAGCTCACCAGGTACCAAGACCTAACTTCGCCTGTAATTTACTCTCTCAAATGATCGTTGAGCCTCTCTCCTTTTTATAGATCTTCCTTTACTGATTTTTTCCATTTATATATTTTAACAACAACAAAAAACACAGAAATGAATCTGTACAGATAAATGAATGATCAGTTTTCTTGCAACTGATAAAGGCGATGTTTGATCCAGCGTGGAAAGTCAAAAGGCGACCTTGTCAAACACAAGAATGTCTTTGTCTTCCATATTTAAGGCAGACGACATTAGACTACGAGCTAAGAAAAGAAATCCTGTCTCAAAGCAAACGGTACTTCGTAGAACTCGTTTTCTCCGAAAGAGTGGCGATAATTCAGAGAAAACGACACACAAAATAAGTGAAAGAGAGAACGTTCGTTGACCAGAAAATATCTGAATCACATATAAATCACCTATCATATATCATATCACATATTCATAGAAATCACGTATCACATATCTCGATATCTCATTGTTGATTTGCCAAATCAAGCACGATCCAAAGTAAGGTTGTTTTTCAAAAATTAATCAGTGTTTTCAATAGGTGTATATGTTCAAACCATCAAGTGGAAAGCTAACAGATTGGTCAAGACAAGCTTCAGAACACGGTCTACCAAAACAGTGGACTGAACGTCGTTCTAAAGTCATCAACATCCAGTTTAATCCGTCCTGCCATGAGCTTTTGATGCTACAAGATCATTCCATGTTTACCATTCTGGATCTGAGAGAGGTACCATTCACATTTTATTACCATCTCGAATTTGCTGAGACGCTGAACGTTTCCATCCTCAGAAGGGAAAGTAAAATCTTACAAGCAACTCCAAATAAATAACACAGTATAAGCAGAATGTTAACATATGTTTTACATATGCTTTCTTAAACTCATTAATAATTCATAAGTTTGATAGCCAATAAAAAATGGCTAAATTGGTCACGTGCATGAGTTTTGATACCCAATAAAAACCTAGATGAAAAAACACACGTGTTTTTGCCAAACCACACGTTGCTTTCATCTGATTCCTCATTGGATATCAAAATTCACGCATCAAAACAAAAGAAATTAAACATAAGAACAGATTTTAAAAAATTAGCATCCTTGGAACTTGCGTTTTTAATAAAAATAATTTTAAAATAAAACTCATGAAATTGGAAATAAAAACTGTTTTAAATACACAGCGTCCAATACTAAATACTGCTCCATAGACAGTTTTCGGTGGATAGCTCTTTTACCTACGTTTTGCTTTGCCAACAATTCAGATTCAAGCACATAATATGTAAGTCCAGCGCTTCGAAACCTAATGTAAATCAGGTAATATCTGAACGAGCCTCCCGAAGGAATGGATATTTTTCTTTAATAATAGTAATAATAATACTTCATTTCTATAGCGCTCACATCCAATACTTGTCCGAATTTTCCTAAAACAACAATTATACTCTAAGAAACAAGAATAACAAATTAAAAGTTAAAGTTAAAAATATGATAATGAGTTACTCTCAATAACTCTAATAAAAAGGACGGTCTTGATTTTTTTCTTAAATAATAAAACTGTACTGGATTGACGTATTTCCAAAGGAACAGTGTTCCAAATCTTCGGAGCACAAACGGAAAAAGCTCTATCACCATACGTTTTGGTTTTACAAGTTGGCTAGATTAGCAGGTCCTGAGATTTCGAGCGAAGAGACTTAGCTGATTTCCGATGTTCCAGGAGATTTGTTAGATATTGTGGACAGAGACCATTCAGTGTAATCCGAGTAATTCGCTATGCGTTAAAATAGCTTACGCGTATTTGTTTTATACCTTGATGACGGGGAATACGACTCTCTTGCTTTGTAAACCATTTTTGGCTCCTACACCGTGCCGCTCCTTCCTCGCTCGTGGTTGGACGCTAATGAATCGTGCATACAAACGCGTTCTTTCGGAAAAAGGGAAATATTTAACACTGCATAATTTCTTATTGCTTCGTTTGCGAAAACATGTCACTGCATAATTTCCTATTGTTTCATTTGAGAAGCCGTATCAAAAACTCGTGCTTCGTGTTTCATGATCAGGGGTTCCAAACACCTCCAAACAATACATGCGGCCTCGTGCTTTCATTAGTATACTAGGGAGTTTACGCAACCACGACGGCAACGGCAACGTCGCCGAACAAAAGATTTAATGAGTAGAACAATTGCTGTGCACGTGCGGTATAATTCTTAGTACGTTTCTTTGCCGCCCTCTGCAAGTCAACAACGGGAAATGACCAAATCTTGCGTGGTCTGGGGAACGTGAACCACGACGGCTAATTCTTATATTTTTATTTCAAATTTATCGCTGCGTTCCGGATTTAGTTTCGCGATAGTTTTTACAGTGATAAACAGAGCAAATGACTCAAGAGTATCGCGAGATTCGTAGGTAAAACATAAATTGATTTTTTAATCGACGTTTTCCTCGGCGCCCCGTCGTGGTTTCGTAAACTCCCCACTTTCTCGATGTTTGGAACCCCTGATAAAACACTCGCACTCGTTTTTGATTTATTACATATTAGCTTATATTTGTTGTTAATTACATGAAGATATCGTGCTAAGACAGGCAGGCCTGTTATCTAAAGAAGGCTCACTATTTATATATCTATCAATTAGAAATTACCAATTGTCAGTAATTTTACAAACCAATGTGCAGTGACAAGAATGCAATCGCTATACAATCACTAACTTCTAGAGTTTACTCAGTGTCACAATGTTCTTCAGGCTAATAGGACCTTGCTGTGCTCATTCTGTTTTGTCTGTTGTAGCTCTTTCCAACATTCCATTCTTCTGTTGACACTGAAGACAAAACTGTCACACTCTCTCAAACAGTTGTCAGCAAACTCTTATCATACTAACTTTGTTACCTATTTGTAGCCTTTGCCAGGTAAGGAGGTGATCCTTTATGAGACAGGATTAGTACAACGACAGAAAAGAACAATGAATGAAGATGTAGTTCAGTCTGATCAAGAACAAACAGCATTTAAAGTTTGTAGGAGATATGGGGTGAGTAGTGTATACTAATCTCAGTCCCGTAAGATAATCCAGAAGGATGGTGTTGCAGTGTTTTTATAGCATTCTTGTGTTGTCTCACTGCCACTCTCTTTTTTTTTTCTCTCTTTTTATTCTTTATTTTCTAATAAATATTTTAACAAATTCGACATGCCCACAGGTAGCTAGCTAATCTAGGTGGGTCATGTCTTAACTTCTTAACTAAAAAAAGAAAAATAGCAGTTATACAAGTTTGCAAAAATCAGGAAGTTAACTAAGAAGATTAGGTATACAGGCCACGTGATCAACATTTTCCAAACAATACAACACAATCACCCCACTTCGACACGAGGAATTCAAAACGTTTTACCTTTGGGATAGTTTATATTTTGATAGCTTGCAGATGTTTTAAGAGCGTCCTTGGCCAGTGTATTCCACGCACTGATGTATTTTGCCAAAACTACTTCTTTCAAAAGAGGATATTGTGTGATTCAGATTTCAGATTCGGATTTTTTTCGTTGTTTACACTATTACTTTAACAGTATTTGCAGAAATTATAAGATTATAAAGTTACATTTTGTTTTGTGTTTCGATTTCAGCCACTACTTTATGTAGGTTTCACAGAAAACAGTGCGTTAGTTGTGGTGGAGAGGCCTTGGCGAGCTATGCTGGATAAGCTGCCCCCGCCACTTTATCGAAAGAAATATGGAATGTAACACGACTTGGATCAACCACTGATCTGTGATGTGCTCCTATGTGCATGGTATCACCTGCCATGTGACAGAGAATCCCGAAAATGTTCCCACGATCTTCGTTTAAAGAAACAGTTCCGGCTCAGTTAATTTATAGTAGAAATTATGTTCGGAAGAACTGCAAGCGGTTAAGACAAACGCTAAACTAACTATTATCCGTGTAATGTCCCTTTGGTAATGTTTAAAAAGTGTTCCTCCGTCGAAGGTGACCGTCCCCAGCGATTAAGGATTCACCCATGGTTCGTAGAGAGCATTGCTCCGATTTCGAAGCATTTGGGCATAATTCGTTAGGTCGAGTCAGTGTTTCGTGAATGATGTAATAAAAATGCCATCATGACTTGTGGTCGCACCTGTGTTCTACACTATTTAGCCTGTTAACTTTTTTTTATTACTATTCCCAGCCTGTTTCCCAATTAAGAATGACTCTAAATCAAAGATGACTCAGGCTTTTGCTTTTCAGATGGATTTCTAAATAATTGAAGTAAAACAAGAAAGTTACATTAAAGGCCGGGTTAATTTTAAGACTAGGAGATAGTCTTTTACGACTTAACAAATTGATGTCACTTTTTCGTGCGTCTGTGCTGTTATTGATCACAAATTTCGTCGTCACATGGTCAAAGTAGCTGTGGATCCGCACACTATTGTGACAATGCTATGGTGAAATTCATTGTCAATAGCAGGACAGACGCTTCAAATACTGACGTCAATTTGTTTTTACGATAGCAAATTGTCTGCTCTCGCTTGTTGACGCATCGCATAAATTATTATTGTTATTGACAATGAAAATTAGCCAACGAACGCGTGAGAATTTCAGCAGTTATGGTAAACAGTTCTATTTCGTGTAGCAATAGATCTTATGCGTTATTACGCAACCTGCCCAAAATTCACCACCAAGCCTCGTTTGTCCAACATTTTTTCAAACCTTTGTTGCCGTCGTGTTGTTTTCACGTGGGTATTCTTTTCATCTTCGCTGCTTTGGGAATTAGTTCATGATAAAATTTGAATTTGCATCCTCAAGCCGAGGATGGTGGTGGATTTAGCTAGTCTGATGTCATCACGCATGAGAGCCATTGAAGTATTCGAAGTTTGGGTGGTGTGACGCCTTTTGCCCCAGGTATTTCATAGATATCACTTTTGGCACAACTTCGTTCCCAGGGTGTTTCTTGTTGCCTCTCCTCGTTTGTTCAAGAATAGTGGAGGCTGCACAATGAGACTTCCAAAACAGACACTCGTACCAGTCGACGTTTACCTGCCTTTGTGATAACTACTTCATGTATCCCTTATTATAGTGTATTTAGAACTTCTCGTATTCCCTGTGTTTCTTTGTTCCTCTATACGTTTTCTGTTGTATTTCCCTATATTTCCTTCGTAATCTATAGTTTTCTCCTGTATTTTCGTTTATTTCCTTGTATTTTCCTGTATTCTGTTGTATTTTCTTAGATTCTCCTGTATTCTGTTGTATTCTCCTGTACTCTCCTGTGTTTTCTTGTATTCTCTTGTGCTCTCTTGTATTCTCCAGTATTCCTCTGTATTCCCCTGTATTCTCTTTTATTAACCTGTATTCTCTTGTATTCTCCTGTATTTTCTTGTATTCTCTTGTATTCTCTTGTTTTCCTGTATATTCTCTATATTCTCCTGTAGTCCCCTGTTCTCTCCTGTATTCTCCTATATTCTCTTGTATTTCCCTGTACTTTCTTGTATTCTCCTGTAGTCCCCTGTAGTCCCTTTTATTCCCCTGTATTCTCCTGTATTCCCTTGTATTCCCCTGTACTCTCTTGTATTCTCCTGTATTCGCCTGTATTCCCCAGTCATTCCCCT
>CM042746.1:23835023-23876529 GCA_022496165.2 Catalaphyllia jardinei | reverse complement strand
TATTTTCTTGTATTTTCCTGTATTCCCCTGTATTCTCTTGTATTCTCTTGCATTCTCCTGTATTCTCTTGTATTCGCTTGTATTCTTACAGGGGGCCCACACAATCTGTCTGGGTAGCCGATTGTTATTGAGTTCGTAGAACGCAGTTCATAATGCGGTCTTGAGTCGAATTTTATGGGAGTGACGTCACAGTAGGTTGCGCACCGATTTGGCCAGCCTGCAGCAGGGGCGACACGAATTACATCATCGCCATGTGCTGTATATTTCTTTGGAGTGCGGTTCTCAGAACAGATATAATTTTATATTCGTTTGAAAGGTCAGACCTTTCCTGGGTCAAAAAAGTCTCGGATTACAAAGTTGTGCTGAACCCACACGTTAAAAAACATAGGCACGCAAGGCGTGCAAGAGTTATTTTTTTGTGAATAACAAGTTCGAGTAGTAGTGAATAATGCTTATCAGTCATTGGTGTTACCAGTCTGGTCCGTTAAAAGTGATTAGTCAGTAAAGCCTTCATGGTAATGGCTGCAAGACTCGTGTTGAGTTTGTCATCGGTCATTGGTCGGTTCCGATCCATCTATTGTTGTTAGTTGTTAGAAGTCCGTTTATCGGTTTTGTTTTCGTTTTGGATACGTCGTTTGTAAGGCACCTGCACTTGTTGACATCTGTTACGAGGCTTTTGTTGTAAGTTAGTGTACTAGCTTTTCAGATTCATTCGTTGAATAGTTCGTACAGGAAGTTCTCGCTGTAACTCCTTTCATAATTTGAAGTGGGGTGGCAACAGAATAAGAACGTGCTGTTCCGGGACTCGACCTGTCAGATGTGATAATTTGATAATTAGATTAGTTTTTGTTTGTCCGTGAAATGATAGTGTTTTGAAAAATTCTTTCTTCCACTTTTTCTTAGATATTTATCTCCAGCAGTGAAGAGAAAGAACATCGCCTTTAAGTTTTCGAGAAAACAAGGGGATCGTGTTGTATAACTTTACGAGAAAAACAAAAGTATCATGTTACAAACGTTCCCGTGAAAAGTAAGATTGTCACGTTTTACTAGTCAACGTATAATAGACCCTTCTCCAAAATGGCGGCCGAAAATTCAAATAAGTTAAAATTACCTAAAGTTGAAAACGAATACCAGCAATAGAAAGAACGCCTTTACTTTAGTAACCCTGCAAAGTTTTAGCATGTCAGGCTTCATATCAGTTGAGAAAATGTAGGATGAAAATCGAGAAATTTGCAGACGTTTGTATGACTGGGGGTATGCATAAAACCCCAGCCATACAAACGTCTGTAAACTTCTCAATTTTCAACTAACATTTTCTTAGCTGATATTAAACTTGAAGTGCTGAAACTTTGCAGGGTTACTAAAGTAAAGGTGTTCTTTCTAGTGCTGGTATACGATTTTAATTTCGACTAACTTGAACTTTTGGCCGCCATTTTGGAGAAGGGTCTATTGAATTTAACTCAGTTTAAAACAAACATGTTCTGATACTAAGAAATGATCGTAGATTTTTTTCGGTTTTGATATCCCCCGAAACCATTTCAAATTAATATCGATATCAAACCAAGAAGACGTTATGAAAGGTAACCTTGAAAAAAGAAAGACACATGAAAAACTGTATAAATATTATAAGACGCCAAGAGTCTGGGACGTTCCTTGTCACACGGGATTACCCTTCCCAAAGCCTGAGTTTTTTGTCACCTTTTGAGACTGTATTTCGCGAAGCGTGCAACCACTATGTCACCTCAAAGTCTAATCAAATTAGTTTGCGGTTTAACTCGTCGCCAGAAGTCTTCAGGAATACCACAAACCTTAACTTTAAGAAAATCTTTGCTAAAAGTTACCGTTTTTAACAATTGCCAATTGCGAAATATTAAAATGCCCCTGAATTCATTAAAAGAAGATAGGTCCAAACATGTCTCTGGAAGCGCTGCTAAAGCTGCTTCTTGTTTGCCAGTTTATTCTGACCGTGAAAAACAGAAGTGTCAAGTTAACATTTGATAACAAATAAAATATCATGTTACATGAATCTGTAACAAAACAAGAAATTTTATTAAGTTTATAGTAGATCCAATCCGACTAAGAGGTATTTTTTCAACTAAAGTGTTAAGTTGCCATTTGTAACTAAAAATAGCAATATCTCGTTTTGTTTCTTCAAACATTTCATGGGAACAAGAGGTGACGATTCGTCAGCTCCAATTGAATTTACTTCCTCGTGAAAAACAGGAGTGTCAAGTTACCATTTCTAACTAAAAATAGCAAACATCTCGGGGAAACAAGTGCTCACAATTCATCACCTCTAATTTAATTTAATGTGAAAAACAAGGGTGTCAAATTACCCTTTGTAACTAAAAATAAAAATATCTCGTTACATTTGCATTCAAGAACAAAACAACTGTCACTTCCACTTTGTAAACGTTAAAACTGTTTCAAATCTAAATAGTCTCGTCTCCTCAAAAATATGTTCTTTGAACTAGAAGCGACGATTCGTGACCTCTAATTGAATTTACTCGTTGTGAAACGAGGATTTGTCCGATATGTGCACATCAAATTCCTGTTGATCGTAAACACTTGACAGATGGATTTATTTGGTGCGCTGACTGCCACGCGGTAAAACACATTGATTCAAAAACTTTACAAAAGACATATTATCCTCCAAGCGAAAATGAAGACGATTGATTTCCTGATACTTTATTCATAAACAGTTTTGTTGAGTTGTAATTTTAGTGTGTTCATTTCTGTGTATTATTATTTTGTATTCGCTAATAAAAGTAATATTCAAGAACCGTGTTGTTCAAAAATGTTTATTGTTGCGTGTTGACAATTAATTAGCGCTCCGAACTTCTATTGTTGTCATTTCGATGGTAGAGCTAGCCCCATGGGTTTCTCCGTTGGAGATTTTGTATGCAAATCTAGGTTGAAAGTGGAGTTCAGTGCGTGACTAACGGAGCTGAAAACTCGAGCAGTTTAGCTCAGATTTTATTTTCTCTCTCGCCAGCGAAGCTGAGAGTGCAGATAAAAACATTACAGATATTTTCATGAGCCTAACAGGATTAAAGAACCCGGCTTCGAAAATCGGAGAACGTTTTCAAAGAAAGCTAGAGAACCTTTGAAATTATTACGCGTTCAAAAATTTGCGCTTGTCAACATTTCCCAGTCGCGGACACTTAAACAAGCGCTCAAAGCAACTTGAAGATTAACAACGTTGGTGAAAAAAGCCATTTTCACGGTAAACTTTTCCGCGAAATCGAACGAAGTTTTCAATTTTCCAGCGAGTTCAAGTTGAATCGGAAGGAATGACGCTTTCGTTAAAAATGGCGCTTTTATTTTAAACACATAGATTTCTCATGAGCCAATCAGGGTCAAAAGAGATCGGGCAAGACCGTCCACGGTTAACATAGGTTAAGATGTGGATTCGACTTGCATGTTTGATCCGCTCAAAAATATTATTTCCTGGCGTTTGTGGCAAGAATAAAATTCTAAACGGAGAACGCGCTTTTATTTTGAACACGTAAAGATTCTACATGAGCCAATCAGGGTTAATTATTAACGGGCAAGCCCAGGCAGCCCGGTTTCATTTAGAGTTAGGTCAGATGTGCAACAGGTGCAAAGGGAAAAGGAGTGCTTACCCTTCTCAAGAGTGTGCTTGAGCCTATCAGTTGAAAACGGCGGCAAGAGGACACCTATCCCACAGACAGTTAGGAGTTAGAAATTCACTTCCGGATATCCCTTTGCACAAGTCAGAAGTTAAGCATTCAGCGTTTGCACTTAGCAGCGAAGGAGACTATTTGCAGTGCAAGCGTTCAAAAGTCACGGAAAAAGGTGTAGAAAGTGTTTAACAAGACATCGAAGATGTCAATGGATGATATAATGAGGGTGGATGATATAATGAGGGTACTGAAGATCGAGTGTAGTCAAACGATTAATGCAAAAAATGACAGGGTTGTAGTAATGACTTTCACTGGGCGAGCGGTGAAATGATAGACACAAGTACTACGGAATGAAGTGATATTAGAACCAACATTGCAAGTTTCGGTTGGGTGAACCTCTGAGTAGATTAGTTACTTAAGTAATATCTTCAATCCTCGCCAGCGCTAAGCGTGGGACCGCGAAGTCTCTGAGGCATAAACAAGCCGAGAGAACGAGTTGATAGGGAATACCTCAGCTCCGCCCACCACGATTAGCCTTTGCTATTTGTGGGCGGAGACAGAATGTACTTTTTGTATAGTATTGTACTTGGCGCTGCTGTCGCAGCTACTCACTGCCTCGCCCAGCTGGCGCAACCTAACAAAGCCCACCGATGCCCGACCAGGTGGTACATGTATGCCGAATCCCTGTTAGAGTTAGCCTGCGTAGCAAGCGTTTCAGTACGAAGAGCTTTTTCCGCATTCTGGAGCGAAAGCAAAACAATTGTCCATTGTTTTGCTCTCACTCCAATTTGCGCGCGGCCAGAATACGACACAAAGCTCTTCATGCAGGAACGCTTGCTACGTGGGTTTCCAAGAGTCATTAATTCTTACTTTAAGTAGTAACTAGAGGAGCAAGAGGAATAAATTAATACCGGCACGGCAAAATGCAAATATATAGCACTTCAGTCAAACGTCTTGTCACTTAATACTCGGTTTATCTCTGATAAGGCAATGTTGTTTTATACAGGCTTGTAAAGTGCGCAATGCCCGCTAGCTTGTTGCTGAATAGTGAGTGAGTTGTTCAGTACCTGCAAGAGGATTTCTCCGTCTGGTGCTACCACATTCAAGTGTATACAAGAAGTATATAGAACAGAGAAATTGTAGGAAGATCAGGCATACTTGAGCTGCCATTTAATGAAGGAGTTTCTGTGATGGCAGATACTAGTAAAGGTTTTGTTATTATTTTACTATTATTATTTCTTGGAAACATCCACATAAATGCCCCCGGAAGATGCTGTGATTGCACAACTGTGGATTCACGTTCAAAGGGCAATTAATCTCTCTATCTCTCTATATCTCTTCGTGCCATAAGGCACATAAAGCTTTGACGGTAGTGGTATGGGCTCGATCGGGGCTGATTTTATCGATTTTTTATGCAAATGAGGAAATATCGCTTATCGATTTTTTATGGAAATGAACCCTAGCTCTCAAACCTTGATGGAGTTTTTTAACCCTAATGACGTCACCCTGATGACGTGACTTAACCCTAATTAACATATCCAAGATGGCGCCCTAAGAAGGTGGTAACCTTCGTTACTAGTGTACTACGTCAAATGAGTCTTATATTAGGATCATGACATGTTTGCTTATCCATGTGGGACCAATTACTCTGTGCCCTTGTGAGTGCGCATGCGTAGTGACACAAATATTACAGATTTAGGGTGAAACAACATTTTATTGAGAAAAAGATAAAAGATTACAATTTCAAACGTTTTTTGGCTTGCATAATTTTACGAATCAAGCGTTCGGTCAAGGTTTTCTTGCCCGGCAACTTATTAAGGGATTGGATCATCCTGGTATCAGCTATCCATTTGCCCTGTAAGTTCTTGGCTCTAGCATAATCGATATCGTGCTGTTTGGCAATACGGTCGAGTCGGTTAATGCCTGGATCCCCTCTAGCTAACCGTTTCTTTAATTGTGTTCCAGGACCTAAATATTCATAGCCCGGGACGTGAAATTCAATGCCTGTTTTGCCCAACCAGTTTTGAATATCGACCCCTCGGCCTCGCTGACGTCGTCGCCGCTTAATCGTCTTCCTCTTCATAATCAAGCTTTTTTCTCCACGCTTCCCAATAACCCTCCTGTAGTTTTTCACCCTCTGTCTTTTTTAGTTTCTTCTTTCCTGCTGCACCACCTTTAGGACTGTCGTCGCCTTCTTTCCATCCGAGTTCTTTTAAAGTTTTCTTAGCCAAAGGACTAAGCCCTTTGGGAATCACACTCGACGCTGGTGTTTTATAACCGCTGGTCTAAGGTTTAGGTTTTTTGTCGGGTCTAGGAGAATATGGCTGCTTTTTTGCAGTCAATTTTTTAAGCGACTTTTTCTTGCCAATCGGTTTTTTCGGCGATTCTATTTCGATTACGTCGGGTGCTTGCTTTTTAATAATGTCTTTGAGCAAACGTTCTATTGGCGCATCGACCATGCCTTCGGGCTCCTCGGTGCCTTCATAACTAGCCGGTTGAGCTGTACCAGTTCGAACCCGTTTCACCAATCGACCTTGTTCTAAAGCTATGGGTTTTCCCATGCGTACGGCTAAACTATCGGGAATACTCTTATCTTCTAAAATCAATTGTTGTTCGGCCGCTAACCGCCCCGCCTTGTTAAGTAACGCACTCTCGGTAATTTTGCCTTGATAATAATTCGAAAGCCGATAATTCTTTCAGGGCTGTTTCGTAGCACTCTTGCCAGTATATTGAGTCCTGTCGTTCCTTTTTTAACTCTCTTTGGAGACTTTCGATAGTTTGTCTACCGGCAGCGCAGGATTCACACAACGTGTAGGTTTTACCGGACCGTGTGGAATCTTGTACTTTCTGACACCTAAGACATAAGTCATCTTACTTTAAAGCTATGTAATCAGCATAGAGATGGTTATATTTTCGATGCCAATAATCTACTTTATCTTTGAGTTCTTCTTCTCTTTTATTGGCTTCTTGTAATAACGCAATCAATTCGCTTATAGGGTTTTTAGGTTTTGGTCATTCGGACACAATGTCGAATCCGTCGGCCGGATACCCATTTTCATCTCTTCCTAAGCACAACATGCTGCGTAGCATTCGTTTAAACCTTGCCAGAATCCTCGCCCTGTTTGTTTCTTGAGTTGCTCTCGCTTTCGTTTTAGCGACGTATGACGGAGTCTGAGTTCTTGCAGAACATTCTTATAGCGTTTTAATTTTTGAATCGTTTTCGGTTGAATTGGCACGTTGCGTTTCAGTACATTTAATACCAGTTCGCTGAGCGCATTTAATTGGTTTTTGTTGGCAAGATCTAGCATCACGTTTCGCCGTTTTGCATTGGCTTCCCGTAAGAGGCTTTGCAAAAATCCTCGATGACGTTGAAACAAACTCATGATGACAATGACAACAACAAAGGATGGTAACTGGCTTTTATTTTAAAACTTGTCGTAATACAAGAGTGTAACACGTTCAAAGACCGGCGGTGCAAAATCAGTTATAATGTCGTCGAGTGTTTCCATTTTAACCAAGAAGGTGTTTATATCAAATTCATGGGTCCTTGCATAATTCTTGAGTTCGATTAAAGTCTTTTCGTAGGTTGTGTAAGCAAATCGAGACATAGTCATCTTGTTTGAATATTTCTTGAAATCGCTCCATCCTTTCACAAACGTAGCTGTAGCCGTCAGTCCTACCATAGCAAAACTCTCTTTCCACACGCTGCCCACCACCACGCTCAAGGCCAAAATCACAAGCGTGACCACGTTACACAAGGTGTGACAATGTTTAAAGTAAAGAAACATTTGTAAGCGACACCAACACTGTTTTATGATAGCAGGTGTGTAATCCTTCCAGCTGCTCCATCTTTTCTGACATTCTATCGGCGACGTCGACGTTTATAGTACTTCACATTATCCGTGATTCCTTTCAGTGCTTGTCCAGCTAATTTGGCCCCTAATGAAGCAAACGTGGGCGCAGGTCCCGAGAGAACCATACTGGCCCCTTCGGCGATTTTATCCACGAGTCTTGGTTTTCTACGAAACAAAGCCCCGCCTCGCTGTCTCTTTCTTCTCCTACGTCTTACTACTGTTCTATTACGACGCACCATGATAAATTAACGTTTCCGTTTTTTCGCTTTCTTAAATAGGGCTTGCATGGCTTTTTGACCGCCGTAGCTTGCAGCCCCTCCTGCCGCACCTAAGCCTATTGCTTTTCCGACCGCAATGAGCGCCGGAACCGCCGCTGTTAAAGGTACAACGCCACCTTTCTGTTTTCTTCGTTTTCTCTGTTTTATCATGAGAGCAGGTCCGTAGCCCGATCCGCCTCGATGTTGTCTTCTCCTTCTTCTTCTATGCATGTTTTTGTAATAAAGCCTTCATCTCTTAAAACATGACTCAGGTTACGTTGATCGTCTCGACTAGCGGGATGTAGATCTAATAACATATAGGCAAACGGTCGATCATTGGTCACCTTGCGAAATGTGTTCAAGACTTCTTTAAATTGAGTGGGAAACGATTGTTGCAGTAAATTTCGCAAACCCAATTGGTCACGTGGGTTTTTGAAAGCGATGATGTAATGGGCATTGCGTGATATGGTTTTGGCAAATGTTCCTGACGGAAACAGATCTTGACACAGGTAAATGACAGTAATTTGTTGATGATGGGAATCTTTGGTAAATAAATCCAAAACATTTTTATCGCTGCTTCCTTCGTTCATTGAATCGTCCAGAACTAAAATGCCTCCTTTAGGAAACCATTTAGGTAAGAGATTGCTATCGGGAACGCCTTCGTGAAATTGAACGCCGTGCTGTTTTAACAATTCAAATCCATGCTGCCAAGAGCCGTAACAGAAATGTATCGTATGGGGGGTAGTGCTAAACAGATCAGAGTTTTCTAGTAAAAGGTTGGTGGTAAACACGGTTTTTCCACAACCAGAGGGCCCCGCTATCATAATACTAGTCGGTGTTCTAAACGTAAACGCTTCCCGTCTTTCCATGACAACACACAGTTTTCAAACTAACAAACTTTATTTTAGGTTTCATTCTTATAACCGCACGTGGGGTTTATCTGGTCAGCGGGTTCCAATTGAGTCCACGCTAATTGATCCACAACACGCGCTCTCAACCAGCTCCCCACAATACGGTCATTGTTTACAAAATCTTTACTTGAAAATAAACTTAAAAAATCTTGCATGTTAGCGCCTCTGGGTTTGAGGACTAAAAACATGAGAGCGTAATCGCCGCAACTTTGACTAAACGCAGATTGTAATGTCTTTTGACTGTAAACTTGAACTTTGTAATGCCGCTCTAACCATTCTATCAAAGGGTCTGTCGTTTTGTACTCTTGTAAAGGTAACGCATAACTCTCTAAGATTTCGCACACATGGTCTTGGGTCCATAAGGCAATCCAATGTTTTCCAGGCTTATCATGTGGGTCCGTGTTGACAATGTAAGCGGTCGGACCCTCCCGGTTGACAACGGAAGGTAATCGATCGCAAGCGACAGTCCCGTAAAATAGTTGACAAAGTTTCGGGCCGGCTTTCGCTAAATAATCTAATTGGTGATTGTTCAAGGCTACTTTTTCCATGTTTAGCTTCTGTAGTAATCGTACAACACGGTACGGTTGCCGTCAATTTCTAGCAGATTTTCAAATTCCCCGTACACGAGCACTGTGAGGTTGACGCCTGGGTTTGCTCCAAATCGGATCACAATCTTGACCTCGCCTGTCTGGGGTGGGTTTAGGACTGAACTGCTCAAGGATTCACTGGGGGCATTTTTAAATACAAACAAAGTGCAGCCTTTGTTTCTGCCCCAGTTCTCTGCTAGGACCATTTTGCCTTTTCTTTTAGTCAAACATTCCGTGGCTTGGAGAAACTGGTGATAGCCTCTGAGATCTTGGCTTGAACTTTGGTGATCTAATTCTAAGACTCTGTAAGGATATTCCTCGCCTTGTACAAGCTGTTTAATGCTGGTTATGTTAAAGGTCTTGTAACCAAACGCGTACTTGGTTTCGCTTCCATTGAACACAGTCTGATCGAGCAGTGCTACGATCACCCGGTTAGGTCGCTGATTGTGAAAGATATTATTGGCTTCAAAGTATACACTATCGTTTGGATGATTGAAGGTTCTGATTTCACTTCTGGTGGTAGGGTACACAGCTTTCTTAGAAGAACTTTTTTGAAACTGATTGAGCAGACCTCTGTAGACCGAAGGTAACACATTGTTTTGGTTCAAGAACAAGGTAATTTTTAGATCATCGGCTGTGATGTCTCTAATGTGTCTACCTCCGCCATGTTTTTGACTCCAAATTTCACGATTGTTTAAGTACATTTGAATTTGTATTTGCACCCCTGGCACGAGTAGTTTGCTGAGTTGAAACACTTCGAGGTAAGGTTTGAACCGAAACACCACTTTAGCACCGCCAGTAAACGGTTTAATGGATTTAACCCAATTTTGCTCATCCTGGGAAAGTGCTTTGAAATCATCATGAGCGGGGTTTAGTTGATTGGCGGTTAATGCTGTTCCACTGGTATCACGACAGGTAAGACCGTTAAACCAACCCTCTGTTTTAAGTATAGTTTCACCGTCGTCTCGGTCATTGTGTATCACTGTGTCAATGAAAGCCTTATGGTGATAATCATCCGTCTGAAGACTGATAAGCGTACCGTTCAAACGTACATTAATTTGCTTAAACGAGTGAACGAAATTGTTACATATGGTGACCAACGTGTCATTAGCTATGTTACCGGCGTTGTCCAGTTTAAGCTGTAGTTCTACTTCAAAGTAACTTTTAGCCAAATTGATAAAATCGTCTTGAGGATCGATTTGAAAATCGATGGGATGTATTCCCGTCATGAAAGGGTTGATGGGAACATAGCGCGATTCTGCTAGACTGTAATCCGTGGGGGGCACATGAAATAAGTTAAGACCAGGATTTTGCACAGCGGCCGATTTTGTTAACGCTTGCGTCATTTTCTTTTTCTTTTTGTCCTGCGTCGTTTCGGAGCTGCTAAAGCAGTCTGCACCCAACGATAGTCAGGTAGTTTTGATCTAGTCATAATCACAGTGCCGTCTTTATACGTTCTTTTGTAGTAAGGCAATCGTCTCACACGTCGAGAGTAAATAGGGCGCATGTCTTAAAATCCGAAAATACTTTTGCGCGCTTTTTTTCTGACAAGTTTGTTGAGTTCTTGTTTGGCTTTTCGCTTGGCGCCTCGTTTAGCCGCTGTGAGACCACCTCTCCAATTAACTTCGTTGTCTTTGACACCTCTTTTTAAACCTTTAACACCTGCCATGGCTGACTCTCAAGAGAGTGGGGCCTACTTCTTTGATTGTTTTCCACGCGGTGTCGGTTAAACCGTAGCCGTCTTGGGGTCGTTCCACAGAAGGGTGAAATCGTATAAGCCCACTTCCGATCATCACACTTGCTTGAAATGAAACGTGACTGTGGTAATACCTTTTCCGAACGTAGTCAGAGTCCCCGTTCCTTCTGCAATCTGTACGTGAATAATGTCTAACAGGTGTTTGCGTAGAGGTTTATATTGTAGATGTTCAGGTTCGAAGTAATAGCTTCCTTTGCCTTCTCTTTTATAATTTACTTCGCGAATGAAATCAGTGATCTGATCACCCAACACGCTACTACCGCCTACATCGGAGTACACAAATAACGAACGGTTGGCATTGCCAAAGATGTGAGGCGCCACGCACCTCTCGTAAGGTCTAACAGGATTGGCCGAGAAAACAATGGAATAAACAACAGAAACAATGGCCCTAGTCCTGAAAACAATAGAGGTGGATGACTCCGGGAGCAAATAAAATTAGAGGTTCCGAAGAGGTGCATGACTACTGAAAGATGTGTTCAAACGCATAGTTAAGGTTCGTGAAACGCCAATTTACATCCAAACTCAATCGAATGTAATCAGTTAAACTCCCGTCAGAATTTCTGGGAATAAGCCAGTAAGCAGAATTGAAGAGACAGCTTACAGCATTTCCACCTGCATCCCATTTTGTTTTAATATCGGTCGTATGCGGTTTTAGATATCCTTGCAGTTGCATCACAAGGTTAGGGCCTAATCGAATAGCCACTTGGGGATTACAATTGTAATTCTCCACAAATCACCCCATTTCAAATGCCAGCTGTTTGTTGATTGCAAAGCTGGGCACCATCCATCCTAGGGGCGTTGTATCATTTCCGCGACCAAAATCATGTTTTTCGACTTTACTACTGTCGAGTATTACATCTTCGCCTTCTACTCTCATTTCTGGATAATAGGCCTTGTCGCTGTCCGTATTTCCATATTGTCTGTTGGCCGTACCATCTTTAACATAGCGTTTCTTTTGAAAGTAATGAGCTACGTTTCTCATAAACTCGGTGCCCGTCAGCATATTAATGTCTACATGTTCGTTGATATCAGAAGAAAGGAGGCATCTAAACAATGTTTATTCAAATGATTCGTGTCAGCATTGTACCATGTCATGTAAGCCAAAGGTAAACTGTCCGTTAACCACGTAGGTAATGCGTTTTGGGGATCTGGAACCGAGATACTGGCCAAGGCAACTTTCCAAACTTTCCGTAGTGGTGTTGGCAGTCTGACCTTGAAATTATTGCTGCTGTTTTTCGGAAAATCAGCCAAACTACTGTTGCTCGGTAGCGTGAGGTAAAAGTCGTTTTTCATTTTTGAAATGCAGTGTGACCGTAGTGACGCCTCGTCCAAAATTGACCAGCTCTCCTGTTGTCTCGGCAATTTGTACTTGTAAAATGTCCAGTACCTCCTTGCGTAGCGGTATATAATGTAAATGCGTCGGCTCATAAAAATAACTTCCTTTGCCTTCACGTCGGAAATCAATCGCACGAATAAAATCGGTTATTCGGTCGCCCAGTAGGTTGCTTGACCCTACGTCTGAATACACGTAGAGTGGTCTTGAACTGTGATTGGAGACATGACTAAACGCATAATCCAGATTGACAAATCGCCAACTGACATCTAAACTGATTCGTATCGTATCCATTAAACTCCCATTAGCCCATCGGGGTCTAATCCAATATTTGTCGGAATGTGCGACATGTTGTACGCCCCAATTTGCTGTGAAAAACGAAACTATGTCTGTGGTGGAAGGAATTTCATAACCGTTGAGTTGAATACTTAAATTGGGTCCTAGTTTATAAGCAAACTGCGGGTCGTCTTTGTCTTCATCTTCTTCAAACCATCCTAGTTCCAGAGCTAACGTGAGGTTGATCCATATCGCAGGGTATATTAAACCGGTCATGTCCGTCAATGCTATCTTGGACGTATCCAAAATAATTTCGTCCTCCTTAATAATAAACTCGGAGTGATAAATTTTTGACCCAAAACCCGTCAACCATCCCGGATACAAATTGTCTTGAAGATAAAGTTTTTGCGCATGTTCAATGAGTCCTTTGAGAAACCCATGGGCTGTCATGATCGATACATCCGCATGTTTTTTAATATGAGGTAATTTGACGTCGGTCTGAAAACCGATTTTATTGGACGTATTGTTCTTTTCAACATAATAAGACGAATAGCTGAACAACGCTAAATTGTCGTGTAACCACGTGGGTAACGCATTCTTGGGATCTGGGACCGAGATACTGGCCAGTGCCACTTCCCAATGTCCTTCGGACAGGCGAATGAGTTTCGGGAGTCGGACTTTGAAATTATTGTTGGCATTCTGTGGAAATTCCTGTAAACTGCTATGGCTTGGTAAAGTCAAGTAAAAATCGTCTTTCATTATAGTTTTGCTATTTGACCTTTCTCGATCCAGCTGTTATATTTTTGTGGCCAACCATTGTACCAAGATTTTATTTCCTTTACGTTTGACAATTTTTTCAATGCGAAATATGTTGTCATCAGTTACATTCACTCTTTGTACATCCTGTTCGTAAAACGTGCCTTTGAGCGGTGTTCCGTCCCACTCTTCAAGCTTATACGTAGGAACAGGGGATACTTTCTCGAATCACAAACACTTCCTCTGTCCACCCAGGTAAGTAACTTTTTTAAAACAATCTAAATTTCTTGTTCAAACGCACGCGATCCCCTATTTTTAAAGTGGGTTTTTTTAATTTTTTATTCTTGTACAAATTAGCGTACACTTCAGAGCTGTTGGCTTCTGTCACTTGATTCGGTGCCATTTTAATACTGCGGTGATAAGTTCTATTATATCCTTTGACCAAGGATTGTAAGACAGGAACAAACTTTAATGTATTATTCGTTGTAAAATAACGGTACATGCGCTGTTTGAGCGTGCGATTAAATCTCTCGACCACGCTTGCCTTGGTATCCCCACTGGTCGAAAAATGATGTATATGATAACGTTTAAGTAATTGTGCAAAAGTTTTATTATAAAATTCTCGTCCGTCATCTGTTTGTAATTGTATTGGTTTTCTGCCTTGCTTTAATATCTTTTCAAAGGCCTCCGTGACGGCTTGACCTGTTTTGTTTTTAATGGGTTCCACCCACGCATACTTGGAAAAGACATCCCCCACCGTCAGTAAATATTTGTAGCCTTTGTTTTGTTTTGATATGTTAATGACTTCAATAAGATCAGCTGTCCACTGCTCGTCGATCGTAAACACTTTGACAGGAAGTGTGGGAAAGTGACGTCGGCGCGGTTTGTGTAACATGTAGCTTAAATCTTTTTCCAGGATTTGTTTTGCTTTTTTCACACTGATGCCTTGACTTTTAGCAAAACGTGCCACACCTCCATAGCTTGCGGGGTTTTCGGGGACTTTAGCTGACATAGTTTGTTAACGCACTTAGCCACAGGTTAGAACGATTGAGTTTGACGTGCAAATACTGTTCATATGCGTAGGGCTGTCTTGCGAGCCACAATATATACGTCACAAACCGAAACACGTTCTCATGTACGTTTGAATCGTCAAACACTTGTAAGACATCCGGGTCATACAAAGAAGGTATTTCAAGATCGGGACCATAGGTTTGATGAAGATGTTTACAGGTGCTTAGGAGCCCTTCCCATGTCCATTCAACACAAGCCATTGTAATCAAATGACACACTTTAAAATTTTCAACATTTTATTTTGCTCAAACTAGTTTACATAATTATGCGAGAAAAACTGGTTTTTATACAATCACGTTCGTAGACTAGTCCTAGCATGACCTTTTCTAAGTTTAAGCACAGTTTTTCATAATCGCCTCTGGCTTGGGTCAGCAACTTCGGGTTAGTAATAACATTAACTTGTAACATGCGTTCAGCCAGCTGTTCTCCAAAGGTCACAGGTTTCAACAACGTTTGGATAGCTTGCTTTTCTTCTTTCAGCAGGAGTGAGCAGTTGGTTAGAATACAGCTGTGTCTGGCTACTAGGTTGGGCGTGTCACAGGGTTTGAACTTGAAGTAATAGGTTTCAGGATTGTAGAGGACGCGGTACCATTGCTGGTCAAACAGGTACACGTGCTCATTATATTTGACCATTTCCAGTATCATTCCTCCCCAATCAGGTCTACGTCGCAGCAACATGGTTTCGTGTAAACATTGTTTCTCGCTGTAACTGCTCACGAGTTGTTGTAGTTGGAGGAGGTGATCATCCAATAGAAATACGTCGACATGGTTGTCTTCAGGCACGTGATTGTCAAAGGGCTCCACCTCAATGTTGGTCTGACTGGAAATCAGCTCCCTCACCTGGTTCGAGTTGGTGTAAACATTCATATTGCTGCTTGGATAGTCGAATACACAGCAAGAATGCCTGTAAAGCCTCTTCGATTTCTTGAAAATTACGTTCAATGCCGTAACTGTCGAGTTGTGTTCTGCTCACAGCATCTAATACTTTTCTCATGTGGGGTACTGCGTGGATGGTTAACTCCCAAGCTTTCATGGTTCAACTGAAATTTTAGTTGGCTGGCGTTTGTAATATACTCTAAGACAACCAATCAGCGACCAGATTGAGCGACCTTGTCTAAACATGTCTCGTTTTTGTAGCCAATCATTTAAAAAGTTAAGCGTCTTTACCCCGAAGAAACCAATCAACGTTCAGTGTAAGCGTCTTATGACATCATGGTTTATTTGTATCAACCAATCAACAACAACTTTGAGAGATCTCGTTTAAACTTGCCTCGTTTCATAAACCAATCAGTGTTCAGTTTGGACGTCTTATGACATCATTTTCTAGTTTTATAAACCAATGAGTGTTCAGTTTGAGCGTGGGTAAGAGCTACTTAAAGGTTGGTTCTTTGCAAAGTTTATCAGTTCAGTTTAGTCTCAACATTAAGAATTTTTCAAAGGATGGCAGAGGAACAAAATACCTCTCTCCCAGTGACAAATGCAAAAGAAGAACAAACTACACCTCTTCCAGAGAAAAATACAAAATTGAAACAGGACAAGAAAAGAAAACGTAAGGCGCCAAAAAAAGTGCCCGAAGCAGCCAAGAAGAAAGCAAGAAAGAACTTAACATTGGAATTACCAAAAGGTACCGTCCGCTTTGACAATATTGTTTTAATGAAACTGGGAAAAAAGCAAAAAATACTTTTACTGAAAGGGTATCCAAGCGACGAGTTTCGTCAAAAACGACAACAACAGAAACAAGCGATGCATCAGAGACATTTACAAAGAAACTTAACGCCTCGTCGACTTAAAATACAGCAACATGTACGTGATACGTTACTTATGGTAAACTCTGTTTTTGTTTCATAGACATTAAAGTGGAGCCTGTGGAAACATCAGAACAAATTGAATTTGATGTGGACGCCTTTCTGGATTCTATACCTAGACCCCCCGTCAAAACAGAGCCCAAGTGTCCTCGCTGTTTGGTGGACATGACATTTGGTGTCATTCGACATGACGATGGAAGTGAATTTGAATATTTTCGCTGTCCTAGGACGCACTTCAACACGAAATGTTACGTCACTAGTAGTAAGGAGAATTTGTCAGAGTACTTAAAAGCTGGGGAGGCACAAACCCATCCTGTCTATGCTACCATTCCCCCCGAGAGATTCAAGTGTCGATGCGATTTGTCAATGATTCTAGCTATGTCCAAGTCGGAACAAAATCCAGGTCGGTTGTATCTCAAATGTCCCAAACGCAGTACTTTTTCAGTGGGTCAATGAACTCCCCAGAGGACTCGCTTTCCAAATACTACAGGAACAAGATTACTTATAAGACACCAGTTGTAGTTCAAACTGTATTTTATTAATAAAAGTTGAAAATCTTTTTGTTTAAAACTTAGATCAAAATACATGGGGTTGAAAACTCAGTAGAAAACCTTAAATGTCGTGGACATAAAAATAATTTAAACCTAATCCTACGTATAATATTATACAATTCAGACTGATTTTATAAAAAAGAGGAAAAAAGATGAATATTAAACAAAAAAGACCGATTTTATAAGAAAATGTTTGAACTTTGGTAACAATGTCAAATGTGTATTTGACCATTGAACTCGCTAAGATCTTTTTACGCTTCAATATAAACAAAATTATTTTTCCTGCCAATGAAATTTATTCCTTTCTTATTAAAAGTGGGACGTATTATCTCTCCTAGTGAGAATAGCCCATTACAATGTGTATTCAATACTCTATTACTTCTAAGTAGAAAAAAGTTACGACATTCTTAAATTTGAGACTATTTACAAAGCTAATAAAGTGTCAATATTGCCCAAGTCTTCTGGATCGAAAGTAGCTTTGTATCCGTACGGATAGGTCATGAAGGTTTCAGGATCGATTACTCTCTTGCTGTAGACCAATTAATATTTCTTGGTTTGCTGTATCGTTTCAATACTGTACGCTTTGCTGTTGCGTACAATATGGTAAGGTTTGACTTCATCGGTTTGCCTTGCGCCAGTTTCCAACGCTTCTTGAATGTCGTCCAGGACGTTCTGTCGTAGGACTGGATAATTCAACTGCTTAGAGCCTTCACTGTTCAATGAAATGCCTCGGACTTTACACTATAAACATTCCTGCTTGCCCTTGTAGGTAACATAACCATAGTTCTTTGGACCGCCAGAAGCAAATTCCCAAATGAAGTCGCCGACACTTAGTTCGTTCTTGAAATCTCCCAAGTAGTTATCAAGCTGCGGTTTGGGCTGACCAGGTAAGCTTTTAAAGATGATGCTGTCTGTGTCGAAATACAACACCCTCTCTTGAAGGAGGTCCAGGGCTTCGTAGAGACGTAGGCGTGCCCAGCAGGTCGTAAAACAAGCCACAAATATGTTGAGATTGGGTGAGACTGGATCGTCTTCGAGCTGATGTTTATAGTGGATCTCGACTCGTTTCTCTGTAAGAACGCTGACGTAGCGGACATCATATTTGTCACTTTCATGGAATTTGCTGAATGCCACGGGATCTGTAAACTCTCTAACTTGAGTTTTATTCGGTTTCTGACCGAACTTGCCCCACATAGAATTCAACATCATTTTAGCCAGAGTACGTAGGCCAGGATTTTTCTGGATATTGGTTTGCTCTAGCATTATCTTCTCTTTTTCGTACTAATCTGCGATATGTTGCTGCTGCTTTGTTGAATCCTCGCCCACGTACTCTGGCCAACCGCTGGCTTCTTCTTTAATCTTCAACCAAGTGTTGACATAATTGGCAAACAAGCCTGTCTGCGTTTCAGGAAAGTGCCAAACTTCATGGATGTGGATTATCTGATAACATTTTTCCACTGCTTTTTCTAGCTCTGGCGTACACCACGTTCCCAGGATCTGTCGTTGTTTGTCATTGTGGTTGCACACAAAGCTACGATCAAGCATCGGTTTTGTCATTTCCTCTTCGACACAGCTTCGGCAGAGCGGAAAGGTCAGCTTGTCATTCTGTCTGAGAGGCAGCACTGGATGATAGAGCTCGCAGGGCGGTAGCACAGTACATTGAGCAATGCCAAAGTAGCGTGAGATGTCAGTGTGACCTGGCTGAAAGATGATTTCGGGATGTTTCAGCGGGTACTCGCCGTTCTTATTCACGTACGGATAGAGGGAGGTGTAATCGTAATAATCAATTTCTTCACCTTCTTCCGTATGATGATACAGCTTCACTGCGTTGGTTCGACCACCACAGAACGCGTCACGAGGGTTGAGAGGTGTCATGATAGCTAACTGGTGCACAAACGCTTTGACGTCAGCTCGGTCTTTCTTCATTTGCTCCCACCCAGATCTCTACTATGTTGTAACGTTTGTCTCTCAGGACCTGTAATTTTTTCTGAGTACAGCGTACACATCATCAGCACAGCGGTTTTCGAGCCGCGAGTGTGGCTCAGTACGGTTAGGATAGCAGGTACGGCAACCGTGCCAGAAACAGCCCTGGAATTCGTAGACGGAGTTTGTTTCTTCGTCATAACCGTCCACCGTGTACCGACTGTTTGGTATGCGGTATTCCCCAGCGTTCCTTGCGTGCCGAATGCGTGGCTCTGGGAACTTGGAATCTTGCCAGAGGAGCCACTCCAAAGCCACTTTAGAATGATTAGAGCTCATTCTCCATCCGTGCAAGGGTTCGGAAGTAATGGTATTGGGTAGCATTCTGTTTTGCCGAAGATCCTGATTACAAGCGGAAGCGATGGTCGTTCTATCGAACGGGTTAGACTTTGATTTTTCCTCAAAGAGCGCTTTGAACTTGAGACAGCCGGTTTTCAGGAGCTTCACATCAGATTCGCAATATTCGATCAGTTCCTTGCTGAAATCGAAATGAACTTGATCGCTGACTTGTTGAGCATGCCATTTCTCAAAGTCCTTGCGTCCGCTGACCGACATGGTTTCCGGCATGTAGTACTGTTTGTCTGGGATAGGTCCTTGATAATCTTGATTGTCGAGGGTATTGAAGAGATGTAGGAAATAGCCTTTCTTGAGCTCTTTGATACCAAAGGTTTTAGGAAACGCAGACAAAGGCATTTGGAAGAAGGAGAGCGAGTCAATGAATCGAATCCTGTCATGAGTCACTTGCATTAGCTTGCCGCCGTTACGGACTTGTTCAATGACCCGATGTTGTCTGTGGTACTCATCCGCCACGAAAAAGCCGTCATAGCTTTGAAAATTGTGAGCGATGACAGTGAGGGGGCGTGTGTCATTCTCTGTCAAAGTGTCGACCCACTCAAGAAAGTGTTTTACACAGTTTTCGCCTCTAAAATTAGTAGGTTTGCTACGTGGCGGTTTTTATCTTGCATGGCTTTAATATCAAAAAACACGTGTAGCGGGGGTTTGTCTTCGTCGTTGTCCACGCCCATACCTTCGCCGTTAGCTTCTAACGTTGCTAGACCAGCAGCCGGCCCACGCTTTTTCTTCTTATTATTTTTCTTTTGTTGTTCTTCTTTCTGTTCTTGGGGGGATTTAGCCACTTGAATGAAACATTTGTGTGTAGCAGCTTCCACGTACGCTTTACACGAAATACATTCCACGTAGCCGCATAACTGTTCTTTCTGTTCCTTGAAGCCAACTAGTAATTTGTTACAACTGGAACACTTGCGACGTTGCGTGCAGACGCTCACATTCTTGGAACAGGCGGCGGTTCCCTTGTAGGACTTTGACAAATGCTGCTCCAAACAGGTGTCGCCGTAAAAGAAACGTCTACAGCTACCGCAGAATGTAGAGCCTTTTACGCGTTGCTTGTAATCGGTGCATTCGTCTTGCATACACGCCGGACAATGATCTGGGTTGTTGTCGCACGCGTGCTGACCTTCATTATTATAGGGTTTTAAACAGCGATCACAGAAATAACTTGTCGCAAAGAATCCTGGGAGAGTTGTGATGACGTCATAATGCTGACCGCTGTACAGAAGGACCAGCTGTTTGTCTTGGGACGGACCAAACCTGGAGACTTTGTCTAAACATGTCTCGTTTTCTGTAGCCAATCATTTAACAGGTTAAGCGTCCCTAAACCCTTTATAAGTTTTTGCAACATAACAATTTTTAAATCAGAGAGGCATCATGATCGGAGAGGAAACTTACACTAATCCAGAGGAGCAAGGTTCAAGGTTTAACGCATTGTTATTATTATTATTATTATTATGATTATGATTATTATTATTAGCAGTAAAAACTATCTGTAAGCCATACAGTTAAAAGGAACACAGGGCGCCAAGGCGTAGCCTGTGCTCCGACTAGTGAAACTAGAATTAAAAGGTAATGTAAGATCATTTAATTTTCATCCTTAAGATTGTAAGATTTGAGTGTTTCTAATAAAGTTCAGTTCTATTTTTAATGTACGATCATTATTATGATTAATAATAATAATAATATATTATTAGCCTGTGCTCCGACTAGTGAAACTAGAATTAAATGGTAATGTACGATCATTTAATTTTCATCCTTAAGATTGTAAGATTTGAGTGTTTCCAATAAAGTTCAGTTCTATTTTTAATGTACGATCATTATGTACGATTATGGAGACTATGTGGTGGACAATATGTTAGCTTTGGACGATGGGGCTTTATCCCAATTGGTAAATGTAGGGAACTATACCGAAGATTTTTATGAAAGGGTGGAAAGCATGGAATTGAAACAAGGAAACAAAGAACAAGCCTTTCAAACGTCTCGTTTATTACAATATTAAAAACAATACATATATTGGTCTCGTAAAGATTGCATGGTTTGAGTCGCTTCTTTTACATCTTTTCCTAAATACACTAGTAACAAGTGGCACTCGCCATGAAATCCTGACGAATTCTTAATGATGCGTCCATATGGCCACAGGGGCGACACAAAATATTCCCCAAAAAGTAACACACGAGCTAGATCACGTTTTTCTGTCAACTTGCACACCAGTCGTTTTTGCTTGCACTGCATTAAAATGGCATCAGGATTCCACGTCTGTGTAATTAAAAAAGGTTCGTAAAAAAGGATTCCAAACAGAATTTAATTTTGCTACGGCTGCTTCAAAACTTTTACCCAAATGATAATTACACGAACAAGGTCGATTTAAATACACAACAGAGATGTATGTATAATAGTACCAATAAGGTCGCTTTGAATAAAGAGAACAGACAAATTCTGGCTGACGATATTTCAGTTTATACTCTCTTTTACTGAAACCAAATTCAAACAATATGTTTTTGATACGCGGTGAACCTCGTTCCGTTTGAATTTCGTTGAGCACAATGCCATAAAGTTTAATTTCACGATTTAAAGTTCGTTTCAATGGATGATTAATAACCTCATACATTTCTTGACTATGTTTCAAAGTGAGTATGTAATGCTTGATATCTTCAGGCAACATGTACCCGTAACTCTAAACATGAAAATTAAGAATATCCTCTCAGGACAAGTTCTATGACTTCTTGATTCTTAAAACCTATAAGTACTCCATCCTTTTTAGTGCGACTCCAAAAATAACCGTAAATAAAAAGATCTTCTTTAGGTACTCCAATCATTTCCTTAAGAGTATAATTCCCGTGAACTAAATTCCATTCATAAACAGGCGGTGCGACCACTCTAATGCCGTTGCGCCCCCATATGTTTTTTAATGTTACATAATCAAACAGTTCTTTATGAAGCGGTCCAAAAAGTTTTCGTCTCTCTCGAATTTGCTGCCACACGGCTAGAGAAAGGATATACTCTTTAATCTCTTTAGGTAATACTTCCCAGTAAGTCTACAAAGAAAAAAACCATCCATAATTGCTCTGTCCTTTCAAACATGCATTAAAATTCAATACGTTTGCGGCAAAACAAAATCAATGCCTAAAGGAAACCCATTGCAAACGTCTTGCGCACTAGAGAGATTTTTCAGCCTCGGCGAGCTACCTACCTAATTAAAATCGTTTCGTGCTTTCGCACATGGTTTGATAACAAGCGTTAAAATGAGTACGTGTCTTGTTACTTAATAAAGATTTGACGGTTTGACTCTAAATAGGACCGCGATACAACGTTTCGTTGCATCTATTGTATAGATACACATAATGCTTCACTTCTTGGTCAAATTATTGACGCTCGCGAGCGCACTGTTTTCTAACAAACGTGACTATAACTTCTTGAAGTTCGATCGATAATTTGTCCCATAAACTCACATAAATCTCCTCGCTTGCTTCAGGTGCCGCTTTGTCGGTTCCAATCTGAAGTTCCAAAGCATCGGAGGTTTCTGCTAAAGCAAGGTCATCTTCGATTTGATCCACAGCTTCTAGCAACGTTTGGTCATCCATCGTAAACTAGAAAAGGAATAACGAAGAAAAAAATAGTGATTTTTTAACCACACCTCGATAAAGCGCTTCGAAAGAAGCGAGCACCGCTAAAATTAAATCGATTGCTTTGTTAAATGCTTCAAGGAATAAAGCGCTTCGATAGAAGCGAACATAAATACAACTAAGTGAGTGAAAATTTGGTTTTAAAATACTTACCGGGTTCCCTTTACGAGGGCGTTTGGTAGCCATGATGTTCTCAAAAAGCACACTAAGTCATGAGCGGTAAAGCGAGTGTGATTGAAAAGCGGCGTTGCTTTGGTTCTTAAAGCTCTGACGCGGACCTCATAGACAACAGTCTCATTAAGACTTTGGTGTACCGTGAAAATTTTTCACGTTTTTCGTTCGGTTCTAAACGTTATCTGATAAATCTAAACCTAAAGACCTTTAGTTTATGTTACATTGGAGTGGAGAGTGGGTTTTAAAGTTTAAAAACTCACTTTAAAACGTGCAATTAGTACATAATTTCGTGCGAGAAAACACAAAATAACTATGCGGCGATATGCACACTTTTGATTGAAAATACATACTAATTGATCCTAAAGTAAAAGCATGCTTCAATAAAACCCGCGGTGTGGGTAAAACTGAAAAAAAAAATGGCGTTTGAAAACTGTGATGTCGTACTTTCCAAAGAACACTTCGATCACATCCAGGAAAGACACGTACGACTCGACCTTCACCCGCAAGCGTCCAAGTTTAGAAAAAACTTCCATCTAGTCAGCTGTTTAGAGCGGTTAACTAAAAGGACATGGCAAGGCAGCGACGAGTACGAAATCATAGATGAGGGTTTCAGACGGGGACACGGCCACTATTACATGTATGTGTTCACTCTCCATAAAGTTATCGGGACAGATCCGTGGAGGTTTCCAACCAAAAAGATATGCATTTATTATGCTTGGCGACCATGGATGGATGGAAGATTTCATATCATCTCGGCGTATCCGTATTCTTCAAGCTATCATCATTTCAATAGAAAGAGAAAACAAACAGCGGTTACAAACATAATAAAGTTTCGCATGGTATATTATACTTGACGTTTCGTATGCTACAACATACATCCTCAGAAGTGACGGTTACAAAATATGACTAAATTTAAAAAGACGAAAACGTTTCAACAAAGTTACATTGGATATTGGCTTTCTACAGAAATGCAAGCTGTTCCATTTCTTCCCAAAGTTCCTCGATTTCAAGCTCAGCAGACGTGAATTCCAAGACACGAAAGCTTGTCGCCGTTTCAAGGAGGATTTGTTGTCGTTTGAAATCAAGCAGAAAACTTTTCTTCGTCGGAAATTCAAATTTTCTTATGAATCAGCTCTCTCCGCCTTAAAGTCTGTTTTGTCTCCACTTGACTTCAGTCACATTCGTTCCACTATTGAAGCGAAATCAACGAAGATCAAGGATAGATTGTCGTTAAAGCTTGAACGGAAATTCAACAATTTGAAACGAAGATATGGAATACCAACGGTATCGAATTTGGACCACGACAAGGTAATATTCAACTACTCGCATCGAGCCTTGACAGAAGCTGAAAAAATGGTTTTAGCAAGGGTCTCCGCTTTTGTCTACCACCAAAATCCGTTGACAGTCTTAATGTCAAATGTTCTTTCGAGATGCTTTACCGTGATCTTCTTGGATTGGATCATTCATTAACTAGTGAGGACAAAGACAGATTAAAATGTCAACTCAAAAATGTCTCTTACACCTACATTTACTCGTATGATTATGATAAACAAAAAAGGTTTCTGAGCAAGGAGGAATGGATTGCCCTTAATGATTTGAGAAATGATAAATCCATTATCATTACAAGACCTGACAAAGGAAATGGTGTTGTTATTATTAACAGACTTGATTACCTGAACAAAATGAAGCAGTTGATTTCCGGTGATGATTCAAAATTTAGGAAGTTGTCACACAATCCAACAAGGTCAAGAGAGAACAGCCTCATTTCCTATCTTCGAAACCTTAAGCGAGATGGTATAATCGATGTTGCTACTTTTCGCAAAATTCTTCCATGTGGTTCAACTGTTGGTGTTCTTTATGGTCTTCCTAAAATTCATAAAACTAGCTGCCCTTTCCGACCAATTGTCTCATCCGTAAACACATATAATTACAACCTTGCCTCTTTTCTCGTAAC
Organism: Catalaphyllia jardinei; assembly: GCA_022496165.2. Classification (NCBI taxonomy): domain Eukaryota; kingdom Metazoa; phylum Cnidaria; class Anthozoa; order Scleractinia; family Caryophylliidae; genus Catalaphyllia; species Catalaphyllia jardinei. Next base: position 23,851,643 of record CM042746.1, on the reverse strand, counting down.
TGTTCTCAAGCCGATCTCCACTAACCAGTTCACAATCAAAGACTCCTTCACTTTTGTAGACTGGGCGAAGTCGCATAAACATAACAATGAAACTATGTGCTCTTTTGACGTATGTTCCTTGTTTACCAATGTCCCACTAGACGAGACAATACAAATTTGTCTTAACAAATTATACTCTCTTCCTGATCCTCCTACACTGCCACGAACAGTCCTCAAAGATTTGCTTGAGTTCGCGACGAAGAAAAGCCACTTCATATTTGATGGGCAATATTATGACCAGATCGATGGTGTCGCGATGGGGTCTCCATTAGGCCCTGTCTTAGCTAACATTTTTATGTGTCATTTTGAAGAGAGCTGGCTGACTAATAGTCAGTCGCGACCGTCCATTTGGTTTAGATACGTCGATGATACTTTCTCCTTATTTGAAAGTAAAGAGACCGCTTCCAGATTTCTAGATTTTCTCAACAGCAGACATCCCAACATCAAATTCACCATGGAACTTGAAGAGAACCGTGAGATCCCTTTCTTGGATGTTTGTATCAAGCGTGATCACAACACATTTTCAACTACTATACACCATAAAAAGACTTTCACTGGTCTTTACACCAAGTGGGACTCCTTTACTCCTAGGAAGTATAAGGTCAATCTCATCCGAACACTTACCTATCGCTGCTTACGCATCTGTTCAAATTCCACTCTGTTGCAGTCCACTTTATCCGATCTCAAGAATTCCTTGCTTCTTAATGGTTATCCGAGAGGCGTTATTAACTACAATGTTAATGATGTGCTTCACAAACATAAGGACAGGCCTTCACAACCTACTCTCACAGTTCCTAAGAAAGATGTAATCCTTGTTTTACCTTATTTAGGTCTCCAAAGCGATGCTATTACACGCCGATTAAAATCTTGTGTCTATAAGTTTTATGGTTTCGTCAACCTCAGGGTTGTTTTTCAGAACACTCGCAGAATTAAGTCTTTCTTTCCTTATAAAGATCGTTTCAACCGGTCGCAGAAATCGAAGATTGTGTACAAAGCAAGTTGCTGGGATTGTGATGCTTTTTACATCGGCAAAACTAAAAGAAGATTACATGATAGAAAGACTGAGCACTTCAAAGCTCTCACTCAAATTGGTCACGCCTCCGCTGTTGCTGAGCATTCGATTTCTACAGGTCACAACATCAAATGGGACCATTTTGAGATTTTAGCAAGTGGTCAATGTGATTTACAATGTAAAATTAAAGAAACACTGTTAATACGGGACTTGAAACCCGCCCTTAATGAAAACGTCGGTAGTGAAAATCTTCTTCTGTATTAATTCACACCGGATGAAGTTTCTTTTTCCATTGTTTTCTAGCTAGTTACCAATACCTCGCTTTCGTTTTCGTCTTTTTAAATTTAGTCATATTTTGTAACCGTCACTTCTGAGGATGTATGTTGTAGCATACGAAACGTCAAGTATAATATACCATGCGAAACTTTATTATGTTTGTAACCGCTGTTTGTTTTCTCTTTCTATTGAAATTGAAATGGCCGAAAAACAAGAATCTCTATCATCATTTTTTGAAGGCGCGAAAATACGGATATCTCTCGTAGGTTATCCTACAAAACAAAACGGCTCCTCTAGGAGCCACCAAATGCATAAACGTCAAGGATTCAACTTGCTTTCCCTCTCAAGTCCTCAGGGTATTGTTCGATTGCATACTAATTTGATCCGAAGAGAAATTTTAGCTAGTTTTCACGTTTTTCGTTCGGGTCTAAACGTTATTTGATTCATCTAAACGTAAATACATTTAGTTCATGTTACGTTTTATAACAGGAGCGGGTTTTAAAGTTTAAAAACCTAAGGCACGCATGCGGAAAATCCATTTGATTTCACGAAAGAAACACAGATGGGGACTGTTGGCACGCAAAAATGTGGACTTGGCTTGTTTCCTCAGCGGTCCGCATATCCACGTGTGCGTGGGGTATTAAAGCGGACAAAGTTTCTTTTGCTGTCACTTGTTCAAAGTAATTTTACGTGTTGTCCTTGCTCGCTGTTAAAACGATTTATCATGGCTTCAAACTTGCCTCGTCGTAGCCGCCGTCTGCAAAACTTAACTCCGGAGGAAGACAGTCTGGGCGCCTGCTTCATATGTCAAGACGAGTTCCGAATCGAACAGTTGTCGTACCTTCAAAAAACAGACTGCTGTCGAGTGCTGCTACACCGCCATTGTTTAGCCGAAATGGTTGCCCGAACCTCCATTTGCGGAAATTGTCGTCGAGACAGAACGCCTGGAAATACCAGAACCCTACCCCTGAATGAAGACAGCGATCTGGAGGAGATGCAGGCTGGAAATCATTTCTTTTGGTCAGGTACTTATCTTATTGGGGAAGTAAGTCGAGAACTTAACGAATATAGACAGTTTGGTTTACCAAACCCACACCGTCGAGACTCCCGATTATGGCCACTATTGCCGTTTGACATTCCTGATGATATTTTGTTCGAATACCTAGCCCTTATTGATGATTTTATCCATGAGGAATCAGGAGAAACTATGTTTATACACGGTTTTGTTGCGTTACCTGTTCCTGCAACAGTTGAAGTGAGACAAGCTTTCTACCTTTTGTTTATATTGAACATACCCGATCAACTGCATGATTTTGTAAACGGTATTCGTTTTCGTTTTTTATTTTATCATGACGAACATCGACCTAGTTTTAATGTAACTACAAGATATGTACTTCCTTACGGTGAACCCGCGTGGTATCCCACAGATGTATATTATGTGTAATTTTTTAGGAACACCTCTTGAGCCAAGAGTCATGTTGGAAGACAGATTGCTAGAATTTCGGGACCAGGGACGTGCTTTTGAAACACACAATTCATGGAACATATTACCTTATCCTGTAAGCCCGGTACATTGGTTCAGTTATTACGTAATGTTGCGAAGTTTTTCAGATGATATGTTTTATAGAACTATTCCAGATAACTCGCCAATACTGTATTTACGTGCATGTCTATAGTTCACTCAACGTTCAGTTAAATGCTATGTACCATTTTTGTATTTACAAAATGTTTTTATTTAACACGCCACCTGAATTGTATTTTTTAATTTCTCGCATAAGGTTTCGTTTCTTTTTTATGGGTACAACAGCTATTCCTTGCGACGAGATCTTTATTGAAAACTTAAGTTATAGTACTGAGTATTCAGCACCCCGTTATTTCAACTTAGAGTACGAAATGTAAATAGGTTTTTCTTGTAATATTCTAGTTTAAATGGTTTTCTCGTAATATTGTGATACGACAATCTCAGTCGAAATAGGTTTCATAATGTTGTAAATAATTTTCTTGTTTTTTTTTCCTCAATAAAACTGTTTAACAGTAAAACGGTGTGTTTGTGTCACTACGCATGCGCACTCACGAGGGCACAGAGTAATTGGTCCCACATGGATAAGCAAACATGTCATGATCCTAATATAAGACTCATTTGACGTAGTAGACTAGTAACGAGGGTTACCACCTTCTTAGGGCGCCATCTTGGATATGTTAATTAGGGTTCAGTCACTTCATCAGGGTGACGTCATTAGGGTTAAAAACTCCATCAAGGTTTGAGAGCTAGGGTTCATTTCCATAAAAAAATCGATAATTTCCTCATTTGCATAAAAAATCGATAAAATCAGCCCCGATCGAGCCCATACCACTACTTTTGATATTCTCTTTCCATCCACTTCGGTTTGCTGCTAAAGCTCCGGCTGACAGTCGTCCATGATTGCCACCCAGCTACTCGTCTTTTGTCTTCAACCATTCTCCTCCATGTTGTTTTTGGTCGACCTGGTGTCCCTCTCCCCTCTGGCCTCCACTCCAATGCTGTAACACAGTGCTTCTCTGTGTTCTTCCTCATTATATGCCCGATCCAATTCCATTTTCGGCGTCTGATGTTATCACTTGTTTTGTTCACTCCTGTGGTCTCCTGAATTTGTTGGTGTGACATGGTCCGTGGCCATCTTATTCTCAGTATGCGTTTCATGCATTTGTATTGGAAAGCGTCCAGCTTCTTTGCTTCTGTTTTCGTGAGTTTCCAAGCTTCGCAGCCATACATCAAAACTGCTCTGACAATTGTTTTGAACAATTGAACTTTCGTCTTCCTGCTAATTTCGCTACTGTCCCAAATTCTTCGCAACCTGTAAAAAGTTTGTCTGGCTTTACTTAGTCTCTGTTGTATGTCTTTGGTTGCCCCGCGACACCTAGGTACAAAAACTCTTCAACGTCATCTACCTGCTCATCATTTACTTTTATTCTTTGGTCGTTTCTGGCATTTATTCGCATAACTTTTGACTTCTTCGTGTTTATCTTAAGTCCTACTCTGGCAGCTTCATCGACAAGGCTACTGGTCTTATCTTCTATGTCAACATATCTAGATGACAATATACGAAGTCAAGATCTTCTAAGATCGAGGTGAGCTTTCATTGTATGACAGTTCTCCTACCCTCTTTAGTTCTGTTCATAACCCAGTCAATTGATAGTAAGAATAGAAAACCTGACATGGTCTACCCTTGTTTTCCTCCAGACTGGACTTGAAACCATTCTGTCGTTTCACCTTCTTCCACGACTGCTCAAAGTTGTTGTACATTTCTTTTAGTAGGCTGATGAGCTCTCCTGTGATTCCATATATTGACATGATGTTCCATAAACTTTCGCGATGTATAGCTAGAATAAAATGTTTTCTCGAAGTCTACGAAATGTGTGTACAGAGTTTTATTCCATTCATTGACTTGCTCCAGTATATTCCTGAGAGTAAAAATCTGGTCCATGGTACTTCTGTTCTCTCGAAACCCTGCTTGCTCACATGTGGGAAAAGCGATACGCGACATTTGATTGGTTTACATCGGTTTACTCTTCGGCTTTTCAGTGTGTAGATCTCAGTATGTATATAATAAATTGTATTCCTGGGTAGTACAACAGATGGACATTTCTCAATAGGAAGTACCGAATTTTCTTCTTGAAATTGACTTTCACAAGTAAAAAGTACTTAAACATTTATGCACATACACTGTTCTCTATCAGTTCAAAAGTCGACGACCTTAAATGTTTTAAATGAGAACAAACAATTTAAACTGTTCTCTTTAGAATAGTCTGTGTCCCCAAATGTACTCCTTTGGAGCCCAGAGCCCAATCACTTAACTGCCTGTATTCCTGATCTTATTTAGCTGCAAAGCTCGGAGTCCAAAGTATTAAACCTCCATCATTCACAGCACCCAGTCCTTGTTGCCTTTGTTTGCCGCCTCTTAGAAACGTGCTTTAGTTAGAAGGTGCAACAGATATGACCAACTCCAAGAGGGGATTCTCTTCAACAAAAGACAGAGGTACTCGCCATACCTTTCAGAGGTTAAAAAAGAAGTTTTGGTACTCAGGGCTTTTGCGGGAACTTTCGGGCTATTAAGCTGAAAACAACATTTATACTACCTTTTTGGTATGCTTCGGCGGCATATCAGGCGAGTTTGATCGAGCCATGGTTCGTATGTTGGCGAGACGCAGTTGAGCCGAAATACCCATGGCCAAACGAACCTGATACGCCGCCGAAAGGTACCAAAAAGGTACGATTAGGTATTTACCTTACCCAAATTTAGCCCAAAATTTAGCGTTACAAATATACGATAATAAAATTAGCCTTCGAACGCAGACGTATTTTCAATACGTCGGCGTTCGCAGGCTATATATATATAATACTAGTAGTAATCAAAGATTATGAGAGTGCGTTCGACGCCGTATAGACTTTTATACAGATACCTTAAATGAATTCCTTAGCTGACTTTCAACTTCTGAAAACCAACCTTTTTTCATCAACAACCGGGGTTTTACTAGCCTGCGATAATACCTGCGATCATACGCTCCATCCCTTTATTTAGACGCGGGAAAGGAGGGCATGATACATTTACTTGTCGGATCATATGTTCAAAAACCAGATTCTGTTTTTTTCTCTGATTGGTCGAGAAACAATACTTATGGTTTGCTGTCTTCTAATTAGCTGTCATATTTCAACGAGACTTCCGGCCAGAAGCTGGTCAGAAAACCGAATGGTGCAGACGAAGCGAGTTTTTGCGAGGACGAGTTTTCTTTTGTGTGAGTTGAAACCCTGACGAATTTCTCTGATGGCAGAGTGTTGTTTAGGTGAAGATATTTTGGCCGTTCTCTCAGCGGGTTTCTTGAAAACCACAAAGGTGCTGGAATGTTTCAGAACTGTTTACAAAATGATATATTTCCTCGCTCGACTCGTGGGCAGCCCTCGATCTGGTTCTTGATATTATCCTTAGCCTTCTGTAGATCCCCTTCGAGAATTTCCATGGAGCCATTCAACAGTTTTTAAATTGCTCGCGCGGTCTTGACTTGCACGAGAATGATCTACAGTTTGTGACAAAGAGTGGATCAATTAACAACTTGGAGTACAGACTACACGGCACGCTAATGTCACAGAAATGACAGCACGGTTTATTTTTACCGAGCGCCGCCTCTCCCTGTTTCCGAACACATTTGTTTTTGAAAACAAAGGGACGTTTTCATGCATGTAGATATGTAACTGTACAAATTATATTCTGCAGACATTTTTCGTGTCTCGATGGAAATCATGTATAGTGATTTGATTTCCGGTGAATCCTGATTGGCTCGTAAATGACAATTCAACTACACCTCAGTTTATTTAAATTTAATAGGGGGCGGTTGGCGGCTGGTCTAATAAATGTATCAGGCGTTTTTTTTTCCTTCTCCCTTTCAAAAAAAAATGCCTGATCGCAGGTTAGGGTTTTACAGAAAGATATTTCAGTGATAAAGTCCATGCCATTCTGATTGGAGAGGTCCCGGTACAAGCTACGTTGCGCGATGGCACCAGTTTCCGTAGACTCACAAGTTTTTAAAATAGAACTCAAATATGTACATCAGCCTTCAGATTTCGTGCTAAATATTCTCACACTTGTAATGTTTAAGCGCTTAAACTTACCTTGTAAGCGCCTAACTTGTAATGTTTAAACCCAAAAGCTAATTTCCAAAAGTATACTTTTTACGAACGTTATTCTAAGCCTGAGGAAGCTCAAATATAAGTAAACATTTGCAATCGAGTGCTCGTTCATCGTAAACAAACTCCGTGCGACTGATTCGAGTATTCCCCTGGCCTGATTGACAAAGTGCTCAGTATTCAGTATTTTCGGGTTCGTCAGTCCGTATTTGATGGTTTCCGCTTGGAGGTCATACTCGCATTGGTGAAGTACATTAATGTATTCGTTCGTAGAAAATATCCGCTCACTCTCCTTTCTCCTGTCACATGAACTTTAGGGTCATTCTTGCGGCATTCCACGAGCCATGGCAACCTTCTTTTTTTAAACACAAGTTGTCAGAAAAGTTCAGTGACATGCCATTCTGATTGAAGATGTCCCGGCTACAAACTACGTTGCGTGACGGCCCCAGTTTCTGTAGACTCACAAGTTTAATAGGACTCAGTTTGATAGGATTCAGACCTGAATAGGACTAAAATATTTACATCAGCCTTTAGATTTTGTGCAAAGTAAACAGCATTTACATTTCCATTCCCTGGTTCAAGTTCACTCTTATGGATCTTGCCCTCAGAGTACTCTTCCACCAATTCCAAAAAATATTCGACCGGATACGACTGACCTTTTCTGTCGCAAAATAGAACTAAATCAACAAATGCAGTCAACTACAGCCCGGGAATTACAGTTGTTTGAACAGTTAACATCGCAAAGCTCGTGAACATATAAAACAAACAACCTCCTCGTGAGCCCGAACGAACGTTAAATAACATCATGCTTTTGAATATAATACTGCTCAGCCTCAAAATTCCACGGCAAAAGTATCCAACGCTACCTCTGAGATCGAGAGCAAGTCAAAGAAAGTCCAAACTGTACATGGCCTGCTCACGTGCTCACATGTTCGTCACATGTATATTATTATCACATGCCTCAGTTACGATACCAGTTTACTGGCCGTGACCATAGTTAATAACTATGCCGTGACATGCCCCTGCAAAAATTAAGCGGGGTAGCCATTTTTGAGTCCTTACAGGAATGTGGGTTTTCCAGACTATAACCTTACACAGGGAACCATCTCTGCAAAGGATTGCGTTCCACTTCGTCGAACGCAAAAATCTGCCAAGCATTATAGCACACAAAATCACTGAGGTCAAACCCTTTACTCAGAAACTAATTTCCAAAGCGATTTTCGGCAAGTGTCGATACTCGGATTTCCTGAAATTCTAACTTTCCCCCAGGTTTCAAGATGAAATCTAGCATATATGTGAAGCGACAGTCGTTTGAAGTACGCATATTTTCAGTCATTTCTTTTGTTTTGATCGCTTTTTGCCAACCATAAATATTGCGTAACAGTCCTTTGACGTCACTGATATCTTGGCTTCTCGCAAAGAGAATAACACGAAACAACAAACGCTGACAAACGGGGCAAAAAGTAATGAATACAAAATGATTTTACTTCGAGTGTTATACAGCGAGCAAAGTGACAAATTCAGTCAAAAATTTAAAAACTCCGACTGCATTGTTTCAGTCTGAGTGAATGTTAAGTACTTGTCGAGGTAGTTGGCGAGCGTCTTCCAGTTTAGGTTTGGCGGGAACGTTTTTTGCGCTTTTTTTCGACCGCAAAACACCAGGTAAATTTTAAATTACGTATTGCTTGTTTATTGACAAAACCTCCGTGCAGTTTATCGTGTGGTAACATTACTTTACTTAAAAGTGACCATGATATCGTGGGATATCAGGTCAGTGACTTGATATCGTAGGATATCAGGACAGTAGAGTTGGCTTCTGATTGGCTAATTGCAAATTTGGGTACAGGAAATAATACGTTATGTTAGAATTAGTACCTCTTACGGTGAAAAAATATTTCAAGCCACGCGCACAAATCAGGGTCTTGGTATTTTTTTTTCCAAAATTTCCGACAAACAGCCCGTTCCTTTTTAAATTAGAATCACCCTCCCCCTCAGTACAGTCTGTCAGATTATGCTGGCATAATTTTGAGCATAATACTATATCTGGAGCATCAGGCATAATGCTGGCATAATACTAATATTTTTGCAACATAATGCCGTTCCCGGATTTGCATTATGGCAGAATCAGAAAATATAGTAAGCCTTTCAACTGATTAATTATTCAGACGTAGTAATTTTTGCAAGGACCACCGTGTCAAAACAGAAGTACCGGATCCTTTTGTTTTAGAGGATCTAATAAGCTATAAATTGAATAACGTTACCCTGCAGAAGGAAGGCCGTGGCTTCCAAACTATTGGAAAATATATCCCTATACTTGAAGTAAACTCTGCGCTTCTACTCACAGAAGATCAACCTTTGTTGCGCGGTTCAAGCACTTTATTTAACCATGTGCTATTGTGTAATCGAGAGACACGAGAACTTATCTTATATGAAGTATGGCCTAAAGACTTGGCTAATGAAATAATTTGACATCTAAACTGCTATGTCATCCTCCTTGTTGAAAACAACACAAACAGAGTTTCCACAAAGGAAAACGTCTGTTCCTAATTAAAGTCACGACTGGGGATGGTGAATCCAAACTAAAACAAAGCAAAAACTGCAATACGGAACATAGGTTAGTGATCTAAGGATAAATATAAAAAACAAAGTTTTTCATGTCCTTTGTAAGTCACTTTTGTGTAAAATTCACATCCAAGGTTCCATTCGTATCCGTATTTCACTGGTGGTTTGATGACACGCCTTGGTCGGGATGTTTTATGCTGTCTGATGGATTGTCAGCTTTCTGCTTCATGGGGGTCTATGCCTTCGGCTTTGGTGGGCTAGCGGTATCCTTGGTGCTTGACATTTCAACTGGCCCTCATACACTTTCTTCTCTTCTTTTCGAAGAAGCTTTCGCAGTGGGTGGAGTGGCGGCGTTACCGGGATTTGGCTTGATTTGGACTCGGTCTCTGGAAGATTGCGTTTCAGTTGCGTCGTCCTCCACGGTGTAGGATCGTTGACCGTCCACAGTGACGACTGTCCCTCTTGACCATCGGGCCTTCTTTTCCTGAGGTTTCTTCATGAACATGACTGATTAATGTTGCACCAGTCTTGGTGGTTCACCTCCGTTTTCGCTCTCATTCGTTCTTTCAGCGTGCTTCACACTTCTATGGCCTGCGTTGATGCTGCTGGTGCTGTCGAACAGGCTGAGTGGTATTGAGGGTAGGTCTGATTTGACCTTCCTGTGAAACATCAGCTCATAGGGTGAAGGAGTATTGGGATCCAGTGGTGTGTCACGGATGTTTACAAGTATGTCTTCCATAGTTGTTTCGTCTTCCTTGGACTTGGACTCAAGCAACCTCTTAAGCCTCCCAATGGCATTTTCACAGCGACCGTTCTTCCAATGAGAGTGGGGGGTCCCTGGCTTGTGAATGATGTTGAATTTCAAACAGAGTCCGTGGAAGTAGCTGGAAGTGTCCCTGGCTCTCTGGATTGATTTGTCAATTCCCTGGGGGACTCGGTGCAATTTCTGGAGTAAACACTCTCTCATCTTCTGCAGCACAACAATGCTTTGGCTCTTCACAATAATTCCATCAATGATTGCAATGTCGTGTCTGTAATCCCAGTAAGCTACGGCTAACTCAGGCACTTGATTGCGGTGTTCTGGCCATCTTTGCTGGCATAGGTCCTCTAGCTCTTGGCAGACTGGGTCTTTCTTTTGAGCCGATTGGATCTTCTGAATGTCCGATTCATTTGCTGCAGTGACCTCAAATATCCCAATTTGGATGGTCTCTGGGAATACTGGTCCTTGATTGGGCCCTGGTGGCGGCACACACCTTGAGAGGCAGTCAGATATGTGCATCTCGACAGCCTTTTTGTATTCCATTGTAAAATCGAAGCCTTGGCATCGCAGCAGAAGTCGTTGCAGCCGGGTGGTTGCATCTCATATCTTTCTTGATGATCTGTTGGAGTGGACTGTGGTCATTGACTATCTTGAATCTTTGTCCATAAACATACTGTCGGTAGTGATTGACTGCCCAGACAACAGCAAGCATCTCGCGTTCCAGGTTACAGTATCTGGTTTCTACCTCAATCAAGCTTCTAGACGAGAAATTCACTGGCGTGCCGTCCTGGAGTAGACATGCACCCAGGCTCTTTTGGCTGGCACCACACGCGATAATGATTTTTTCTGTGGGTCAAAGTACTGCAACGTCATGTTATCCTTGAGTTCGGCCTTCAGTGCTTCGAATATCTTGGTGTGTGTCTCTTCCCACACGAATTGTGCATTCTTCTTTACCAGAGCGCGAAGGTCCTGTGTCTTGGCTGCGATATTGGATACGAACTTTACTAGGTAGTTGAACCTTCCCAGCAGTGACTGGAGCTCTTGCTTGTTCCTTGGCACTGCCAACCGCTTTATCCCTTGGATCTTCTTTGCATGTGGTTCTAATCCCTCTTTTGTTAGGGTGTGGCCTAAGTAATTTATCTGGTCCAATAGGATCTTTGGTTTCTTCAGGTTGAGCCTAAAGCCTGAGTCTCGACATCGTCGGATGACCCTGTTTACTGCCACATCGTATTCCTCCCTTGTCCTTGCAGCAATTAGTACATCATCTGCAATGTAGTAGACATTCGGGATGTCACCAAATGTTTCGTAAACGGCCTGTTGGAACACGTCTTGGCTAATCAAGAGCCCAAATGGAAGCCTTTTGTATGCATACCGTCCAAAAGGTGTGTTGAAGGTGAGTAGGTGTTCGCTGTCTGGGTTAACTTCAATATTCCAGTAGCCAGATGATTGGTCAAGGGTGGAGAAATACTTGCACCCGTTTAATTTCTGCAGGATGTCTTCCATTGTTGGTGCAAAGTGATGTGGCCTCCTCACTGCTTTGTTGAGTGGCTTTGGATTTAGGCATATTCGTATATCTCCTTTGGGCTTGCGTGTGCACAGTACGTTGCTTACCCACGGTGTTGCTTCTTGATGACATCAATGTTGACCATCCAGTCTAAGTTCTTTTTCAGAGTCTCCTGCATTGGCGGAGGTACATTCTATCTGCAACTGACCACTGGAGGGATTTTGTCATCTATTTTGATCTGGTATTGGTAGCCTTTAAACTTTCCAATCCCTTCGAACACATCATTGGCATCCTTGATAACTTGGGCTGTATTCCTGATTTCAATGATTTTCTCCACCTTGAGAGAGTACTTGGGTGTGTTTGCTACACTTTCTTGTTTGTCTTCCTCAGTCACGACCTCACTCACGTCCTAAGGACCATGGCAGTCTTTGCAGTCCTTTTCCTCCTCACACATAATCTTGATGATTTTCATCAGACGCGTGAATTTTAGTGAGAACAAGTTGCTGCCATAGTCGGATACGAAGAATTCGACACGTCGGCCAACGACATTATTGTGCCGAACACAGTCAACACGGCATTTTCCGTGATTTTTGAAACGCTTTCCTCCATAACCTGTAAGTTTCACCTGACTGTTGTGAATGCGTGTACCTTAGTGCCAACCGTTTTCTTACGACATGGAAAAACGGAATTAGAACTTTCAGTTTCGTTTTTCGTTTACCAACACCATTGAAAAATGGAATTCGAGATTCCGTTTTCGTTTCCCGTTTTCCTACTACATTGAAAATGAAATTGCAACTTCTATTTTCGTTTTTCGTTTTCCCACAACTTCAAACGACAGATTTCAAATTGTCATTTTTATTTCCTTTTTTCGTCTTTCGTTTATGTACGATATTGAAAATCGGAAGTTGAACTTCCATTTCGTTTTTCGTTTCTGTGATATTGTCACTTTCGTATTTTTCCTGATCCGGCGAAATGTTGGCACTTAATTTCCTGTCGTTAACAGTGGACCAGCTGGAAACTACATCCCTGATGAAGTCTTTGCCTGCCATTTTCTTATTGAGGAAAATAATAGTTATGAAGACCTTTTGGAGGTAATCAAGAACCGTTCCCGAATCTGTGGGACAGAACAGTAGTTTGCCAAGTGTAAAACGGTTTTTCAATTGCCATGGCATCAGGAAGAGAAGGTCAGTTGCCGATGGAACAGTCCATATTCGGTCAATGTAAAAAGAGCACTTGGGACTGCAGACTGCAGACTGCAGACATGGGTGAAATGCAGACTGAGGGTAAAATGTTTAACTGAGTCGTCTTACCGTTTCCATAATTGAGAGCTAACATTAGACAGGCAAACCGGGACGTTACTTAGGCTAACCTGACTGATACAGGCTAACCGGTGCATTGCAAACTTTCACTACGATTACACAGGCTGAATTACCCTCTTTCCGCTCAAAAATCGATGATAATTGAAATAACACTGTCGATATTAAAAAGTCTGTAGTCTGCAGTCTGCATTTTACCCCAGGTATCCAGTCCGCAGTCTCCGTGTTACATGTAACAGATGTTCGACTGTATGTTCCAAATCCGAATCAAGACAAGCCTTTGTACTGAAACTTTTTTACTTTAGAGCGGGACCTAAAAAGCCATTTAATTCCCTGATTTGTAATAGTATAAATCAAGATGCTTCGCGGCCAACTTGTTTTCCTGATTCTAAAATCAAGAAAATCGTAAATTAGGTGCAATTCAGTTCTAAGTTCTGATTATTATAGATATGAAATATTTGATTTTCAGGCCATGATTAACCCGATATTAAAGATAGCAAGTCAAAGATCAGAACTCTGAAACTTGAAATCAGAATTTAGAAATCAGAATCTGAAACCAGAATTCAGAAATCAGAAATCGCAAATCGCAATCCCTGAAAATCTGAAATCCACATTGAGAAATCAGAAATCAAAAACTTGATTTCCGAAATGCCACTTGTGATATCCAGCTCTGACAAGCACGGTTTACCCCAGTTTGCGATGTCATTATTTCGAATATCGAATCGGTAAAATCGTCCACATTTCCCCTCCGGGGGTGGGTAGAGAGATTTGAATGTTACTTCCGGTATCGTTTTGTTAAGCGGGGGAGGGGTGAGTATTTTTAATTTCCTGTGTCATAACTTTAGCGGGAAGTGGGGGAAGGGGGTGGGGTGGAGTTAACGTCGGACGGCAATTTCCTTCCTCTTTTAGAAAGTACTTTAAGATGAATCAGATCTTTTTGGTTGCTTTAGTTTACTGCCACAAGATGAGTACAATTCCCTCTTTAGGGGCTAAGGGAGAGATAAAGAATATCCTTGACTCTGGAGGGTTCTTGACTCTGGAGGGTTCAATATTTACCGTGAAAGGAAATTTCTGATCTTCTGATCTTGCCATCTCTAATATCGGGTTAATCATGGCTTGAAAATCAAATATTTCATATCTAAAATCATCAGAACTTAGGACTGAATGGCACCTAGTTTACGATTTTCTTGATTTTAGAATTAGGAAAACAGGTTGGCCGCGAAGCATCCTGATTGTGCAGGAGTTCTCGGAATGTCATGTAGATGTCTCGGAATGTCATGTAGTTCATCAAGTTCACCTGAGCTCCAGTGTCGACCTTGCCCTTGAGCTTCTTTGTACTCCCATTCGGCAATTCAAGTTCAGCAGTAGCATACAATACATCAGGTGGTTGGTCCTCGTCTAAATAGACTTTGGTGACATGCTTGGGCAGTTTCTTGGCGAAATGAGTCTTGGTAAACTTGTTTTTTTCAGCCTTTGCTTCCACAGAGTCAACTTGTACTGTCACCTCATCGGTGTCATACTCGTGAACTCTGCTTCGCTACTTTCCGAGTCTGCAGTTGCTACGTGGAACTTCTTCTTGGGTCCGGTTTTTTGTTGCTCTTTGCTTTGGTCCCTTGCTGTGAGAACCAGCGTTTTTCTTGCTACGGCACTGCTCAGCAAAGTGGCCTTTCCTTTTGCATTTGCTGCATTCTGTCCCATATGCAGGGCATTTTCTGGGACCGTGTTTGCGTCCACATCTTTTGCAGTTGTACTGGTCCTTGGTATGTCCATCACTGGAAGTCTTGGACTTTTTGCTGGAGGGCTTCTTCTGTTCTCTGAGCTCCTCTGCACTTTTAGTTTCTCCCAGGTTGTGGTCCCTTCTGATTTTTTCCACTTCACGTATGTGCGTCTGAGCCTGTTCCTCCGCTCTGGCAGTGTCGAGAACACGGTTTGCGTCTGCCTCTTTGGGTAAAGCGTAGAGTTTCTCTATACACGGTGGTCCGTTGCTAGGGCTTTTCCTCCCGCTCCGTCCAAAACTAAGAGTTCTAGGCCGCAGACAGAAGTAGAATGCGTCGAATGTAACGAAACTTGGCAGGCAAGTAGGTTGATTAATTACCTATTTATAGGTGTTTATTTCATCCCATGTGACTGCTATTGTGACGTCATATACGACATCCAAATTTGGCATCCGAAAGAAAATTCAGGAAAGATGTAACAAAAATTTGATAATACTTTTCTGGATAGAATTCTATGATCTGTGGTGAAAACCCCATCTCAATCGGACAAAAAGGGGCAAAGTTACAGGTAATTAAAGAAATTTGAATTTCCCGCCACATGACCATATATGGTCAAACTTTAGGGTATTTAAACGCGAAAACAATGAATGTATTCGCAACGGAGAAAAGACAAAATTGTAGTTTTTTTATTTCGCATATGTGGTGCTATGACGCATATTTCGTCACGAATTACGTCATCGTGACGTCATAATGACGTATTCGTGACGAAGTATGCGTCATAGCACCACATATGCGAAATCAAAAAAACTACAGTTTTGATTTTATATACATTTGTCTTTTCTCCGTTGCGAATACATTCATTGCTTTTGCGTTTAAACTCTCTTAATTTTGACCATATATGGTCATGTGGCGGGAAATTTAAATTTCTTTAATTACCTGTAACTCTACGCCGTTTTATCCGATCGAGATGGGGTTTTCACTGTAAATGTTGCTTTTCTATGACAAAAATGCCTGTACTGTTTTGAACGATGCTTTTCAAATTTTTCGTGTTGTTTCCCAAAATAAGTGTCATTTACGTCATCATACTTTCAAGAAAAGTCAAAAATTCCTTTACAGTGGTAAAAGTATACAGAAAATTTCCCTACATTTAAGATGTTCTAATGTCTTGCTTCATTGAAAATATAAACTACTCCTCTGTGAGCCAAAATTAAATTTAGGAACCTTCCGGGAGGAAAAGCCCTAGCAACGGACCATCGTGATAATTTTCGGGTTCGTCAGTCCGTATTTGATGGTTTCCGCTTGGAGGTCATACTCGCATTGGTGAAGTACATTAATGTATTCGTTCGTAGAAAATATCCGCTCACTCTCCTTTCTCCTGTCTCATGAACTTTAGGGTCATTCTTGCGGCATTCCACGAGCCATGGCAACCTTCTTTTTTTAAACACAAGTTGTCAAAAAAGTTCAGTGACATGCCATTCTGATTGAAGATGTCCCGGCTACAAACTACGTTGCGTGACGGCCCCAGTTTCTGTAGACTCACAAGTTTAATAGGACTCAGTTTGATAAGATTCAGACCTGAATAGGACTAAAATATTTACATCAGCCTTTAGATTTTGTGCAAAGTAAACAGCATTTACATTTCCGTTCCCTGGTTCAGGTTCACACTTATGGATCTTGCCCTCAGAGTAGTCTTCCACCTATTCCAAATAATATTCCACCGGATACGACTGACTTTTTTCGGTCGCAAATTCAAACTAAATTAACAAATGCAATCAGG
>CM042746.1:23760400-23792900 GCA_022496165.2 Catalaphyllia jardinei | reverse complement strand
AAGTTTTAAAAAACGGCGTGTTAACACTTCTTCTCCATTCCTTATTGAGGATTAACACATGAAATAAACACAATCGATATTTCCCAGATACGGTTAACGTTACACTGATCGGTGAGCTCTTTGATCTGTGCTTGAACAGCTATGCTCAACTTAACCTGCGATCAGGCCTTTCTTTTTTTTAAAAGGGAGAAGGAAAAAAGTCTAAATACAGGGAAGGAGGGTATCATGGATCGCAGGTTATGCTCAACTACCGTCTTAATTCCATTTAGCGCCCGGGCGCTTTTTTGCTTTGGTACTTCAAAGAAGGGCGCTCATTCGAGACTGAGCGCTTATTCAGAACAAGGGCCCGTTTCTGGAACGTCCCGAAAAGTTTTCGCATCCGGAAAGCCATAACAAGCTCTCAAACGTTACGATTACAGAGCTGTTTGATTCACATATTCTTAACATGTCTACATATACAAAACGGTTTAGGCGTTTCCATCTCTCTTACAGATTGATTAAAAATGGTTTTGCGTACCAAAAAAGTTTCCGGGGATTTCGAGAAACGGGCCCCAGGACTCAGACTGGAAAATGAATTGCTTTCCTTGGATCCTCTATGGCCAGAAGGACCAGCCGAGCAATCAGCATTTATACATTCACAGGGACACAATAGTTGCGATACTGCTCCTCAGTTCACACTTGTAAAAGGAGGCTTTTTGATAACAAATCTCTTTCTTATTATCTGCGAAGTAGTGGAGATGTATAAGTATGTATTTTTTTAAAAAAATGTTAACTCATTGTTATCTAATAATCATTACTATTTTACTACCATTACGATTATAATTATAATTACCATTTTGTTACTATATTGGGGCTGAATATCAATTGCTACATCGTCATGTTTTTTCTGCTCCAGTAGTTGCTTACGCCTTGTCTTATTTATTAATCACTTTGGTTTCCTATGTATCAGTATGCAACGAATTTGAAGAAAACTGATTATTGTTTTTTAATTGCGGCATTACAAAAAGAAGATTACATGATACGCGATAGGTACACTGATCAGACGGCATATAGAATGGAGGCGCTCATTGGTTAACAAAGACCAATTGAAGGTTATTCGCTTATTCGAATAAAGAATGGTGACCCTGTGACGGATAATGACGTCATTTAGTGATGATCACGTGGTATGTACATCGAAGGCCTCTCAGTGTTGGTGACTTGGCTCTTTTCATTTTAGGAGGCTGTTTTTGTTTTTGTGTAGTTTTTCATATTATGGGCTTATGAACAGAAGGTAAGAGTTTTGAATAATGCCCTGTATCATTTCTGTGGCGATCTGATTGAATTAGCGCTCAATAATGAATTTGAGTATGGGTAGCCATGTTGTTACGAGGTCATGTTAACTTCGGAAACTAACTGCAAGAATGGTAGATGTTTAAATTTATAGCGGGTAATAAACTAATGCTTAGAGTGAGACTGTTACATCGTTCTTCTTTGAGTCGTTTTACTATTTTGAAATTTAGATTAAACGTTTTCTCTAACTTTGAAAAGGGAATTGCAGTGAGGTGACACAGTACGTAGCATTCAATAAGCTTATGTTTAGATTTCATGGCAAGTTTACATATTTCATTGTTACTCACTTGGGATATGATAAATGTAACGAATGATCTTCCAAAATTTTATCTCTTCATGGTAAAAAGATAAAGGAATGATTTGTTATAGTGATGGTGAACTTACAATAGCTGTTAAATGGCCTTTAGGACTTCAGAAGGCCTAGATGCCAGTTCAAGCCGATGGGAACCAGTAGATCATAATCGCGATTTGCAAGTTTCATCCGTCAGGTAATTAACGACTGCTTAGATTTCCTCAATTTTACAGTAGATTATAACTTCCAGAACAAGGAACTTTCTAACAACTTGAGAAATTGATCCGGTACAGTAATACGAGGAAGCCGACAGAGAAAATATTTGGGTGAAACCTCTCTGAATGTTGACGTGATGATGCATGCAGACACCAGTTTGATAGTTTGTCGTCGTTTTCGAGTTTAAAGTTACCACGGCTGGGCATTACTCGAAATGTTCAAAATATCGAGTCAGTTCTGATAATCACTGTGATAGAAATGTTAAAATGTTCTTTTGCTATAGCTGCATCGTGTTACTTCCTTGTTGGTTAAACATTCGTAATAGTTTATCACCCAGCTCAATATTTTAATATTCCATCACTTTGCTTTCTTCTAATTTTCTATACACAGTTATACTAGTATGAATAGTAACTCTTTAATGGCTGAGAGCAAGGTTAATGTTCAGTTACTTCTAATTCTGCTGTAAAGTAGCATGTCAGGGACATCTTCTGCTGGTCACATTTAACATTCTTTTATTTCTGAACTGTGTAGTAATATCTATAAGGTTATCTATAAATCAAATACCTAACTATAACATACTACCATTATTTCTAAAAAATATGAATGGAAAGCATTTACATTGATGAAAGCATTTGTTGTACCAGTGTACATAAGCTTGGGGTTGGTCTTGGGTGTCTGTAACTCATTGTATAAAGTTCCTCCAATCAACAAGTTTTTATGGCTTGATGATTATCAGGTTATCACACCCATTACATTAACAAAGTCAGCAACCTTTGGAAATTTGACTGAGTGAGTGAAAAGGTTTCAAAATGCAAGTTGTGGGTTAGAGTAAACCTGATAGAACATTAAAGCTAAAATTCTCTTGCACAGGATTGTCAGCTGGTAACAATTTTCTTTGTCTGTGACAGTGAGTAAGACTTGTAGACTTTTGGAGCTAGTTAGCTAAAATATAAAGTGGTTTTAGTTGCAAGTAAAATTTTTCAATGATATTGTGATTATGTATAGTTCCAGAAAATATCTTTACCTTCTCGTGGAATGGATTTTTCTGAGACCTCCCCACCCCTCTGAAAATTCCAATTGCCGGTAAGCTTCTTACATTTCGTTAATAAATGTTTTGGTCTTTACAAAATCCCCCACCCCCGGGAAATTCTAATCCCTTCTGTAAGGGGTGTCTGGATATTTTCTTGAACTGCACAATTGAACAACCTTGGTAAGTTCTACAAGGAATAAAGGAGGTACAAACCATACATTACATGCCTTTTACACTGGTCAACAATTTGACATTATTAGGGGACTACTCTTGAAGTTCTCTTTTTTTGCTTGACTGTCAGCAAACATTGCTAGAGAATTGTTACCAGTTTCTGCACCCCTGTTTTTCTTTGTTTCAGAGACTTCATGTGCATTTATGAGCAGTGCTTGAAATTAGCTGTTTTGCAATTGTGAAGCTCAGTCAGGCATTTTGTCTCTTACAGATTTTGGTGGTCTGTTATACAGATTAATAACAGGGTTTCAATATACTGGAATTTAGGTAGTATATTCCGGGCAAATTAATGATGGCTTTTGAAGGGAAGTAAGAACATGGAACTCCTCTTGTGAGTGAAATGGAATGAGATCCTCTGTACATGATCCATTCACCCCTAAGAAATTTTTGAGATTTTTGTTGAATGGATCATGTCCCACGAATTATAATTGGTTAACTCAGAGGTGAATACCCCAAGCAAAAACAAAATGGCTTCCAAGTCATTTCATTTCCAGGTTAAGTAATTTTTTGATCTGCTTGTTATTTAGCTTGTGTGATGTTTATTAATTATGTAATAAACATAATTTTAATTTGTAGTTTTAATTCTTTTTTTACATGTAAGGGGTGTTTTATTAAATAGGGTTAATCTATGTGTTCATAGTGCTATGCGGCACAACATTCATATGTACCCTTACTTACTCTTCGCCGCGATTCGCCACCTAAATCAACCCCGACTTTCTCTGTCCTGCCTCGTAGCTCAGTCGGCAGAGTGACGGTAGATCTAATCCGGAGGTTGTGGGTTCGATTCCCACCGAGGTCAAAAGATTTTTTCTTTACCTCGTGTGGTTCCCTGATTCCCTTTACTGGGGCTAACGCCCAGTGGGTTATTCTTGGGTTAAATTAGCACTTAAATTTACACTTCAGAGTTAATTCTCTGTTACATCATTTGTGTTCATAGTGCTACGCATCACAACATTCATATGTACCCTTACTTTCTCTTCGCCGCGATTCACCACCTAAATCAACCCCGACTTTCTCTGTCCGGCCTCGTAGCTCAGTCGGCAGAGTAATGGTAGATCTAATCCGGAGTTCATGGGTTTGATTCCCACCGAGGTCAAAAGATTTTTCTTTACCTCTTGTGGTTCCCTGATTCCCTTTAGTAGGGCTAACACCCAGTGGGTTATTCTTGGGTTAAATTACCACTAAAATTTACACTTCAGAGTTAACTCTCTGTTACATCATTAATCTATAGACACCCTTTTTCAATTTATGTACATTTTTTTGTGTTATGAATTTGAATAAACATGCATGTAATATGTAGACTTTGTTGAATAATTGTTGATAAAATAATAATAATATTGTTAAATAAAATGTTTAACAGCCAGTCCCCTTGCTACATTACTGACCTGCTAGACACGTATGTGCCAACAAGGAATTTGGGATCTTCCTCTAATAATTTACTGAATATACCACCTGTCAAGCTAGGCTATAGTTTCTCTTTTGTAACACCCAGTCTATGGAACTTTCTCCCCTGTGATATCAGGCAGAGAATTCAATACCCATATGAAAACACACCTTTTTGATAAATGTTGTTAGTAATTTTAGATTAGCATGTGACATAGTTCTCACTTGAATTTTTACTGTTATTATTAGTGTAATCGAGAAATATTTAAATTTGTATTGTTTTTAGCTTCCACTATAACTGTAAAATTTGAAATTATAAACTTTGGACTGTAATTAGATGTATTACAAAGCACTATTGTAAAGGAAAATTGTGCTGTACAAATAAATTATTATATTTTATTATATTTGTCATATCATTTGCTGAGATTTTTATTATTCTTTTTGATGCTTTCCTTAGATTTTCGACAGAATTGTCATGGTTGACCCCCCTACTCAACCAAGTTCTGCAAGGTAACACATACATGTATGAAGTGAAACCCTGCTCTATGGACACTTGCTTGATACAGACCCACACTTAGGACAGAAGTTAAAGCATTAAACATGTTTCCTATATTTTCAATTTGTATTCTTTGGTCTTAACCTTTATACCTTGAATGTCTTTCTTAACTGGGTTCTACTGTCAAATTTTTTTATTTCTTTACAGTTACTAAATGCTAAATTGGTTGAGTTGTTTATGTACAGGAATGAATAAATGATTGAATAAATGATTGAATGTTGACCAACAGGCTGGATCGACTGGTCGACCAACCAACCTATACAAACATTACTGAATGAATGTTCAAAGAAAAGTCCTATGATAATATCTCCTATGATAATAATTAAACTTACTGTACATTTTAAACTTTAGTAATTGTGTTTTTTTTACTCATTTTACAGCCAGCTATCGCAATTGAAATTCAGAAGTAAGTGCTGGATACACGTGTGTGAAACCCACTTCTCAACTCGTATTCATAATCATATTATTCTCTTACTCAGCCATTATACTTTTTTGTTGTTTTTTTTCCTGTAGTCCTTAAAGCCTCGCTTAAAGAACAGTCAGGATGGTTCAGTAAGTGTAAAATATGCTTAAACCTGACTCACTTTTTGTGCCATGGTGTGAAATGATGCAGTCAAATACAGTGGATCGCAGTTAATACAATAACCAACAAGTCATTAGAATTTGAATGTATTAACAGGGTTGCTGTATTAACCCATTGACCCCTGCATCAAACTGTCCGCGACCCACCCCCGATTTCCAGGCGTTTTTTGGAATATTTCAGAGCGAGCAAAAGCAAAAAAATAAACCATATGCACAGTAACCACAGACACAAGATTAGGTTTCAAGACATCGTTTATTTAAAGTTCAATTAATGAATGGCCAAAATATTGAAAAATATCAACAGGAAGAACTCAACTTGATGTGTTTAACTTTTAAGAAAACAAGAAATCATATTTTTTCCTTTACCGTGCAACAAAAGCAGAGAAAATTGAATATGCAAAAATGAGTTAATTTATGACTATAGAGGACAAAACGATACCGAATACAACAGAATTTTCATTCTTTTACTGTAACGGATAACATTTAAGAAAACACCAGACCATAAAGGTGACAAACACATGTAAAAACCAATTTAAGAAAAGAAATTTAGATAATTTTTTCACCGCTCGACAAAATTATACAGCGTGGCCAAAGAAAGATGAAAGTTGTACATCAAAAACATGACAAAAACAAGCCAATTAATTTTAGATAAATTGTTTTTCACCTGTGTAAATTTAGTGCCCACCTAGTCCTTTCCTCAAAAGTTCTGTAGAAGCTGAACAAGACTCAATAAAATATATTTCAGGGAAGCAAACACACAAGACAAACAAACCACGGTGGTCGCCGTAAATTAAATATGCAGAAATTCAGCGTGACAAAATACTGTTCCCTTTTAAAACCTAAAATTCCCAAATAAAGGCAACCAAATGAAAGAAACGTGTCAGGAAGTTCAATAGCAATAAGTTTTCATTCAAGGTAAGGAAAATTTCACAGATGTGATTTACCGCATGACCGCATGTTCGAATTCATTATTCACGCTTAAGCGAAAGCGTGAGTTTTTCCCTACAAGTTTTGCAGTTATTTTATCGGCTGTGGCTTTGCCAATCGTGCTAAAAGCTAAATTCAACTTAGAATAATACTCTACATTACCATTTTTGTTTTCTTAAGTCCAGGCAGCTGCTTTAAATTCGTGATCTGTATTCAAAACTCACTTGAAAGTGAACCGATCATCTAGTTTTCGCTGCAGTTCAAGGAAGGAAAAATTATTTACCAGAAAGGTTTGAGGACTCCATTCACCTTGGTCTTCCATTTTGAGACCACCTAAACATCGATTTGTTTTTCCTTTTCATTTTAAATGCCAAAGAAGCAATTTCTCTGTTTTAGAAATGAAAACAAGGCCCTGGAAGTTTGTAGATATGTCCTGCAATGCGCCATGATTACCTGCGTTTTTCAAGCGCATGATTTTAAGACGAAAAACCATCTTACTAGGACCCCTAAAGTCCTCTAAAACTATGCTCAGAAAGTCCATTCTCATCGGTTTATTTGCCCTTAACAACAATAGAACAATAGAAGGGGCAAAATATTTTCAGGGAGGGTAGGAAAGGCAATTGTCCTCACATGCCTTTCTACGGCTGGTTACGGCCAGCACGGGAAATTGGGGGTGGGTTTTCGCACGGCCAGTTACGGCGGGCACGGGAGACAATGGGTTAATGAGTGGCCATGTAAATGGGGTCAAATTGTAAAGGATTATACAGGCTTGGATTTCAGCATGTTGTTGGCTGTATTAACAGAATGGGCTATATACGGGCTATATAGGTATGTGCCGTGAAATAGGGTATGGTTTTTGAGGTTCTCAGTCCTTAAATAGGGTATACTTTTTACCATTTTGTTACTGTGTTCCTGGTGTGGTCCTTAGATAGGATCGCTAAATTGTATTATATAATACTGGAGTGTGAAAGTGCCATCCTAAACGAATTTTTGTTCTTAAAATTGATGTATCCGTTTGAGTATTAACAAAATGATTGTGCAATAGCGGTTTAATAGCCTTGAATCGGGTGTCATTTTGCCAATTTTAGCCTTAAAAAGGGTATCAGTTTTTGCTTGTTTAGTCCTTAAATAGGGTTAGGGTTCAAAAACCTTCGCGGCACACCCCTATCCAAATTGGCGTGAGTTCCCCCCCGGGTTATAAGTAGCCTTCCAGAGGTATTGCTGTTTGAGAGTTTTGTTATATTAAATAATTTTGTGATACATGGTAGCTGATTTTAAGTATTTGTATTAGTAAGGATAGCTAATTTATTGAGTATACTGATTTTGAATATTAAGAGCTTTTCTCTATTTTGCAAGCTTACTGATTAAACTATTTCTTATTATAGTTAATTTTTGTAAGTTTCTGGAAGTTCATTAAACACCATTAAATGTGTTCAAAAAACCAATTATATTTTTTTTTTAACTGTGATCATAATTATAATAGCAAAAGGAGACCCTTATGTCAAGCTTGTTGTGGATGGAAAACAGCCATCAAAGAAAACAGAGGCAGCTCGTAAGACATGGGAACCAGTGTGGGATGAGGAGTTTACAATGTAAGCAATATGAATACTGATGGCTAAAAAACCTTTTAGCCAATACTCTTATACATCTTACTTTGATTGATAGAAGCATTGAATCAGGTTTAGAATGATAAGTTAAGACTTAACATAATCTTCTCCCTTAAAGAAGATGACCACTAATAACAGTTACTCTTTCCTGAAAGGAAGAATTATGACTTAAAAAGTAAATGAATTATATGCAATGTAAACTTCATTTTATTTTTGCATGATATGTTTGTTGCACTTTGCAACAAATATGCAGTGTATATTATGGTCATCAAAGGATGTTTTGTTTTAAATAATTACATTTTACATTTTCTTTTTTGCCTTGTCCACCAACCCAACTACAGTGGAAGCCCTTCTAATGAACACTCTCATAAGCAGATTACTCCATGTACCAAGGCTTCCCAATATCCTATTTGAACTCCCATATAAACTCTGTGTTTATTCATTCTCATAAATGCACATGCTGATAAACAGCCTCAGGACTTTGAGGGCTTATGATTTAGACTTTTCCTTTGTTTTTAATTAAGCTCTTGTAAGCAGCCACTTGAAAGGAAATTACATGTATATTACATAGTATTGCAGTTATTACAGTAACTGCAGTTAGAATTTGTATAGCGTATAGTACTGCAGTTATCTATATTATGATATTTGCCAGCTGGGACCAAGGTCACAGTGTTTTACTATATAGACCAACCCTACGCCGCCAAATAACATGTTTATCTTTTTTCCTGGAGTAAATATTGGTTTTACAGATGATGATGAGAAATGGGTTTGTTTAGTCAACTTTATCATTAATCAGCTTGCACACCATCTACTAACGATTTATAAGAAATCTTCACAACGAGCGAGTAATTAAGATACTAGACAAAGATGTGTTAGAGAACAGATATTTTTTGATCTACTTTATGATTATTACATTTCTTTTGCCAGTTAAGTTTTCTGGTGTGAAATTTTGCACGGGGTGTGAAGTTTTTCTACAAAACCAATTTTTGTTGGTTGTTGCTATTAAAACCACTTGAAATCAGACTTTTCTAATGTAAAATTTAACTGAATAGCAGAAAGTGGAGAAACTCGCTAAGTATATTCCACAGAAATTCTCCTAAATACAACAAGGATCAGGGGTAAACTCATCTGAAATTGACTTGAACTTAATTTAGGGCGAGAGAAAAGCTGGATTACCTGCCATTACAGGGCTAAGCTACAAACAACTGAACAAACTCTCACAACTTCAAAACACTCTTGAAATTGAATTTACTTACAGTGACTTTCCTTGCCGTTTTAAAGTCAATAGAGATAAACTACGTTAACTTATCATCGATGGAAGTGTAAAAAAGGCAAAAGATTGATCATTACCGGAGCAAAGTACAGGGGAGAAAAAATCTGGCATGTGAGTAGCATGGTGAAAAGCTGGACTGGTCATGAGTGCATGATTAGCCAATCAAATTCGAGGATTAAGGATTTTGGACTGCTCATATGCTTGAGAAAAAAATACAATTATCTCCATTATCGAGAAGAAAAAAATTCATTTGAAACTGTGGAGCATTGTATTCTTGGCATTCTCAAGTTTATTATTAGCTGGCAAGCTACCACAAGTAGCCATACACACCTGTAGTTTTCTTAATGTTGCTTCATTAATGCAAGCCAATAAGGTGCTGAACGGGCTGGATTTGTCCTGACACCTGTTTGATATGGGATCATTTTATTTTTTCCTGGTCTGTTCACTACTTCTTTCGAAAAAAACCCAAAACATCTATTTTAAAACATCCACCTTCAGATTCACTCCTTTAGATGCCCCTTGGAAAAGTGAGTGTTTTGCATTTGTTATTTCTCAAAAACGAAACGCAGATCAACAAAAACAATTATGGAACGATGCTTTGCATATCAAACAAGTCAGTCGCCAAGAATTAGCTCAATTGTGCAGGAAATGAAAATCGGCCTAAAAAGGGACCTATGCTCTTTTGCATGAAAACCTTCAATTGTAAGAACTTAGTTATTACCTTCAGTGGACATTTCCTGTGCTTTCTCACACTTATGTTTTTTGCAGCCTGGTGACGCCGTATAGTGTTTTGGATTTGGAAGTTAATAATAAATTTTCTCTCAAGAGCGATGTTCCATTGGGATGCGCAAAGATTGAACTGAATGATGTCCTGCATTCAAGCCATGGCAAATGTAAGTTAATATGTATTTTGGTTCAGAATACTTAACTCTTATTAACCAAGCAGGAGCTCTGTATGGAACTGAGGTCAATATTCTCTCATACAGAATGACTAAGCTTGGTTAATATGTTTATTCTATTTCAATCAAGATAATCTAATTGATTTAATGTGAATTGTTTGTACTAGGTTGTGAATGGTGATGAGCTTAACAATGTTTCCTCATCCTCTATACTTTTTTCTCATCAGCTTTTTGGCATTTCCATAAATTAATATTGTTAGAAGGAAATAGTCAATACATTTGCGTTAAGTTTGCAACTTTTCCACTTTAAAATGTGACTGGTCCAGATGGGAAAATCTACATTGCTCTTAATATCAATTTTTATGGGGAGTTTCCAATTTATTATGAAAAACAGGAGTTGGAAGCCAGGTCAGCAATGTTGAAATGTTTTTTTTATTCTTGCTAAGCTGATTGTCTTACTTTTTGTTGGTGGTGGTGCAGTGAACAATCATAATTTAAAAGTGAATATTATCCTGGACAAGAATGGTACTCCTTGTGAGACAGGAGTCCTGGAGGTTGTACTTGATGGAATGAGTGTCAACCTGAGACACTTTCCTCGAAGGCCCACTTCACTAGCACCAACTCCTCAGGCTAATGGACCAGTGGCTGCAGCCCCTCGCACAACAAATGGCAACTCACCATCTCGACAATCACATCAGTAAGAAATTGTTCCCTTCTAAAACGCTAATGAAACAAAATATAAAGGTGTTAGTATTCCTCAATGTCTCAGAAAGGCAATGTATTTTTTTAAAAATCACTGGATAGAAACTTTTATGTTCTGTTCCCCCATGGCAGAGGCTGCCAATTTGACAGAAATTGATTGTAGCCATTTGATCTAATATCTCTGGGCATCTGCTCGCTTAAATTGTTTGCCATATTATGGCATTTAGCTTGTTGCAATTCATTTTCTTGGTAATTTACGGTCAGTACGTAATACTGATTTAGTGCAAGGCAGGTGTTTGAGGAAGGCTGTATATTGATACCTTCATTGACTACCTTGCAACATTAAGGCAACCAAATGAAAGAAACATGACAGGAAGTTCAATGAAAATAAAGTTTCATTCACAATGATGTGAAAAACCTTTCTGAAAGCAAAAAAAATGTCCAAATTATGCAGATGTGCTTTGCTGCATGACCACATGTTGTTTAAATTATATTCACGCTAAAGTGAAAGCTTGGGTTTTCGCCGTCAACTTTTCAGTCAACTTATTGGTCGTGGCTTAACCAATCATTCCCAAAGTCGAATTCATTTTTGAAATAATGTTCTACATTATCATTAATTTTTGCTTTACGTAAGTCCAGGAAGCTGCTTTAAATCTGCGATTGGTAATTGTCTATTGTCTTGTTTTCACGGTGGTTGAAGGAAGGGAAAATTTTTCACCAGGAAAGTTTGATGACTCAGTACATCTTGATCTTCCATTCTGAGGCAACCTGAACATTGATTTGTGTTTTTCCTTAAAGTCCCAAAGAAGTAGTTTATTTGGCCCGCAACGTGCCATGATTATGCATTGAACAGCCACATTTTCTTTAAAAAATGTCTGCACCTTATAACCAAAAAATATCATTGCTTCTATGAGCTTTACCAACCAAGCATATCAGTTTGCTAGTGTGCTTGTTACTGAACATAGGTGGGTTTGTATTACAGGAGGCCAAATGAAAGTGATGTGCAAAGACGGCACAGCAGACAAACGTCAGGAAGACAGAGACCTGTCAGCACTGGAGCATTAGCTACTACTGCAGCAGCACCTGCTAATAATTCTCAAAGTTCCTCTCCTGGCATTAATACCAGAAGTAACGTTTCTGCCTCCACTCCATCAGTTCCTCATCCACCACCTCACGGGCAGCCACCCCAACAAGGTGCAGTTACTGATCCAGTGATATCACAGCCAGTGTTAAGCAATTATAATTCATTGATAAGTGTTCAAAGAGTTCAACTTTACTCTGATTTCTCTTTGTGAAACCTTGAAGAAACCAGTCAACATAGTGCTCCTTAAACAAAGTTGATCTATGTCTGCTGTGAGTGACAGCTTAATTACGGTAACATGCTATTTCAAATTTCAGCCAAATTTATACTTTTGAATTCCTTGGGCATTGTTTCTGATGATATCCTAAAACAGCAGACCTCTCAAGTATCACGAGTTTGTCGCGAGACTCACGGTTTTCAGTTCAATCTCACGGTCTCACGACAAGACCGACAAATCTCATGATAAATATAGCCACAAGCTGACATAATAAATTTTTTGTTGTGTAATTTCATTTTTGGCTTGCTTAGGTGAGTTTCTTGTACCAATTCTGTGCGAATCCTTAGTTAACTTAACAAACCGTTACCCGGCTGTTCAGTCCATGACAGACTGTTGTCTATGACCATATATAGCACTTGTTCCAAATTAGGTCATCATTACCAGTCTCTTACATTTTAATCACGTTTTCAAAATGGCAGAAGTTGCCAATGAACCTAATGAATATTTATCTGATAATCAAGAGAGAGGCTCAGTTTCAAACAAATTATAAGTGGGAAAAAACACTTTCTCTTAATTAGAACCTGTGTTTACTTGGTTTTGTCTGCCCGTCAATCAATCTCCAGATTTTTACTGAAATCTCCAGATTTTTTTGCATCAGTCTCCAGATTTTCGGTGTTTCGAGGTTGAGAGGTCTGAAACAGCGGGAAACAGGGGGAAACACAAGACATAGTCAAGTGTTTCTTCCTACTTCTTGAGTGCCCTACCAGTTCTTAAGAGGCCCTGCGCCTAAGAAACGACCAGTGATTTCCGGCTAAAAAATAGAATCGGCTGATTTTTATCTCCCAAGTAGAGGTTACCAAATTCTATTTAAAAATGAATTTCTTTTGTTTTAGTTTCGCTTTAAACCAAAAATATCGAGCTGCAAACTTTTTCTGTCTGATAGCAGCAAAATCAGGCCGCAAATAAGCCCCCTAAAAAAACAGTTTAGAAATTACTGTCACAACGCAAAATAATAAAAAAACTAGTGTTGAAGAAAAAGGCCTTTTAATGCAATATCATTCGATAAACATCAAAAAACTGCCAAAGCAAATAAAAAATAAATCTTCTAATATTGCATAGTAAATTAGGTCGAGCATTGGAGCTGATTTTAAAATAATTATTTCTCAAAAGTCCAACACTTTTGAAGGCAGTTACAGGGATAAAACAGACAGTGAAAGGATATAGATCACGTTTCCAGAAGAACATTTTTCGGCCAAAGTATATTGACCTTGTACAAAGCATTCAAAGTTGCCTTGTTTACCTTTATCCTGCTACTTCGGCAGAACACTTCTTCTTCTTGTAGCTCTGTCTGGCAAACATGTGAACCAGTCACTGAAGATAGTGGTTCAGTCTGTCCCTCAGCCCTCATTTTAATTTCTAGCAAACATTGTCCAGCTAACTGAATTTTTTCACCAGTATTTATATTAGTTAGCATAGAACATGCCTCTCCATCAAAGATACGGTCACGTGATGCAGCAAACCGGTTGTTGGATGTAAGCACAAACATCCTGCATTCAGATACATGTAGTGTTGCACCAGTTTCAGTACTTAAACATGCAGCTGCTGCCTTCTCATAGATAATGCCTCTCTGAAAGTTTCTAAAATGTTTGGTTGGCTCTGGAAGCTTGTTTTTGATGCAGTCCCAAGTTTCACTAAATTCCTTCTTTCCATACAATCTTATGACTGCAGGGGCTTTGGATGAGGTTGTCTTGCCTACTCTCTCTGAAAACCATGTTTCAGATCTTTGCTTTGATGTGTCAGTACTAGTTGAGATGCAAGGCATATTCTCTTTGTCTAATGATGGCTGTGTGGGACAGAAGTTGAGACAAATGAATATGGCGACTTGGAAGTAACTCTTGGAATTTTCGAAGTCCTTTTTAAATGCCTCAACACGGGTAGTATCAATCTCAGGCTCCCTTGCAGGCTTTGCCATGTGTGAGCTGTTCACCTCCTGTGGCACTTTTCTTTTTCTCCCCCCAGTCTGGTCACAGGTCAGAACATGCTGCTCAGACTTAATCTCATGAAGAGGTTTCTTCTTCATTACCTCTTTTTTAGGATCCTGCTGGGCTTTTAATGAAGGGATTCCCCACTGTTGTTTGATTTCTGTACAGCTGAGGGATTGTGGAAGTTTTTTTTAGCAGATGACATTTTTAATTCGACTAGTTTATAGCAGAGAGCTGCAATGTGCTTACAGAAACCATGCTTTCCTGCTATCTCTTGCAGCTAATATTTTCCTAGTGAGTTTATTGAAAACCACAATGCAAGAGTACACTCCAGACCCAGAGGTTATGCCCTTGGCCTGCTTCATCGCCGGTCTTGTGTGCCCCTCCAACAAAAACATATTATTACGTCCAGGAAGCAGGTTGATTTGGAGAGGTTTACCAGTAGTTTCAAATTTTTTTGTCTTTGAAAAAGCATACCCATCTCTAAGGTGTCTTTTCTCCTTGGAATTTTGAAAGAACTCTTCAACAACGGAATGCTTAGCTTCAGGTATCTCCTCTGGAAACGAGGTCGAGCCCTTGGTGGGAATGGCTTCTCCATTGAGAAATTTTTCAACTAGTCGCTCCTCTGCGTTTAGGTTTCCTTTTCTTTTTTCATCTTGGATTTTCCCATCTGGATCTTTCAGCAACAGCTCATCCCAACCATATTTGATGTATGAGTTGATTCTTTAAGATAAAAAAATATTAAATGCCCCATCAAAACCAGTTTGGCATTTTCCTGCCCAAGTTTTAGAAGTCGCAACATTGAAACGATAACAATCACGCTTGTATAAACTTACTTGGATTTTAGCCCATTAAAGTACACCTAACCCAGAATTTTTTTTGCTAAAATAAATCTATTTGTTATTTGAAATACTTCTGCGAAGAAATTCTTTGATTCGGATAAATCCTCGATTTTCTGTGCCCCGACAAAATCCCGAAAACACCGCCATTTTTGTTGCACGACCGAGTTTGAGGAGAATGGGTCCAGCAGCTGTTGTGACGTCTACCCAGGAAGATTGAATATCTCCCGTCCTCTCATTTCCTTGAGAATGATGTAAAACATATAAGAAAAGTGCGCAGAAACGCCTTCCAGAGATGCTATCGGCTGTTGAAGCAATATCCCCTGGATTTAAAGAAAGATATACTATACAATTTAATGGCGATGATCGGTCAATAGTACAATAAAAACGTAAACGATGGTTGATTTTGTTGAATTATCGAACAAGCGAACTAACTCTTCTGAGAACCATTGAAGAACTCTTGAAGGACTTTCAAACGCTATTTCCAAAATTTTCTCCTGAAAGCCAAGCAGCAATTTGTAGAGATACTAATGACAACCTATATCTTCCTATCCCTCAGTTTTTATAACATATCTGGCAAAGTCGTGCGACCGATATTATAAGCTTACTGATAAGTAAAATTAATAAGTCCCAACTATACGCCGCCAACCAACACTAATTTCTCTTTTGATTCAGATAAAAGTGGAAGGCTAATCCTTCAAAATTACATGATAACAAAATTGTTAGACTCAGAGTTTTTCGAAGGTTTGGAAGACGGCAGTTTGACAAAAATACTGTGCAATAGTGTCGAAAGTATGCCGGCCGCGTAATATTATCTGCAGACCGCTTAGGGAGCACATCCTGTTTCCCTGTTTGCTTGCAACTGGAAATTGCCGGATCGAAGCCAGTGTTTTGGAGGTCATCACATCTCGAAAACTGCAACACATACTTTGCTCTAAAAAAAAGGAAGCATTCTAGAAAGTAAAATACAAACTGATTTTTTAATAGAACCACCATACCTTGAAGAAATACATTCTCGCTAACGACAACTGTAAACAGGCTTTATAAATACTCGTGGGAACCTTGGATTTAGGTAATGAATTTACCACGCAAAGCAGTCCTCTAGTTTTTTTTTCCTGCTTTTTGTTTTCCTGCTCCTCCACTAGCTTCATATCTAGGTTTCCATTCCTAATATACAAGCAGCTTCTCCACAAAGAGCTCTTCCCTGTCATTGAAATATATCAAAGCTCCAAGCAGTGATTTCATAGTTGTTGAATGTCTGAACTTGCCCGATTGAAGTTTTATTTTGGAGTCTTTCAATCGAAACTTAACTCTGACTTCAGTGACGAAGAAGAAATGATTCTTAAACAAATCTTAATTTTGCTTTCCATTTCCTCCGCAAATACAGAGGGCTGACTGAGGTGCCATTGTGTTTGGTTCCTGGGTAGACATCATCAGCAACTGCCACCCCAGTCTCCCTAAAACTCGGTCGTGCAACACTTCAAGTGCGACTTTGAGAGGGCATAGAAAATCGAGGATTCAGGCAAATTCAAAATTTTTTGCACCCAAATTCTTCAAATAACAAGAATATTCAATTTAGCGAAAAAAATTTTGAGGGGTTAGGTGCACTTTAATAATTGTAAATTCACGTAAATTTCTACATCCTTTTCTTTAGTTTGGCACCTGTAATTTCTGCTTTATTGAGTGTTACACTGCCTGCACTGAGACTGGCTGCCATGATGTTTGTTTACAATTTTCACGTCCGACATTTCAATCTACTCAGAAGGCCACGCATGGCGCCATCTTTTTTTAGTATCGAGGATTGACTTCTTACTGTGCAGAGCAGGTTTTCAAAGTGAACTGAAACAACTGATTGTTAACAATGAAATGAAATGATACAGTATTGTGCAAAAGTAATGCAAACGAAATGCGTCGAAATTCGCCCTTTGTTCTCGCGAATGTACGTCGAAAAATCAACGAACTTTCGAGAGGGATTTCGTTGGAATTCTTCCCGAAAAATTAGCGAACTTCGTTGATTATTCGCTTTAGCGAAATTCGAAGTAACAAATTTTTGATGTAACGAAACGAAAGTTCAAAATATCGAAGTTCGAAGTATAGTGAATTTTCAAGGATTGCATGAACTTGACATGTAAACAAACAACGCGTTGGATTGAGTTCAATATTATTGAAACTCTGCATCAATATTCGCTTCATCGCCGAATTAAAACAAATGGCTGGAATCTTAACTAGCGATGTTTACAGAAGCCCGCTTTCCCATGTAAAACAACATTGAAACGAGATATATTTTGTGCAGACAGAATATTTATTTATAAGCTGACGCTGTAATTTCGTATCTAAGTGAACAAATTTACTTTGTTTTGACTTTGGCTGAACATTCGCGCGTTCAACACAGATACCAACAAGATGCGCTTCCAGAGTTCGTTTGCAGAAAACATTCTTTGAACACCTTACCTTACGAACATAATTCTTGCTTTGTTTAAAAACTCATGAATCCAGATAAATTCCATGCCAGTTTGAAAACTCTTGAAATAGTTGAATTCAGACAAATTCCTTCACTCTGTCTCGTGATTTAAACGTTTGCCATGTGACACGTACGCCATGTTGGCAAATTATTTTTGAGCCCACAGTAACTTGGGCTGTGGCGTTACCATGACGAAGAAAGTTTGAATGTCAATAAAGAGAAAGAACATGGAAAGAATAGAAAAAAGGAATGGTTAACATTATTTCCGTCAAACCGAAAAATGTATCTTTCGCAGCCGCTAATTTGAACGTCACACAACACTTTGCCACAATTAGTATTCAACACAAGTGGTTGCTATGGTAATACAAAAACGAGTTCGCGCGGAGTCTGGGTTACGCAAACATGGCCGTGTCAACAAGCGGCCCTTATGCTCCACAAACGTGAGCCAAGAAACCTCCAAAGAACAATGGTGTAAGAAATGCGATCCTTTCAACGTGAAGTAAACAGTAAAAGGAACCTTTGAAGTACTATAGGTGAGTCTTGTATAAAACTGTTGTATAAACGGACACGAGTTTGTCGTAAAGCTTACACTGTGAAGTGACATCAGAAAAGAATCGTCGCGGCAAATTCGAACTGGGCAAATTATCGTCCAGAAAATGTGTAGAGATGTTCAAGCAGAGCAAACAAAGAGCGATATTTCGCTCAAATGTTCTAAGTCATTTATCTAACACTGCGAATTATCACTTGAAAATTCGAAGTATATTTTCGTTCCGAGCGAATTGTCGTTCGAAAATTCACGTAGTTGGAAACAATAGGCATCACGAATTATCGTGACTTTTCGTTGAAAATTCGCTTCCATCGAAAATTCGATATTTTTTCGTCGA
Organism: Catalaphyllia jardinei; assembly: GCA_022496165.2. NCBI lineage: Eukaryota > Metazoa > Cnidaria > Anthozoa > Scleractinia > Caryophylliidae > Catalaphyllia > Catalaphyllia jardinei. The sequence goes on along the minus strand of CM042746.1, from coordinate 23,774,409 downwards.
AAAGCCAGGAAAAGCCGCGAATTTCGACGAAATACGTTTGCATTACTTTTGCACAATACTGTATAGCCCTCTCTTTTGAGACTTGTAGGACTAATAGGTGCACTTTATCCTTACTTGTACATCTTATTTATAGGTTTATTTAAGCTTTTATCAGGTGTTTTTCATCACTGTATAAGTCTTTGAGGCTGTTGAATGAGATGTTAACAAAGCACTCTTCTGTTTTCAGCTAATGCTTCTACAAGACAGAGAGCAGGGAATGAGGAACCACTGCCTCCTGGGTAGGTTATTGTTACAAGAAAATTGACCAGTGAACACTTTAAGTACTGGGCAAACATTTTCGGTTTCAAAGCAAATGTAAAATCCAATGAGAAATAATGATAAGAAAACAAGCAGGTATGAGATATGATTGTATAAAAAGTGTTACTTCACATGTAGTTTTCAACTATGCTACAGTAGTTTTCAAAACAACACTTACTGTACAAATGCAAACATACTGAAGGCTAACAACATGTCTCAGTCCAAGAGCACATGGAATCAGGGTGCATGTACACCACTGACTACCATGGGAGTGCAGGTGCTCCTTACTGTAAGTTGCAGTTAACTGCCTGTAACGTTTTTAAACAGGTTTGCTATCAGGCATTAAATATGATACACAAATAATAAGGAAGTACAGGATTTCCAATTGTGTAATAATTCTGAACCTGAATGACTTAATTTTGGCCATTTTCATTGTTAGTATTATTAATGGGAGAATGGCCATGATAGCCTATCTACAAAAGTTCATCTTCCCTTCTTGAAGTGATGTGCCTGATTTGTTCTGTTTTAGGTGGGAGCAACGTGTGGACCCTCACAGCAGGATATACTATGTAGATCACAACACACGTACCACTGCATGGGAAAGACCTCAGCCCCTCCCACCAGGGTACGACTCACTTTTGTCCATTCTTCAGTCTTGTATTGATTATATGATTTGAAGGATAAAACCTCAGTTCCTCTGTCTTCATTGTATCGTAATGAATAGAAAAGATCACTTTGCCCTTATGATGTCTCATAAGCCTCCTGTTTGTAACATAAGGTTGTATTCTTCTTTTGAAATTAACACAGGATGGATGTAAAAAGCAAAGTTTCAAAAGATAAGTTTTCAAAAACAAATTAATATTCTTCTAAAATAAAGAAATCTCATTTTAAATGAAACAAAAATATACAATCACTCTTCAGGTGGGAACGGAGAACAGACTCACGAGGAAGAACATATTATGTTGATCACAACACTAGAACAACTACATGGCAACGCCCAACAGCAGAAACAGTCAGAAATTTTGAGAACTGGCAGATGCAAAATAGAGCTTTGCTTAACACGGAACGGCAGAACTTCCAGCAGAGGTTTCTCCTCCCAGTAAGTGCCAATGTTGTTTATTTTTTCATAAGCTCTGTTTCCTAAAGCTCCTGAGAAGTAGATATTGCTTAAAGTTCTGAGTTGGTGTTCTACTGGTACCCTGAGACCACCAGTTGAATTTATCAAAGATATGAATGGAATATTGATAAAAAAATGTCCTGATGATAAAGTACTGTAGTTGGAAACAACCCATGCCTAACAGTGCTTGATTTTCTGAAAAAATAAAAACAGTGGGATCAGCTGGCCCCTAAGTTTTCAGGTTCAGTTGCTAGCAAAGTATTTCAGTGAAAAGCATGAAAAGGAAGTCGCTAATGAAAAAGAGTTTTGTCGCATTGGCAACCTTAGCAACCACCATGTTCAGCTCTGCTTAGGGTGACGAACATTTATAAAGCCATTCAATATATTAAACACCTCATTGTTTGTGTCTTACAGACCTCCTCTGTACCTGAAACAGATCCCCTTGGACCCCTCCCAGCTGGCTGGGGTAAGTTTTATTTCCTGACTGAGCATGCAGTATAAACAGCTGTTTATTTATTTCTGGAGTATTTTTTTATTTCTGGAGTGAAGTTTTTACGTTTATTAATCGTAAGATGCACATATTTGACTTATTAATCGTAAAAGGCCATACTTTACGATTATTAATTGTAAAATGCGTCTCCTACGATTATTAATCTTGGATTTTACGATTAATAATTGTGAAATGCAAGATTAAGAATCGTATCTTATAACAAATACAGTTATTAATGGTACATGCCGTTCTTCTGTCGGCAACGCGAATTTCACTCGACCGGCCACGATTACCAAAAAAAAATTCGCATTCAAGAACTACATCTTACAGAGCTGGCTCCGAAATAAATGTAGTTCAGCCAAAGTGTTGACGTGACAAGCTTAACGTGAGGCTATCCTTTTATAAACTGTGTGTTTACGGACAATATTTTCAGTGTTTTTAACCCGTCGACGAAAAGCAATGCGAGCGCGAATGTTGTGGCCACGAAACAACAACACCGCAGCCTTCAGTGCGATTATCTCACGATTTGAAAGCGGCTGATTCAATGTCCAAAATGTACCCAAAGTAAAATTCAACAGGAAAGTAAGCCAACATCTAAGTGTGTTTACGAAATATAAATTGTGACCTGGAAAGCGAAAAGCACTACTAACGCTTTACCGTTTAACGGCTTAAAAAAACGGATTGTAAACGGTTTTAAACAGACTGTAAACGGTTTTAAATGGTTTGGGTATCCGTTAAAAACGGATTGCTGAAAACGTTAAACGGTTGGACAGAGTTCAAAAACGGATTGCATGAAGCGTTAAACGGTTGTAAAAAAATGTAAATGGAAAGCTGAAAACGTTAAACGATTGAACCAACTCGTTAAACGGAATGTTGAAAACGTTAAACGGCAGAATTAAATCATTAAACGGCAAGGTATAAAAATTAAACGGTTGGAGCAAATCATTAAACGCAAAGCTAAAAGTGCTAAATCTCCGAACCGAATTAGAAACCGAATGTTCGCATCAGAGAGTGGTATCGCTGTTAAAACAATCGGTAAATTAAACAAGAATCCTATGTACACAGAAAATGTTGTGTTTAATAATGTGTGACCACTCTTGATTATATAACACAGCTTTGGAGATTCCATCCGTTAATAGATGATTATGAAAAGCCAAACACTTACTGTGGTATTCCCCGGGTGGTATTCATATCATTCTATGAAATCGTACAGCTTACCTTGAAATGAAGCGCACTATGTCTCACTCTGCCTGTTAGATTTTCGTGAACTATCGTCAAACTGTTAACATTGTTCAAGATTACGGCTAATTTTCTCTATTCGCCGTTTTATCATGATACAGCTTTCCTATCTTTATCGCTCTGCTGGTTTTCTTGTTCAGGCCTTTTCGTTTGGGCTTTAGTGTTCTCAACCTTGTCGCCGTTCAGTTCGATACTGTTTGTTTATGTGACCGACACGCAATCTCTTTCCCAGGGCCTCTCTTCTCACCGACCTGGGAACAAGGCTACACGTTGCTACACGTGCGACTTATTTGAGTTTAGTTAGTTTTAGTTGCTTAGTTGCTTTTCATGATGAATTTCAGGTTATTCCATCACATTGATATTTCGTCGCATGAAGATTATCTCTTTTCCTTTGTATTAATATGTAAAATGTAAAAGATTCACTGAGCTAATGGAACAATTGAAAGCGTTCCGTCAGCTCAGCGAATACAAAGGAGAAGAGAACTCTGCTAGCAGGGAACAATGGTTTTGAAATATAAATGAATCATCAATATGCCAAGTAATCTTTATTTATAAGTCAACAGAGAAAAAAGTTACACCCCTTAGCTGCGGTATCGGCCTTTCAACAAGTCCTAACCAAGAATTAAATCGTAATATAAAAATTATCTACAACCAATAGAAACTTATGAAATCCCAAAAATTGTGCTTTACAGTTTCAACTTCCCCTTACTTCGGTGGCTTGCTTATGTATGTGCTTGCTAAGCCTACATTTTCCATTTATTTTGCCTTTAACAAATTTCCAGCACTTCTCTTTTTCTACAGGAGACTCGACAGGAAAGCGACTAAATACTAACATCTTAAGCGCATTAAGTCTAGTGGCATCTAAAGGCAGTTTGTTGTGTATTCCATCAGTGTTACTACTACTTAGCTCCGTGGCAGAGAAAAAATAAGGTAAAAGCTTAAGGGCGCATTTGTGTCGCTCATTCTCCCTTTTTAGCACATCTTTCACCACGAGGTCAAACATAAATCTGTCATCGGTTTCGCTACAACGACGTTGGGAAAAAAGTCCTTCCACAACTGAGTAAACTTTTTGTAGCTGACCGCCTGTTTGTTCGAAGCCTCGCATGTGGAAGTGTAAACCCGCCAAACACTCATTTTTGACTCGGACGAAGACAGGACTCTTATATCGTCGCTCTTAAAACCAGGAATACGCCCCGGTAGTATTATGGCATTTTCCTCCACGTAGTTTTGAAGAAATGCACAGAAATCTTCGACCACAGACAGGGGTGTCGCATTTTCAGGCACTCTTTTTGTGTTGCCGTGCGTTCTTCGGGAAAGGCCATGCTCTTCCCAGTGTTCCTTGAGCCGAAGAAATCTCGCATATCCAATTCCATAAACATGTAAAAACATTTCCTTGCAAATTTGTCTCCCTTGGAAATAAAAGCTTGATCGAGGGCTCCTGCTTCTTTTTTCACCAACACAGTCGATGCGGGTAAATGCTTGGATGTTAGTCAAAATGACCAAATCAAGTTCACCACTAGTCAGTTCAAGGCAGTTATTTAGGTTGGCAAGAACTGTCTCTTCTGTAAACTTTGCAGAACATGAAACTCCTTTTCCACCCAGGGCACATCCGCAACCATCTTGCAGAAACTTAGTACATTTTTCAATAATTTTGTTGCTGTTTTCTTCTGAGCTGAGCTCCGCCATCGTGAAAGTGATCGATTATCGTTTTGACGTTGGTTGTTAGGAGCACTTTTGTTGCGTAGGGCATAAATTTAAATAGGAAATACAATAAACGTATAATATGATTGGTTCGGGCACGTGCGTTTGAAATGCATCGCATTTCTAATTCTTGCGTGAATTCTTGGGTGAATGAAAGAACGCCTCAATTAAAATAATTTACACAGTCAATCATGATTGAAAAGTTAACACTGATTCTAAAGATAACACTGATGCCTTAGATGCCAAATACGACTCTGTATAAGGTTTCAATGAACGACCCGGACAAAGTGTGACCACTTTTAATTTATTCACATTCTTGCATGCGCATGTAGGTTCTCGACTGCTGATTGGATAAACGACTTCTGTACAGGAATGGGGTTTCTTGCTTCAGTATGATGTTTTTATGGCTACAGCCTGTTTCCCACTCATGTGCATATGTAATACAGTAAATTTGACAAATATATTTCTACAAAATAACGTGCCACTTGAAGTGTAAATGGGAAATGTTTCTGGGCTAGTGCTGAATGTGGTGATGCCCGCGATCAAGCGAACACGCGTGAGTACGATCAAGTTTTGTTTATCTGTGTTTTTCTTTACCAGACAATCTTTGCCGCAGAAGAAACTAACTAGCCAATGTCAAGCTTTTGACGAGTTCGTTTTAGAATTAAAGGAAGTGCTCTGAAGTTTTGAGGTGTTTGCTTTACTGTTTCAAGTGTATATTATTTGCTAGTAGTTTCAAGTGTGTTATCTGTTCGAATGATTATTATCTTTCGGTCACCTTTGTAGCATTTAATGTCATTCATTTCAAAAATTTATTTGTAACTGACTGAATGATTTGAAAAACCCATTTATCTAGCTACTTTGCATGTTTAAATATTTAAACGCTAGCTGAAAGACGCTTACTATCCGCGTGTTTGTTTATTTACGATGGAGTTAGTATCACGGCTAATTTCTTGACTCGTACTCGCCTAGATTAAGCGAGTGTTTAATTTTTGACCGGAAAATAACGTCTAATTCTTCACTCAAAATGTTAAACGGATACCCGTTTCAATTAAACGGACGAGGAAACCGTTTAAACGCTTTGCCCAAATCATCATTTAACGGATGCGAAAATTTTGCAAACGGTTGAGAAAAGCGTTTAAACGGTTTGTCGAAAACCTTAAACGGATACTTGTATTTTGTAAACGGATGTGGAAGATGTTTAAACGGTTTGCTCAAATCGTTAAACGGATACGAGATTTTTGCAAACGGATGAGAAAAGTGTGTAAACGCTTTTACATGATCCGTTAAACGGATACTAAACGGTTTGTTCCATTAAACGGTAAAGCGTTAGTGGTGCTTTTCGCTTTCCAGGCCACAGGCCACAGGCCATGATATATTTTCCTGCATATTATGCGGGAAAATATATCGTGACCTGTGCTCGAACAAACAACAGCACTAATTATGCGAAATACAACTGAGTTGAAAGCAGCTGATTAAGGTTCATAATTTACCTAAAGTAAAAGAAACCAGGTAAATGAATAAACAACTGAGACTGTTTACGAACGATATTTTCTCCGGCATTGACTCTAAGACGAAAACCAACTCGACTCAGCCGCGCCTAACAAACAACAGTACCGAAATGCGAAATAAAAACTTGTCTCAATGAAAGATTTAATTAACCGCGCAGCCGCAGGCGTGCTCGGTTCTAGCTCGGCAAGCGGTTTATTATTTTTTTTATTTTTTAGTTTTGTCTGTGACCAGACCAAGACCCCTACTTGCCAAAATCTTGGTGGAGACGGAATGACGCAACCTGCAATGTTTATTTGCCAGAAGCTTGTGCAACATTAATACACGAAAATGTTACCCATATTGTTTTCTTTATTGTGTCTGAAATATGCTTTCTTTTGGTTTTATCAAAGCGTTCAATTCGAAAAGCAAAAGAACCTGTCAGAACGTGCAAGGATTACGTCATTTGTAGGGAAATAACCACCGTACTTAAAATAGCCATGGACAGTGTAATTCTTGATTTATGTGATTCGCGCGACTACTTTGCTAGCTTCTTAGTCGTAAAGAAAACCAACTAAATTTAATCGTAACTTTTAAGAGAGAAAGCTGTCGGTTATAGCCTTGCTATCGAATTGTTCGTATCGTTTATGCCCAGACATACTCCAGAAAAAGTTCCAGATTAAGACCATTACGCCATTGAAGATTACACCACAGCTAGGGTTTATGGTGCAATCGGTGACAAGGGGTAAACAGCTCATGTGTAGTCGTTACAGATTGATCAATTGATTGCGTGTGTACAGTCATTAGTGAATCAACAAGGACTGCTTGCAGACAACAAACAAGAAGGTAGATGTTTGGGTGATTACTTTTTCTTCACTGTGTGTGAAATACATTTTTCTGGCTTTATCGAAGCGTTGGGTTCGAAGGGAATATTGCATACGCTGAAAAAGGTATTGCGTCAGCCACATAATGCACTGACGTTGCAGGTTTCACTTTCGCTATGTGACAAATAATATCTTGCTTACTTTGCAAGTTTATTTCACCAGAAGTAATGGTCATTAATTTATTTGAACATTTGCGAACATTTCTTGTGGGATTAGGCAATTCAAGTGAATTCTTGGGCTCATCGAAGTGAGCGAATCTTCAAGACCCCAAACCCTATCCCGCTTTTTACTGACACGCAGAATGTAATCAGATACGCCCTTCAGCACATATTATGCTGAAAGGCAGCGAGAATCATGTTTCGCGTAATGAAATTCGGTTATGTAACATTAGATGACGGCGGTAACTATGTCACGTTTCCCGAGCTGAACGTTCTCATAAAGATTAAATGTCACGTATCAGGAGCTGAACGTCTGCATAATAATTCCTCACAGCGAGAGTTTAGGCCGCCTGTGCCATGCACAGTGCTAAGACTGAAACAAGTCAATTTTAAAGCGCAGTTACACAATTTAAAAAAATCGTCTTGTTACTCTGTTAGTGTGTCAAAAATGCTAGCTTACTGTAAACACTACGATTTCTAAAATTACCCAAACAGCATTCAGAGTAATTCCAGAATATTGTCAAAACAAATCCGGAATCCTGATTAACATTCGTATGATGTGCTTTGATATGTTTATTATAAGTACTATTCGTGTTTTTTCAGATTATTAGTCGTATAATGCGGTGTTTTCAGTTTATTAAACTGGAAACCGCGTCTCTTAATACAAATAATAATCATGACATTGTACGAATAATATCCGCATGTGTCTATATTTTCAGGAAATTAATCGAACATGTAAGCAAAGTTTACCTACTCGGAAGACTGTTATAGCCACGAAGCCATCGTGTCCGATCGACCCGCTGCATATTTCGGTATTTCTTCGATCGAGCAATGTTTGTTGTTTCAAACGAGCTCTTTTTACTGTCGGAAAGTATTCCATAGCCTCCCGAAAACCTGAAATGGACTTGTCCTTCCGAAACTTAAAGTGAACAAGAGCGGTTGATTTCATTTATGTCAGAGGTTTATTCTTTACGAATCAAATTAAAATGAAATCAACAACTTTGCAGCAAGCCTGCAAAGTTTAATGTGTCAAAACATTGGCGGTCAGAATTCGTTGTGTTTACGTGAATATTTGGCAAATTGTGTACCTAAGGAAAGCATGGCTTCTTTAATAAAGGTATCATTTATCGAATTCCTTAGCTGTGCATTGATAGAAATGTATTATGCAAATGAGGTGGGAATTCCGAAAGAACTGCTCTGTTTGTTTTACAAAATGAATTACATTCTCAGTTATTTGATGTATAGTTCCTTGTCAAACAGCGGGGAAATGGTCTCCAGTCTATCAAATACGTACTCTTGCTTCAACTTTGAATTGAAACATCTTATGAACAGAACCCTGTTTCCTCAGAATAATCCCTACCGGTGTTAATATGCCATTTCTCGTAAATTCCACAGCAAAAGTCAGAGGTAGGAAAACCTGTTTGTCGTTTTAAATACAAGAAATCTGCTGTTACATTAAAATGGCGAGTTTCCAAAAGAAATTTATTCCACAAATATACTGGTACATTTCTTTTTTTTTGTGAACTTCATCTGAAGTTTGATTAGTCTGACTCCGAATCTTCGAGACCATTTCCCCGCTGTTTGACAAGGAACTATACATCAAATAACTGAGAATGTAATTCATTTTGTAAAACAAACAGAGCAGTTCTTTCGGAATTCCCACCTCATTTGCATAATACATTTCTATCAATGCACAGCTAAGGAATTCGATAAATGATACCTTTATCAAAGAAGCCATGCTTTCCTTAGGTACACTTAAATCGTACTATTTCAATTTGCCAAATATTCACGTAAACATGAGGAATTCTGACTGCCAATGTTTTGACACATTGAACTTTGCAGACTTGCTGCGAAGTTGTTGATTTCATTTTAATTTAATTCGTAAAGAATAAACCTCTGACATAAATGAAATCAACCGCTCTTGTTCACTTTAAGTTTCGGTAGGACAAGTCCATTTCAGGTTTTCGGGAAGCTATGGAATACTTTCAGGCAGTAAAAAGAGCTCGTTTGAAACAACAAACATTGCTCGATCGAAGAAATACCGAAATATGCAGCGGGTTGATCGGAGACACGATGGCTTCGTGGCTATAACAGTCTTCCGAGTAGGTAAACTGTGCTTACATGTTAGATTAATTTCCTGAAAATATAGCCACATATGGATATTATTCGTACAATGTCATGATTATTATTTGTATTATTCGTATTCCGGATATGTTTTGACAATATTCTGGAATTACTCTGAATGCTGTGTGGGTAATTTTAGTAATTGTAGTGTTTACAGTAAGCTAGCATTTTTAACACACTAACAGAGTAATTACCGGTAAATTTTTCATTGAGACAAGTTTTTATTTCGCATTGCGGTACTGTTGTTTGTTAGGCACGGCTGAGTCGAGTTGGTTTTCGTCTTAGAGTCAAGGCCGGAGAAAATATCGTTCGTAAACAGTCTCAGATGTTTATTCATTTACCTGGTTTCTTTTACTTTAGGTAAATTATGAACCTTAATCAGCTGCTTTCAACTCAGTTGTATTTCGCATAATTAGTGCTGTTGTTTGGTCGAGCATGGGCCATGATATATTTTCCAGCTCGCGTTGCTTTTTGCCGAAGAGTCCAAAGATGGATAAAATATATTTTGTAAACACACTTAGATGTTGGCTTATTTTCCTGTTGTATTTCACTTTGGGTACATTTTGGACATTGAATCAGCCACTTTCAAATGATGAGATAATCGCACTGAAGGCTGCGGTGTTGTTGTTTCGCAGCCACGACATTCACGCTCGCATTGCTTTTCGTCGACGAGTAAAAAACATTGAAAATATCTTCCGTAAACATATAGTTTATAAAAGGATAGCCTCATGTTAAGCTTGTCACATCAACACTTCGGCTGAATCACATTTATTTTGGAGCAAGCTCTGTAAGATGTAGTTCTTGAATGCGGAGTGTTTTTTTCGTAATGGCGGCCGGTCGAGTGACATTCACGTTGCCAACAGAAGAACGATTAAAAACTGTATTTGTTATAAGATACGATTATTAATCTTGCATTTTACGATTATTAATCGTACAATCCAAGATTAATAATCGTAGGAGATGCATTTTACGATTAATAATCGTAAAGTATGGCCTTTTACGATTAATCAGTCAAATGTGTGCATCTTACGAGTAATAAACATGAAAACTTCACTCCAGAAATTAAAAAACACCCCAGAAATAAATAAACAGCTGTTTATAATAAGTGCTAGACTGCTAACTTTCAGTTATTACCTTGTATATGCAGAGAAAAGACAGGAATCCAATGGACGAGTTTACTTTGTTAATCACAACACTAGAGCTACTCAGTGGGAAGATCCCCGAACTCAAGTGTAAGAATATTTATTACTAAATATACTTTTGTTGTAAAGCTCTTTGGATTTCCATGAATGCTTAGCAAGGAAAGGCACAATAAAGGCTAGTTTAGGAGAGGGAATATAAATTGCCATTGACATTAGCACCTCAGTGAACCTGGCCAAACATAGTGATTGCATGTTAAGTGAAGAGCACATCACTCTTGACTTATGAAATAGTTGCTCTGAAAGACAATGACCAATAACTGAATACAATTATTTTTTTCCATTTGATCACTAAGTCTGCTTATGTTTGCCAGTGAACATGCTAAATTCAAGTACATTGAAACCAGTGATGTTTTTGTTAACTGTATCTACCTATAGAGTACTTGGTTCTGACACACCACTCCCCAGTGGCTGGGAAATGAGATACACAAATGAAGGCATACCATACTTTGTGGATCATAACACACGCACAACAACTTTCAGTGATCCTAGGACAGGTGTAGCTCTTGGGTAAGCACCCTTTATCATTAATTTTATTTACAACACAGAATGCAGAACTCCATCTTCACGGTCAATTATAAGTTGAGTTATATTTTTTCAAGTCAGGTGCATTTTTATGTCCAGAAAATTTCATTATGCTAACAGAATATTAAAGGTGCACTGTCACAAGGATTTCGCTGTTTTAGGTCATTTCTGTTCTAAAATCATTAGCTAATTAGTATGCAAACAGAGTTTAACAGCGTCCTCTCGCGGAGATGTGTTTATTTGCTCAAAAATGGGGCAAATTCCCTCGGAGATGGAAGTCAGGACATTTGTAAGGTTACAGAAAGTAAATTGGGACCAGTTGCTGGCTTGTAAGGCTGAAATTATCGATAGGTAAGCTTTATTCTCATTTTTGTGTCGATCACCACACACTCAATAATTATCGCAGTGACAATCAGCTTGTTGTGCACTGTCCTGCTGTTTTTTGTTTCGTTCTCTTTGGTAGCCCACCAATGTAATTTTTCCATGTAAATCTAACAGAGAGATAACAAAACCATGATATTACGTAAATTCTAGGAGAAACGTAGACTCGGAAAAAATCCGAGTCCCAGATGGGATTTGAACCCACGATCTTCCGTGATCTAGTCGGATGCTCTACCTCTGAGCTACTGGAGACTCTGTGGTGAGCAAGGGTCAAATTGTGGGTATTGACTGGAACCGCATCGCGTGGCTACACATATGAGCCAGCACGTGGCTGTGTAGCAGTGTGATGCCATTCCAGTCAATACCCACAATTTGACCCTTGCTCACCACAGAGTCTCCAGTAGCTCAGAGGTAGAGCATCCGACTAGATTACAGAGGGTCGTGGGTTCAAATCCCATGTGGGACTCGGATTTTTTCCGAGTCTACGTTTCTCCTAGAATTTACATAATTCCATGTAAATCACTAGAAAAACGTTGTAAAAAGATGTTCCCTTCAGTTTTCAGCTCTCAGGCAATAATTCTGGATTTTTTTCACCAAAACATTGCTTCTTGTCATGTTCACATTTTTCGGTTGCACATGGGTGACTGCTGCGTCTTGCAACACCTCAAACAATTGAGTGAGGGGACAAAAAAAATTAATTAAAAAAATTAATTCTTGTTTTCTTTGATTTCGTTGAAATTTTAACATAATGAAGCTGGATTGTTAAGGAATAGATTCTACTTCTGCTTATGTGTGGTAGCTATTAACGTGAAACATAGTAGTGATATATCGCTTTGAAGTCATTTTTGTAGAGATTTTTTGTAACAGCAGGTGGGTTCAGCATGATTTTGTAATGAGAGATTTTTGTTTACTCCGAAGGAAAAATACTCAGAAAAGGTAATTTTAGTGATCTTTCAAAGGAATATAGATTTATATCTGTTCCGAGATAAATTTCTAGTGAAAAAAATTGATGAACACTGGGTTTTTACATTTTTTCCCAGGAAAACGCACACAAAAAAAGAGGTAAACTAGTATGCAGATTAGTTTGGGGTGGAGTGGAGAGAATGAGGAGGAGGTGCAGGCATTGACTGCTTGTTTACTCTCTCAAAAATTCTACTTTGCTCCATCTACGAAGTAAAACTTATTGTACTTTCTGCTACTCAGCATTAAAGGTGCTGCTGGTGGTCCTGCTTATGAAAGAAGTTTTCGATGGAAAGTTGGACAATTTAGACATCTTTGTCAGGTAGAGATTAGTGTTTACTTGGGACACAGCGGGTACCGCAAGTGGGTAAGATAATGCCACCTTGCCCACTCAGGTAGCTAATCACAGTAGGATTCAGTTCATCTTTCCCACTCACAGAGAGGTCTTGCCTGCTTGGGACTACCTACTGTGTCCCACAAGAAGAATTTCCCCGAAAGCCATGTAATAATGAATCCTTTATTGACCAATTTTGTTCTGTCAAGATGGCTGGAGTTTGGCCTTGTTGTTTTGTTTTTTTGTTTTTTTTTTCTGCGAGTTTATGGACTTCGGTTCATAAACACTCAAGAAAAGAAGTTGGCCAATAACCAGCCATCTTGACCTCATGCTTGGTCCAAGCGAGGTCAAGATCATTTTATGTATTAATTAAGCAATTTGTTGTAAGAGCTGTTGAGTGGAGATCTTCCCTCCCAAACTATGTTGTAGATTAGTCATCAATAAGAGGTGTTGTTTGTCACCCAACACAACAATACTGCGTAAGAGGTAAGGGTCAATGTCCATACTGTATGTTGTCTATTTGTCATGTTGCATGAGGATTGTATGTAGATGATGTTGGAATGGCAGTTGCTGCTGCTGTTGTTGTTGTTGATTAAACATCTGTCATATCGTTGTATTCCAAGTTGTTTCCTTTTTTTCAGTCAAATTCTCTTCCAAGTCACATTAAAATAACAGTCAACAGAACTAACATATTTGAGGACTCTTTTCAGCAGGTTTGTAGACTTGGATGTTTACTGTAAACTGCCGCTTATTAGCCAGCCCCACCCCCATGGTTCCATCTGCCTATAGGCAAAATATTTAGCAATTATTGAATTCAGCTGAGTAGGATATGAAGAATTCTGCAGATCAAGGTGGATAACACCCTCTTATTATTCATTCAAAATATTTCCCCATTCTTAAAGGAGTTTTGCTATTTTGCTCTTTATATTTCTGCTCAACCTCATCCCCAGGTTTTCTCGGTCAATGGTTTAATAACCTGCAGCAGGCTGCACTTTTGATGTCATTGGTTTGATAAGTCCTTTCCAAATTTGGTCAACAGCATCTGGTTATGGTGAATTATGCGGGTTGTTTCAACCAATCAGAAATGGGGAAATGTTTTGAATGAATAATAA
>CM042746.1:23747842-23754347 GCA_022496165.2 Catalaphyllia jardinei | reverse complement strand
GCCGTGAGATATTTGGTTGTGCCGTGAGATATTTGGTTGTGCCGTGACACCTATGGGCCACCGTACAAAACCCACCTAATCGCTCAAATTCACCATTTTGAGCCAAAAGAACTTTATAACAAGTAAACAGTTTAAGTAGAAAGCATAATTTCAAATGCTTCGGAAATCTTAGAGAAAACGTACCCAGAGTTACGCAGCATGCAAATAACATGTGTCTTTAATCTCGCAAAACAAAAACCTATTCACGTTTACATCTGTCAATGTCTCAAATTTTCGCCACTAAACTTAGGAGAAGTTTCACTTGCGTTATATCTTTTGATCTTTCCACAACTATACTTAAATCTGTATGCATTTAGTTATTTTTTCTTCAAGGAAAACTTTTGTGGTTTGGCATGGGTTGAGCGGCTTCGGCAGGTCTTTCCAAAATGTTTAGTCTGTAGCGTTCCAAAGATCCGCATCGAAAAAGAGATAATCTCTGGCTTTTATATTTGACACAAACCGTTTATTTAAAGAACAAATTCTCTTCTTTTAACCAAAGGATTGTTTATCAAAGTTTCTTTAGCGCGCTGCAAACAAAGTTTTACATGCGTCGCCAAGTCGGTTGCTTGAACCGAGTTTACTTTCTATTGAATTTGTTATCTATTGTGTTTGCTCTATGGAGAGTGGATTGTTGAAGCCTCTATTCCCAGTACTATTTGACAAAAAGCAACAAATTTGGATGTAAAGGCCAATTTCTTACGGATGATTCATATTGTACAGAGTAAAAAGCCGTGGATGGTTTAAAAAGTTTTACAAATATAATTGGGGTCGGTGAAACGAACAACTACAAAATACACAAGTATACATGTACGAACACTCGTGTCATCTTACATACATGTAAAGGTGACATTGTAATCGCTCAGAGCAAACAATTAAACCCTTGGAAGAGCAAACGATATATCGTTCAGAGCAAACAATAAATCACTCGTAGCAAACAATATATCGCTCAGAGCAAACGATAAATTGCTCGGAGCAAACGATATATCGCTTGGTGAAAACGATATATCGCTTGCTGCAAACGATATATCGTTCAGAGTAAACAATAAATCGCACAGGACTTAGCGAAATATCGTAACTGCTACAACAATAGCTCCATGATATATCGCGTGATATATCGATCCTAGTTAATTATCGTTCAAATATTGCGATTATCGCGATATTCGTCGATTATCGTTTGCATTACTTTTTCACAATACTGTATCAATCGACCAAAAGAACCTGACCCTAAAATCCTTATCTCTGCAGCATTTAGTAGGCCACAACTGCCTAAGGGCCCGTGTCCAATTGTGCATGTGCTTTTCAGCAAAGAACAATGTCACAAACAACTTGCTGGTCACAAGTAATCCTTGTGCAGTTGCTGTCCTGGAATGATGTCTTAAACACAGAGCATGGTCATCTCACTGGTTCATTAACGTGATAATGTTAAAATACTGTGATTTTACCCAACCAACGCTTCATTAAAAACAATTGTAGCTTCTGCTGTAAACAATGTCTTGGGCATGTTTCTGCTTGGAGAAATGTAGGCAGCTGCAAAAGAAGACTTATTTTAGTATTATATATTTTATCTGCAATTGTTTCTGCATGTGTTGAATTTTTTTACTTATCATGAGGGCACTTTTGGTAATCAAGAGGGCATGATTACTTGATGTTGATTGGCTGAGCATGCCTGCATTAAGTTGGTTTCCCACTTGAAACAGATTTTGAAAAGGAATACCAGAAGTGCATTGCTTCTGAATTAAATCTAAACGTGGTTTTTTCATCTTAATATGAAAGAAAATTGACATGCAGCAAAGCGCAGTCTTTGGTGGAAAAGCAAAAGGATTTTGCTATCCAAAACTGTATTGATTCCCAGGCTCACTGCTCATTAATTGGGATAAAAACCAGCGTAAATTTTGTGGATATGTTAAATTTTGTGGTGACAGGAAAGTTTTGGATTCAAGAAGTTATTAAAGCTTGTTTGTATATGTCATTCATCAATTGATGAAATAGTTTCATGGTGTAGGAAGCTTCGCAAAACAAATAAATTTAGAATTGTTTAAAGTTCATTGGTCAAGAAATTATCTTCTGCAAGTCTGATACAGAAAATGTAGTGCCTCTGTACATGGAGCATGCATTTAAATTTGAATTTGAATTACATTGCACATGCAGAGTATGAATACATGTAAGTACATTTTGGGTACCTACATTGTAAGTATGTGTGTGCAGAGTGTTTTGTTTGAAACTTTGTTACACGTAACCAAGAAAACATTGTAGTATTAACTGGTAAGGCTGTTGTTACAGCAAAACTAGTTTTGTGACTTTTTTACTTTGAGTTTTTCTTTCAAGTGCAAATGATGTAAAGAAATTACGTTGGGTGAATTGAGATTGCTGTGTTTGCTTACTATTATAGTAGGCGTTCCCGTTCTTCTGCTAGCCTGTTCTTTAATGACAACTGACAAACCTGTTTATGTGACGGCAAGACCTCGAAAGTTCTCCTTTATACAGAATTTTGCCCTTTATGTGATAAACAAGTAATTGCAAATGCTCTCAGGCACTTAAGGATTAATTTCACTTGTATTTTCAAAGATTTCCAAATTGACCTTGTCACTTCACGACTCAGGCAATTTTATGAACTTTGAAAATATGTGTGAAATTAATCTTTAATTGTCCTTTGGCCCATGCGATTACAAATACAAAGTTAATTCACTCTTGTATGTCATATATATAGTATATATAGTAATATTGTCTGTGTTAGGTCATGCGATATGCTCCACATGACTTGCGTCGGAGACTGTACATTATCTTCAAAGGAGAGGAAGGTCTAGATTATGGTGGTGTTGCAAGGTAGGGTTTTGACAAATTGGTCACCAATGTAACCTTGAATTGTGACTGTTGTTAATGTGACAATATTGTAAACATTGCTTACTTCTTCAACAGGGAGTGGTTCTTTCTTCTCTCCCATGAAGTGCTCAACCCAATGTACTGCTTATTTGAATATGCAAACAAGAGTAACTACAGTCTTCAGATCAATCCAGGTACAGACAACTCATTCTTTTGGGTCTCATTTATTTGTAATTTTTATTTCTTGACTTGATGACATGAATACAATATTGTTAACAAATATACCAGCGCAGTGAAAAAGTGAAAAGGGCAAAATGTAGTCAACTATTTTTATGCCCTTAAAATAAATACAATTACATGATGACTTCAACACGGACAAAGTGTGTAATTTTGCAAACCCCACTTGAGTGGGGTTTGTGCATATGTATGAGTGCTGTTACCTAGTAATGCGTGGCGTGTTTTAAACATGTTCCACGGGGAGGCTGCATTGTAAAACCTGTTTAAATAGAATAGCTCAAGAAATTCGAAGTGAACTGCGATACTTTTTGTAAAGTGAATGTCTGATTCAGCTGTTTGGTAGCTGGTGTTTTCACTGGAATTTGTTTGCGATGTGGACGCATTAATTAAGCTTAACTCGTGGCAATTCTTGTCGAGAATTCATTTGTGTCGGAGTGTAGATGTGGAAGCTGGCGGTTTTGATGTGTTTTAAAGCTTTACTTGCTACTCTATACAACTACATGTAAGTGTACTTCTCTTTCCAAGGTAAAGCAGATGTAGTTTAGAAAATGGTTTTGATCTTTGAAATTCGTAAAGATGTTTTTCATGAAAGATTATGCAAATTTACACTGTCTTGAAAATTGAAGCGAACCGTAATTTGAGCTTTTTGTTTACATTAAGGTTTTGTAATTTTGGTCTTCTCAAAGCAAAGATATTCTTCACTTAAGAGAATTTTATGTACTAAATAAGGGGTTGTTAATTTACTGGTCTTTTTTATTTCAATATCTTATGCCGTTTCCCTTGATTTACAAAACGATTCCATGGTGTCCTTGTAGCCGAACATAAATAAACGAACTGAATACATTTTAATAAATCGTAAGCTAACAACGGGCTGGAACTCGCTATCGCTTTAACTAATGACTTGGCACTTTCCCTGTGATTTAACGTTGATGACCTTTTTTCTTTCTTTTGCGATCCTGTACCATTCAATTTCTGATCTCACGTGGATCACATACTATGTGCCGCGATTTCACTCCGCATTCCAGCCGTCAAACGAAACGATCACGGAATCATTGCTTATGTCTTCGACAGTGTGAGGACACCAAATTCCTTCTTCATCGACTGCTTCAGCTTTGAAGCCAACTGTTTGTGGAAGAGCCATTCCATTTTCGGTCAACCGTGCATTCAGCTCGTGCGATTGAAACAGGTTTGCGATCAACAAAGCCAGCAACTTGCTCTGCATTCCGTCACTAGGATACAAAGTGGTTTCCAGTGTACTTCGGTAATTCAAATGGCTCATTGCGCATCTGTCAACTACAACTTGAATTCTTAATGAATTACACACTTTGTCCGTGTTGAAGTTGTAATGTTTTAGGATAAAAGAAAACTAGTATAAGAGAGGAAAGGGTGAAGGCATAGTAAATTACTAAGTATATAATAAAATTATTAATACTGAGCAAAATGAAGCTGGGAAAATGCATATTTAACCCATTGACCCCCGCATCAAACTGTCCGCAACCCACCCCCAATTTCCAGGCATTTTTGGAATAATCCGTAGGGAGCGAAATCAAAAAAATAAACCATATGCGCAGTAACCACAGACACAAGATCAGGTTTCAAGACATCGTTTATTTAAAGTTCAATAAACGAACGGTCAAAATATTAAAAAATATCAACAGGAAGAACTCCACTTGATGTGTTTAACTTGTAAGGAAACAAGGGGCGCGATCCATTTAACCAAAATTTCCGGTTTGAATTTCCGAGATTTTCATAATTATGTTGAATGAAACGGTATTTTCCACTATGCCAGACCGATCTCGTTCCATTCCCGCTTGAGCACATTTTACTCGGCAAAGTGTTGAAGGATGATGGAGAAGTGGCTTTGTTAAGCACCGTAAGCTGCTTCATGGAAAGAAATTTAACGCATTCAAAATTCTTGATGTTTACCTGACCGACTCACACACTATTTTTGCGTGATATAAAGAGCAACTTGCGAACTTTTCTCATGGGAAAGTATGCCCGGGAAGTATGCAAACAGAGCCAAATAAACCTCAGGAAATTCGGAACGACCAGTCCACAATTTGCCAGAAAATCGTGTCCTAACGTGGAGGATAGGCAATCAAGAACAGGCTCGAACTGTGGCACATTATTTTCCATCCAGTGTAATGTCGACTCGAAAGACTCGCTGCCATCTTGAAGCTTTTCACAACTAAAGGAACTGGGGCAGATTCATACCGGGTAGAAATGCCAAATGGAACAGGACATTTCTGGAATTTCCAAATTTCCAGAAAAAAGGACAACCTCGAGAGGTGAACCGAAATTTTTGAAACGAATTTCCAGAAATGTTTTGTTCCATTTGATTTTGTACCGGAATTTCCGGAAATGGGTGTAGACAAAATGTGGGGTAGGCCATGGCCTACGCCATGGCCTACCCTGTGGCCTACCCTGTGGCCTACCAGTGGTCAAATTTACAACAACAAAAAACGCAGAGCTTTGCCGCAAATCATAGAACGTTAGGACTGTCTCACCAACAAGTTTCTTCTGCTGTTTTGGCGGCCACGGTTTGATCAGTATTAACCTACTGATAGAATAAGGAATGGAGGAGCAGGATGCCGGATAAGACTCAACAAGTGTGACCATCGCGTGACAGTAAGGAAAACCAGCAGTCGTTGTGGACTGGGTTCCAGTTTCGTTTGGAAACCCCGCTTTTCTCACGCAGAAGATGTCTGAGGACACCTCGGACGTGAGGTATGTAAAATAAAACCTATTTTTGTTTTAACGAGTGTGAAATAATTTAATAAGTCTAAACCCGCCGGCCGGTAGTGTCTACGATATTAAACAAATTTCGTTTGAAACTTTCAAATACTGAAGCAGTTTTGTGCAGTGTATTAATTTCATCTCTTGGTCCGAGTATAAATGTTAATTCTCACACACTTTTGAAATGAAAAACTGATTTTGTTGAATTCCTTGCTATTTCGCCGAAGTGATAATTCTGGAAAGTTTGGTTGGAGTGCTTTCTCTTTCCACGAATCGACATAGTCAAATGCACAAAGTATTGTGCGAACACTGAGCAGTGATTGGTTGTAACTTATTTGCATATTTTTGAGCAAATACTCAACACTTCTACCGGGTTCCATTTTAACGCTTGGTTTGAAAATGTTATATGAAAGACATTTGTGAGAAAACGTTACAAATACAACTATTATCCTACTTTTGTGAGCAAGACTTCGAAGACAGCGAGAAATAGGATGTTTCAAGGCTGAGTTCGGTAAGATTTGTACTGTTTCGTTCCCAATCGTGTTCGTGACTGTTTTCAAGATACTGTTATATGAGGAATAGAATTTTATGCCAGCCTATCAGTTCCAGTCTTACTGATATTATGTTCAGGTTTTAAAAATCTGACCACCGGTAGGCCACAGGGTAGGCCATG
>CM042746.1:23730342-23742842 GCA_022496165.2 Catalaphyllia jardinei | reverse complement strand
GTAAACGGTTGAGAAAAGCGTTTAAACGGTTTGTAAACGGATGTGGAAGATGTTTAAACGGTTTGCTCGAATCGTTAAACGGATACGAGGTTTTTGCAAACGGATGAGAAAAGTGTGTAAACGCTTTTACATGATCCGTTAAACGGATACTAAACGGATACTAAACGGTTTGTTCCGTTAAACGGTAAAGCGTTAGTGGTGCTTTTCGCTTTCCAGGTCACAAATAGTAGAACAATACTGAAGGCTAAATTAATGAATGAATGTTCCCTTGTTCTGGCAGTTAGCACAAACGCTATTGATGTCTGTATTTTAGCTTCTATCTTGCCGTGTAATCTAGTGAAATATCTTAGCTTTTCCTAGATTGGCCCACATATTTGTTAGGCCCATTCATGGCTGACAAGCTCACCACGTTGCGTCTATTTAGCTTATAGTACAGCTGTACCTATTGGTCATACTTTGAGACACTGTCTTGCTATATAATTTTCAATATACTGTCACAGGGCATAATCCTGGCAGCTTGCACGCGAGTACACATTTTGCAACAATTTTGCTTTAAAATTTCCCACCCTCCCTCCCTGGGAGAAGGGCTTTTTATTTGTTATTTATCAATAAACTGGGGTCACTCCTTGTGGTGCGGTTAAGTCTGCATAGCGACTTCCCCCAAGCTTTGGCATTGCTTGTGTCTTACCATCTTATATCCTTGCCTTTATCTTGTCCGATCCGGCCTCTGCTGTGCTGGGGAGATAAGAAAGGCCCTGCCAATACTCTTGTTCTTTTCCCACGTTAGTGGGGGGATAAGTGAGGCTTTTGGTTTTGTACACCTGTCATGAAGTCGCGTCAAACCTGCCACAGGGCTGTGTTCCCCTAAATTATGCCATGTTGTTGTTTGCTTGTTTGTAGCTGTTACCTTACCTAGTTGCGGTAAACTCTGCTCTTAGTTCAAATAGTGGAATAGTGACATTAATTTACGCTAGAGCGAAAGCGTGAGTTTTTCCCTACAAGTTTTGCTGTTATTTTATCGGCCGTGGCTTTGCCAATCATGCTAAAAGCTAAATTCAACTTAGAACTAATACTCTACATTACCATTTTTGTTTTCTCAAGTCCAGGCAGCTGCTTCAAAGCCACGGTCTGTATTCAAAACCCACTTAAAAGCAAATCGATCATCTAGTTTTCACTGCGGTTGAAGGAAGGAAAAATTATTCACCAGAAAGGTTTGAGGACTCCATTCACCTTGGTCTTCCATTCTGAGACTACCTAAACATCAATTTATGTTTTCCCTTTTCATTTTAAATGCCAAAGAAGCAATTTCTCTGTTTTAGGAATGAAAACAAAACCTTGGAAGTTTGTAGATTTGTCCTGCATCACGCCGTGATTAAATGCGCTTTTCGAGTGCATGATTTTAAGACAAAAAACCGTCTTTCTAGGACCTCCAAAGTCCTCAGCTCAGAAAATTCATTCTCATTGGTTTATTTGTCCTAAACAACAGTAGAACAATAGGAGGATCAAAATATCTTCAGGGAGGGTAGGAAAGGCAATTGTCTCACATGCCTTTTTACGGCCGGTTACGGCTGGCACGGGAAATTGGAGGTGGGTTTTCGCACGGCCGGTTATGGCCGGCACGGGAGACAATGGTTTAGATTGCTTTTTAGTTGGCTTACATGTATTACATACAGATAAAGGAATGTCATTCCACCAATATTTAGCTCTTACTAACTGAGCAGGAGGTGTGTATGGGAGAATCTTGACTGAGGTCGTAAGTACAGACTGAACGCAGTGAGGTATGTACACACAACCAAGGTCCAGATTCTCCTATACAGACCGACTTAGCTCGGTTAATAAGATGTTTATTATATGGCAAAAACAAAAACAATTTAATTTGTTTAATGTAACTGGTTTGCATTAACTAACATTTTGTTTACGAACGGCGATGAACCAGAATTAATTCTTCCAAAGTTTGCTCGTCCTCTTTACTTTTTTTTCCTCATGAGCTCTTTGGCACTTATAGAAATAAATATTTTAGCATTCTTGCCCCCAGAGCCCACGAGCCTTCTGACCTGTGGCAGGGTTCCAGAGCTCTGGTGTGACCCGATTTTCTGAGTATGCGCAGAGTATTCGGTTTGCACTCTCAACTAATCAGATTTGCTAGATTTGACGGGAAGTCTGTGAATCGTGGACTTCCGTCGTTGGGCCAAACCAGAGCTCTCGATCCCTGCCACAGGTCAGAAGGATCGTGGGCTCTGGGGACGAGAATGATATTTTTGATGAAAACAGTCAATGATTTTGCATTTTAGCTTGCAACTTTTTCACTTCAAAGCATAACCGGTCTAGATGCCGGTCTAGATGGGAAAATCTAGACTGCAGTCAATATCCATTTCAGCCAATCAAATTCATGAATCTAGTAGTTCCCAGTCCTTGTGAAACAGAGCCATATAATAACAACCAATAATAGTTGAGCAAAAGTTTTTAAAAATTTATATTTATTTTAGAGGATTTTGGATTCAGGTGATGTGAGGACATGCTTTGACTAGTGAAATTATGTTGCTCAGATACTAGAAACAGGATAAGATCTGGAGACTTTTTATCAATTAGGTGATCATAAATAGTTGGTAGGTACATCATTTAAATGTCAGGAAGTGTAAAGGCCAAGGTTATATAACAGGGACTAATATGATCAATAATGAAAGACTGTTTTAGATCCTGATCTGCTTATTTGTTGAAAAACCAAGTGCTTTGTCTTACTTAAATTCAGGGTTAATCTGTTTTTTCCCCTTTTTTAATGAATTTAAGTACATGATAGAAGAATAATATAGTAATTTGAAAGGCTGCGGGTAAGAACGTCCCCTAGATTTTTTGCTAAAATCGAAAATGGCCAAAACAGCTCCAAACTTCGCATGCCAATTTGTTTATACCTGTAGAAAACTGCCTTGCAATTATTTCCCCTCGTTTCTGTTGCGTATTCCAGAAATAAAGTATGCTAAAACACTTGCATGTCACAATCTGCCTCTTTTGGAACTGCTTTGTTACACAATACTATTAGCATTGTTTTTCTTTGAAGTTTTTTAAAATGCTGACTTTAACTCGTAGGGTTAAGAGTTCCCAGTTTTATTAGAGTTAGGGATAGGGTTACCACTTGAAACTAGGGTTAGCGTTGAAGGTTAGATTTAAGGAACAAGGTTAGGGTTAGTGTTTGGGGTCAGTTGTATGGGTCGAGCTTAGAGTTAACGTTCAGGCCTAGGGTTATTGCTTAGGGTTAGGGCTAGCACTCAGGATTAGGGTCATTGCTTAGCATTAGGGCTAGCGCTTAGGGTAAGGGCTATTCCTTAGGTTTAGCGCCATTGCTTAGTTCTAGGGTTAGCGCTTCAGATTAGGTTAGTGTGGGAATGTTTGAGCAGAGCAAATAAAGAGCGAAATTTTGTTCAAATGTTCTAGTCATTTATCGAACAGGGCGAATTTTCACTCGCAAAATCGAAGTCAATTTTCCTGTGATCAGACATTCTTTGTCTTTTTTCCTGCAGCGGGCTCGATTCTATCACAATTCAAAGTAATCATCTGCTTGGAAAAACAAGATACACACTCATGGAACGCTTACTTGCGAATTTAACTGACTTGCGATTTCTCTTTGGCCCGTAAAAATGGCTTATGAACTTTGTCTTCAAAGCGCAGGTCAAATTTAACAGCTTTGCTGCCTGGCCTTTCTCACCAGTTCCTGGCCATGTCTGAGTCATGCTATAAAGACGTGCTATAAGTCGTGCACACGATGGTCACGGCGTTTGCGAAACTTCAGAGCAATGGTTTCTCAGGTAAAATGAAGCCCACATGCCAAAATTCAGCTACTTTTGAGCACTTTGAAAATGGCCAAAAATTCAAGGGGACACAGCCTTTCAATTAAAATAAGGGTAACTGATAACCTGAAATAACCGGAAATAGTTAAAATGCCAGGTTGCCAGTTAATTACATATCTGTTACAGTTTGTAGTCGTTAGCTACCTAAGTAAAACGCACTATAAATGAAAATAAGGAGATTATATGTTGGCCCATAATATTATTATCTCCAAACACAACACTCAATTCTGGAAACACAACACGATATTTTTGAAACACAAGTCAATATTTCTCAGATGCAACACAAAATTAGAGAAATGGAACAGACATTTACCAAATGCAACAGAATATTGGTGAAACAAAACACAAATACTTGTGCAACACAGCACAAAATTATCGAATCACAACAAAGAATTTTTGAACAGCAACACAGAATTATTGAAACACGACACAAAATATGGCAGACCGCTCGGGTAAGCCCTGGTACAAGAGCATGAAAATGATGCGGGTTAGACTAGAATGATCAGTGAAGTGGAGATAGGTCCAGTTTCATGAAAGGAAAGTAATATTCGTAAAGCTTGTCTTATGGCAATGGCAAGGAAACCAGAAAAGTTGAAAAATGCTTAACATTTGTTTTGGCTTCAATGGAAGCCTGGAACCTGGAAGCTTGGCAGCTTGTGAGGTGGTAAGTTTAATTACATTGAATGATCCTCTCCACCATTATTTAGTGTTTCTTGGGAAAAATAAAATGACTTGCCTAAATATCATATCCTTAATTATGTATGTAACAAGGGGGTAAGTTTCTAAAGAAACTGTGGTGCTGCGTCGGTGGGAGTATCACAAGATAATTTGGTTTTATCAACTGAGTTGATAATGTGAATTAGCCACCGTAAAGAGATTCAGAAGCTGAATTTTTGAGCGCTAGCCCTTCGTTGGAGCGAATCGAGGAATTGTGGGTTGTGTGTGGTTTATATACAGAAATATGGAGCTACGCTATTGGTTGGTGCCTGGCAACGTGAAAAACAGAATAAATCAGTTGAATGAAAAGCGTTCGTTGATACCATGAGGATTAAGAGTGCCAATTTGAAAAATAAATTTTTGTTCTAAAGAAAGAGAAACCGGTTGCTAGACACTTTAATCTGCCGAATCATTCTACGCAACATATGACAGTCTGCGGCCTCTCCCTACATCAAGGAAGCACAGAAAGTCGCAAAACTCTAGAACAAAAATTTATTTTTCAAATCGGCACTCTTAATCCTCACGGTATCAACGAACGCTTTTCATTCAACTAATTTATTCTGTTTTTCACGTTGGCAGGCACCAACCAATAGCGTAGCTCCATATTTCTGCATATAAACCACACACAACCCACAATTCCTCGATTCGCTCCTACGAAGGGCTAGTGCTCGAAATGTCAGCTTCTGAATCTCTTTACGGTGGCTAATTCACATTATCAACTCAGTTGATAAAACCAAATTACCTATGTAACAGTAAGGCTGGTTTTCACTAACGCATAAGCATAAGCATAAGTCAACATACACAGATGTAGAAAGATGTTGATAATTAGCACCTTTTGTTGGAAATTTCCCTAATAAAAGGTGCTAATTATCAACATTTTACTGCTTCTGCGTATGTTGGCTTATGCTTATGCTTATTTGCTAGTGAAAACCAGCCCTAACTTCCATTTAATTTATTCACTGTTTGTGTTTGTATGTTCGACATATATCATATGTCAATCCTGATCAGTAGTTTTTGTTTTTAGCATCTTATGTCAATCCTGATCATCTGCAATACTTCAGGTTCATAGGACGTCTAATAGCAATGGTAAGTCTGTAGATACATTACAAAGTCCCACAATGTAGGACCACCACATGGCAAGCTTACCTCCCCTCCCCCCTCACAGACACAGAGAACCTAGGCAGCAGTCACCCTGGAACAAGAATTCCAATAAATAAATCAAAACTAAATCTAACAAAAATATCTTAGGTTGGAGTGGAAGGTGAAAAACGTGAGCAACAGACACCTGACCGTTGCAAAACTAGCACAAGAGCAATCTGTAATACAAGCATGGTACAAAGCAAACCTGAGTGACAGAGAACAACCTATCCCCCAAAGTGTTGAAGTGTGCCCTGAAAGGCCAATAGCTGTTGAAATGGTCTGTTTGTCAGTGTCTGTCTGTCTACTTTCAATCTTGTTAGATGTTTTGTGTCCACAGCTACATGTACAATGAAACTTCTTACTATAGGTAGTAATGTTTTTCTTCTCATTGCAGGCTCTATATCATGGAAAGTTTATTGACAGAGGGTTCACGCTTCCTTTTTACAAGAGAATGTTAAACAAAAAGCAAACTATGAAAGACTTGGAATCTATAGATCCTGAGTTTTATAACTCTCTAGTTTGGATCAAGTGCGTATTGATAATGAGTTTAATTGTATTTGTCGTCTTGTGCAGAATGGGCACCCCATGAAATTATAGAAAACAAAATTTTTTGTCTCACTGTTCAAGAAAGATTATATAAGATAACTTTATTATATCATTTCAGGATATCTCAGTTTACAAATTCTATCTACAAAACTATTATTAACATGTGATAAAAATCAAAAATATTATTAAGCACACTAAAAACATAAAAAAAGATATTTTGCCGCATGGCAACATCATGGTTGGCTAGTACATGTAAATACTGTAATTGACATGTTCACTTTGAAGTAAATCTTTGTTCACCCTAAACTGACATGTGTTAGCTTATGTTATTGGCTCATTTAAGTGTATTACTCTTATCTCTGATTTGTTTTACTTAAAGTGGCTATGAAATGAAATTTTAGCCCCCTTTTTTATTCCAGAAAATTGAAATCTATGTTGCACTCATTCATAATTTTCGAATTTAAGCTTTGTTCTGGCATGCAAAATAACTTTTATATCCCTCCGAAGTTGGCCAAAAATGCAATTGTTGTTTTCCAAGGCCTGGGACTAGTGACGTCATAAGGTGTGTAAAGTTTGATCTCTTCACTTCGAGTCAGTGTATTTCCTACAACGTTAGCCCTCACTGAGCCATCTTTTTGGCAGTTTTATTCAGTGGAAAAAGTCCTCAGATAATGAATTATCCAGTAACACATCATCTTCCTGTGATGTTGAGTTGCTGCAGTTAGCGGTAGAAGGGGAAGGCTCTTTTAATTTAATTCGATCATTCGGCGCCATCGAGTTGGGTCGTGGAAGAAAGAGATGTGACGGAGGAAGATGAGGACGACGAAGATGGTATACGCTTCGTGACCTTAGAATCTTGATTCGAAAACAAGGAAACAGTCTCAAATTGGTAAACTAAAAATCTGCCATGCCTTCAATGTTAGAAAATGGTGAAAGCGCTGTTCGCTTTGACAAACTGAATATTTAACCTGATTTAACCACTTGGGTCATGGTTGTGTTACAAATCTCACACACATCTGCAAACATCAAGTGTCAACCAAATGCATGTTTTAGCTGCTTCAAACAGTATTTCTCTTTTCTGCTTGGAGGGAAGAGTATACATAATTACTTTATTAAGGTTACTATGCACCTTCAGAGGTGTCTTGTGTGCAGGCGATGTAGCGCGTCCGGTTTAAACTGTAGATATCTAAACCCCATATCAAATTAAAGCTTATAGGACTGGCTATCAGACTATACCAAACATTTTGAAAAAAATGAATTATCGAATCTTTCACCCCTAAATGCGAGTGCCCAAATCACCTTTTTAGCATTACCTGTCAAAGCAAACTTTGTTTTTCCCTTATTTAATGTGTTCCTCCATTTCCGGGGCCAAAGCGCTAAAAAAACATGTCTGCGATTTGCCGTATTCAATTTCAGTGAAAACTTACAGAACGTTTTTGAAATAGGATTAAGAAAATGTGGATTGATCGTACAAAAAGCGCTCTTGAAAAAAAAAGTATTTTGAAATAAAAAATTCAGAGACATGGTTTTGTTAGCTACTGTCAAAATTTGAGAGCAATCGAACAAATTCCCTTTGACTTGTAGCTCTTTAAAGTGTCCCCTTCTGGTGAAAAAATTGTCTCAAGAAAAGAGTGCTAAAAAATTTTCCTGCTTCGCAAAAAACTCCACCCACAAACACAGTCAACTGGGTTCTCAGATAACTGAGCCAATCAGTGCTTGGAAAGTTTACTTCCATTCGCCTCCTGGTGAAATTTTCGCACATATAAATCTTCAATCAACCCTTAGTGTTTCAGCATTGCGCTCAAAGTGAAGAGAATATTTTTGGTTGCTCATTTTTTTCTTAAAGCAGTTGGAGTAAATTGGGAAAGGCAACAAAGGGAATGACCGCTAGAAAGCAAACCAAAGTGGCTAGGAGGGAAAAACAAGTTAGTAAAAGAAAACACGACAGCTTCAAATGAACCGATAAATTTAGAGAGAATTATTATGGCGAAGTCAGAAATTGGGCATGTTTCACTTTAGTCTCCCTTGCAGCCATTTCAGCATTGTGTGACGAGACTAAAAATGGCTGTGAGGGAGACTAGTTTCACTTTAAACCTTGATAATAATGGTGATATTCTGATGTTGATAGAAATAATTTTTGATTGATAAGAAAGCCTTTCAAGTCCAATATCACTGCCATATTTGTGGGAAGAGCAAACATCCATACAGCAATCAAGCCATTCCTTCATGCAAAATGGCAAGAACTCTCTCATTTATTTATGACAGATTCGACAGAAACTTGTCAGCTGATATGTTGGAGAAAAGCATGTTGGATTGGATAAGAAGGGGCAAGCCAGCCAGAAACACGTACTATCATTACAGCGCCTTGATCAACTCTCGACTTGATCTTTTGCGTTTTTGATCCCAGATACTGTAGCCGTAGCTTCAACTTTCCGCCAACTTTTGCTTGTTCGCTCATTGCTGTATTTTTATTTTTGGTTCGCTTCTTTCACTTCTTCTAAGTGGTCCACGGACATTTCCATGGTCTAGGTTTATTCATACCCAAAAGTATTGCACCAAGGAAGATACTCACTGGCTGATCAACTGAGTAGCTGATTCTTCACATCTGTATAATCCCACGAAAGTCATCTCGGTTGATTGCATAACATCATAGGACTGTCAATCAAGGGGCAAACTTTTACTTCTGACGAAAACGTAAAACCGTGATTTCTCCGTCATCATTTAAAATTTTTGAGAATTTTTTAGATGAAAGTTCATGCATAGACCTATACATTAACCTAAAAATCAAAATTTCAACAAAACGGTCGGTCTGAAGGTGCATAGTAACCTTAAATCCATTGCCAGTTCCCATTACGGGAGATACTCTCATTCACATGCTCATTCATGATAAATACTCGCCTGCTCGTTGGGTGTCTCGAAAACTCAGACCAAAAAGTAAAACAATTCCTTGTTATATACCGCGGATGGCTTCAAGTCGTCTTGTTTACTGTTCGTTGATACAATGTCCTATAAGTGTGTCTTTTTCTGCAACGTGACTCCCGATTTGTATCGCAAAATGATCACACAACAGACATCACGTTAACCGAACGGCTTGGCTCGAATGGCTTTTAAATCATCCTCAGTGATAAATTTGGTTTATAGTTATAAGGCAAACCAAACTTGATTGGAATACAGGGTACTAATTTCCTGGTCCTATCTACGTGGGCTGTTTTTTTTTCGTGTTCTCTCTCCCTCCCTCCGTTGATCGTACCTATATCAACATTATCTTGACAAACGGTAAATTATAAACAAGATGTCTTGAAGCAACCTGATGCAAACACAGATTTGTTTTATTTTTCGGCTCTGAGTTATTATAAAAACGCTGTTGAAACAAATTTCCCTTTATTTGCTATGGCATTTCTGTCCTAATAACATTTTATATTACAAGTCTGCAGGAAATCATCAGCCAAAATAATGCATGCCTGCAAAATCACACAAATCACAATTATTCGAAGCCAAAATCTTCGCTCTCTTTCAGTTGTTCCTGTTCGTGTAAAGACTCGAGAATACC
Source organism: Catalaphyllia jardinei (assembly GCA_022496165.2). Classification (NCBI taxonomy): domain Eukaryota; kingdom Metazoa; phylum Cnidaria; class Anthozoa; order Scleractinia; family Caryophylliidae; genus Catalaphyllia; species Catalaphyllia jardinei. Next base: position 23,733,047 of record CM042746.1, on the reverse strand, counting down.
ACCACTAAATCTTTATTGCAGAGGATCTCTACTGTTTAAAAGCCGTCGATAGAAACTTTGTTCAAAATGGAGGGAACATAATACGGATGCATTCGTCGCTTTGCAGTTGGGCCGGTGTATCTGAACAAATAGCTAACAATGTGCTCTTCTGACTCTGTCTTTCGAAAATATAAGCAAGACAGTGCCTTCCGTGTAAGTGGTGTTTTGCAACTCGCTAAAACAGGCCCTCTGGTAACAAAAAACTTCCCACTCCTTCACTTATTCCTCTCAGATGCTTTGATGGCTTGAAGGTTTTACACACCTTATGACATCAACTGTACTAATTTGCATATTTTGACCATGCGCGGAATGTCACACATTTTGACCCGAATTGGCCACCTTCGAAGCTCAAGAAAAAATTCATACATGCTTGTCCGAAGCCCAAACTTGAAAATTACGAATCAGAGGATCTAGACTTCAATATTTTAGAATAAAAAAGTAGGCAAATATTTCATTTCATAGGCACGTTAAGGCTTTTTATCCTCATCTTGTTTGTTCCTCCATGTTTGTCACAGGGACAACAATATAGAGGAGTGTGGGCTGGACATGGAATTTGCAGTAGACATGGAGCTTCTGGGGAAAATAACGTCCCATGACTTAAAACCTAATGGTGCCAATATCAAGGTCACTGAGGAAAACAAAGAGGAGTACCTGTCGTAAGTGTTCCGTCTAAGCAATTAATATGGATGTCTGGGTCATCCATTTATTTACTCATTCCTTTTATTATAGTTTGGGCAAGACCACTGATTGGGCAAGAGCACTGATTGGGCAAGACCTGCACAGAAACATTAACTTATCTATCTTTAAATCCAAGCTGAAAACTTTTTAAAATGATTTTGATTGAATTTTAAACTCTGATATTTTAATTAGTTATCGATTTTAAGATTTTGACTTTTTTAGATTTTTTTGTCAACACATTTTATTAACCATGCAGCCATATGGGTGCACGGTTCGTGGTTTTGCTTCGGTTTATTTTTTAATTTTTTTTTTAAAGTTTTGTCGGTGAGCAGACCCATACTCCCCCTCGGCCAAATGTCATTACCGGATGATGTCATCTTTAGCTAATTATAGGCCATATCTCAGCTCTTTTCTGCATATCCCCCCTCAGGAGCACTTTGTGAAGTTAGCAAATTAACTAGACAGAATATGGCCGTCTGTGTGAAATGTTTCTTTGTTCAAAATTGGGCCAGAATCCCTTGGAGATGCACATCTGGACGTTTGCAAGGATAAAGAATGTAACTTAGGACCAGTTGCTGGCTACTAACACTGAAATGATCTAGAGTTAAGCTGTATTTTCGTTTTGCTTGCTTGTTCACTTTCGAAAAATATTCAATGCACTAAAAAAGGTATTACGTCTAGTGTCAGCCATGGAATGCGCTGACAGTGATAAATAAGATCGTGTTTACTGGAATGCCCTTATGGTGATAAATAAGATTGTGTTTACTTTGCCAGGAGCAATGGTGGAGTTTTCTGGGGAAAAAGTAGTCAAAACCCTTTGAACATATGCAAATATTTCTTCATTATGAGACCTTTTCTCCTTCGAGCGAGGTAAACAAAAGTCTCTAATTACAAATCACGCAACCATGCTATGCAAAGAATGTGAAATAAAATCTCTTACAACCCAGGCACTGAGCCAACTTTGAATCACGCAATCTCTATTGTTTCCAATCTTAATTGTTTCCGGGTAATGTTCTCTCGCAAAATGTTGTTGCTAAATATTACGTAGTGTTTTTGTGAGCACCATAGAGTTAAAAGAGCGAGTTTTTTAAACTTCTTGTTTTATTTTATTTTATTATTATTTTGAAATATTATTATTATTATTATTTTATTAATTAAGGTAATTAATTAATTAGTTAATGAGGGCCCCACTGAAAACTGCTGTGGCAAGTTGGGCTCCCTCATTAAATATTATTATTATTATTATTATTATTATTATATTGATTATTATTATTATTATTATATTGATTATTATTATTATTATTATTATTGTCATTAGTATTATTGTTATTTTGACATCAAGAAAGGACATTTTCGTGCAAGAAACAATTTCTAAGAATTCTGTACTACAGCACTGTATTTTTAGTTTTACGGTCAAGTCTGTCACAACAGAAGAAAAGAAAAATTTGATCTTGAAGTAAGTCATTTAGAAGTTATTCTTCAAGTATTGGTTGCTTTTATGGAGTTTATTCAAATTAACGAAGTTGTAATGCTGTTTGTAAAATAAAATTAGTATTAGTATTAAAAAATATTATTATTATTATTACTATTATTAGTATAAAGAGTAAATTTTAAGATTGTTTAAGAATTTGTTAATAAAGGTTTTCAATTATTTTTTTAAAAAATTATTATTATTATTATTATATTATTATTATATATTAGTATATTATTATATATTATTATTATAATAAATTATTGTTATTATTCTTATTAGTAGTATTATAACAGAATTTGGGGTACATTTCATATCACTATGTTTCAGATTATATTTTGGTTTTTACATGTGGTAGTCTTGTACATGCCAACCCCTTTTTGAAACAAAAACATCACTTCCAAATATGAGTCCCTTTGGATAGTCCATAAATAGACAAAGTACAATACATGTATTTAGATAAACTGTGATAATATATGCTTTGCCCTTTATTAACATTTTTTGTGTGTACCATGTA
>CM042746.1:23717842-23725342 GCA_022496165.2 Catalaphyllia jardinei | reverse complement strand
CATACAGAGTCAAGTCTCTGGAAGACCACACGTTAAGACATTTTTCTAAGGAAAGCAATCTTGATTCTAAGTTTTTACTATAAGAAATTTTCTGGTCTGTTGTAAAGCATATGCCAAGTGCATTGACATAATCTTTGGGCCAACGAATACCAAAGGGAGTGTCAGCTCTGTTCTTGTTTGAACCTAACCATAGTGTCTCTGTTTTGGACCTATTGACCTCGGTCCCCAAATCAAGCTTTTCAAATAGATTACTAGCCGATGAAGTATCTCCAACCAGACAAGTAGTGTCTGGAGTCAAGCGATAGACCTTTTGTTGACTTGTCACTTCTAATAGCGCTTGCTAGGAGCTCTACACCAATAACAAAAAGGATTCTAGAAAGCGGGCACCCCTGTCTAACTCTACGTTCTAGAGGGAAAAAAGGAGTGGCGAAACCATTGTTAGTAACACAACTTTGTGGATTTGCGTAAAAGGTTTTGATCCATTTTACTAACATACCTCCAAAACCAAACGTTTCTAGAGCCTTGAATAAAAACGACCATTCGATGCTGTCGAAAGCTTTCTTGAAATCAAGAAATAAAGCAATGCCAGGAATCTTTGAGTCGTGACAATGTTCAATAACCTCCGAAATCAAGCGAATGTTTTGCCCAATAAAACGCTTTTTAACATTTGGTCACTGTGAATGATGCTCAGTAGTATTTTAGATATTCTCAAGGCTATTGCTCTGGTAGCAATTTTGTAGTCAGTATTCAAAAGTGAGATTGGTCTCCAATTATCCAGTACAGTTTTATCTTTATTTTTCTTTGGAAGTGATGATTCCTCTTCTTTGAGAAACAGTTAATTCTCCGAATTCGAAAGCATAATTTAGACTCTCAACTAGCTCTTGTCCTAAACTATCCCAGAAAGCGAGGTAAAACTCCGCCGAGAGACCATCCGATCCAGGAGATTTACCTTTTGCCATTTGCTTCAAAGACGCAAGACATTCACCTTTTGTGAAGAAACCCCCACAGGATTGTCTTTGATCCACAGATATTTCAGGCAAAGCCGGGTTGTTAAAAAAGTTGTCGAAACGCTGGTCATCTGGGCACGCACCAGTAGAGGTGTAGAGCTCTTTGTAGAAACGATACTCCTCATTTACAATTTCTTTAGTTTTAGTTATAGTTGTCTTATCTGAGAGTTTCAGTTCAGATATATACTTAATACTGTGATTTCGTCTCTCTAGGCGGTAGAAGTATTTAGAAATTTCGTTCACCCTGCTCGCACTAGCGAGCTTTACTTGGTGTCATAGCTCCCTTCGTTTTGTGCAACGATAACTGATTCAATTTAAATTTCACATTGTAAAATTTAGATCATTTCCTCCCGATGGGTCGAGAGCAATTTTTCTTTGGAGATTACACAGTTCCTGTTGCAACATTTCTTCATCATTTCTGCGCTGTTTGGCTCTCCTTTTGGAAAAGAATAGAGTGAAACTTCTAATTTCCAGCTTGATCATTTCCCAGTATAGTCTTTTATCAGCCACATCACGATGTTTCTCTTTATATGTCTCAATATTCTCTTTGAGTTCTTCAATGAAATTCTTATCATCTTAAAGGGAATTATTAAATTTGAAAAAGCCTGGTCCGCACTTTTCGTAGTCCTTGGAAAAAAAGAGAAAGAAACTATCGCGTGATCTGAAAAAGACACTGGCAATATCTTGCATTCTTGTATCTGATTAATGATGCCGCCTGAAACTAGAAAGTAGTCCAATCTGCAGTGTATTTTTAAAGACTTATGGTGCCAAGTAAACAATGACTCATTTGGGTGAAAGTATCGCCAAGCATCCTTTAAGTCCAAGATTCTACAAAGATTACTGATAGCTTGCACCACTGCTCCCTCAGCCACCCTTTTTGTTACTTGGTGTAAGTGCGCAGTTAAAATCACCTCCAACAATGATATTCTCATTTGCATACTTTACAAGCTTACTCTTGAGACCATCAAAAAATTTTACTTGTTGAGCTAGATCACTAGGAGTGTAAATGTTTACGAAAATAAACTTTGCATCATCAATTCGGGCTTCTAATATTATAATTCGACCCTTTTCACTCGTTGTACACTCAATAACTTCAACATCTAGAGATGATTAAACATGATCACTGTTCCCTTGCTGTGTTTTGAACCGTGACAGAAAAACATTTTGCCGCCCCACTCCGCCGACCAGAGTTTTTCTATTTCACTAGAGCAATATGTTTCTTGCAGAAAAATTACTTGAAATTTATTCATGTGTAGCCATCGGAAAACTTGTCTTCTCTTTCGCGTGCTATTGAGACCCCTTGTGTTTACTGTGACGTAAGAAAAAGAGTGTGGCATAATGACAATAAGAGAAGCTGACTTACCTCTGTAAAACTTTTAGCCCGCAAACAGACAGCAGAATGATACAAGACCTTGTGAGCACGTAAACCAAATTCTATCACTATTAAAGCTAAAAATACTGAACAAAGAAACAAACCAAGTAACTAACACTACACAATAACAAGAAAAGATTACACATACGATAGCCATATTGCTAAACATTGAATAATTTCTTGGCGAACACATTCTAAATTTGGGCGCTAAATTGGACCGGGGAATATAAACAATGCAAATCACAAGACTCGCTTTAACAGGCACCGCTTTGCGGTTGAGAGAAAATTTAAGTGAAACGAAAATAAAACTAGAAAACCGAAATACTATAATTAAATGCTTCTTTGTAGTTATTTATTGGCTTCCTTGGAAGAGCTGACCATCTATGTACACAAGCTTCGCCGTGCATTCACGTTTCCTGGCATCTCTTAAATGTGGTAAGAGCGATTTCCTGATGTCAACAATTTCTTTTGGGTAGTCGGGAGACACTCCAAAAATTCGTCCCAGCAAGGTTCGGAGCCTTAGACAAAACATAGCTCTTGTCTTTGAAGAAACTAAATTTTGCGATAATCGGTCGAGGCTTGCCATCCGAACGCGGTTTACCTACTCTGTGAGCTCTTTCGATAGCAATGTCTTCCACGCCTTCGACTCGAAGCTCCTTCTTCATAAAGTTACAAAGAATCGACTCTGTTTTGGCGAAGGATTCGTCCGCTATTTCGGGGATGCTAGAAAAAATTTAAATTGTTCCTTCGGCTGTGACTTTCAAGCCTGATAGCACATTCCCTCTCCATTTTAACATCCTTTTGTAATCCAATACACACCTATTTGAAGTGCTTTGATCGCTCCCTCGTGGAATTTTGAAGTTTTCTCTAGCTCGGCTATTTCCTTGTATGCGAAGGAGAGACTTTCTTTTAAATTGATGTTTTCTTTCTGAAGACTTTTTAGATTCTCCTTTAGGTCGTCGATTTCCTGGAACCTAGGTAGGGCCAGGTCCAACTTCTGGTTGAAGGCTTCTACGGTGGCAGCCATGTTGTGGCAGCTGCAGCTAGGGTTTTCATCATCAGTCTGAGAACCGGCAGTTTTTCTAGCCCTCTCTCCTCCTTGGTTCTCCTTCAATTTCTCTTCAATTTCCTCTCCTTGTACTTCGTTTTTCTCCATTTAAACCGGCCTGAGAAAGGAGTCTTGAATTCTAGATTAGAATTTCATATGCGGAGGCTGAACACGTCCGTCCGCGGCCAACACCAGTGCCCAATCTTCGAACAAGTACATCTCATGCTCAACCAAACGTAGTGAACGCACCTGGAAATCTTAAACATGTCACATCGAAAACGTTTTCAAACAATCAAATCGAAGCCAGACTGAATCAGAGAAAAATGATACGGAAGATGAACATCGTCAGTGTATTAATCAGGAAGAAACGGATAAGGACCAAAAGAAACCGAAAAATCACAAACTTTCCATAAAACTTGGCTGCAAGATCACACATGGTTGCGCTATGAAAAGGAGGCAATGTTCTGCTATTTTTGTTGGAAATATAAGACTAAACCCTTTGCACCTAACTTACAGCACTCTAAGCTGTGACCATTTTGGTCGCCACGGTGAGTGGAAAAAATATTTGGCGACCAAAGTTCTTGCGGAAGTCGCCAATTGGTGACCAACGGATTGAAAGAGAAACTTACTTGAAAAATTATCAATAGTAAGTGTGTCCTCCCCTTCACGTTTTTTTTTTTTGGCGACTGAATTTTTTTTATGACGACCATTTTACAATTAAAGGTCGCCAAAAGCCGATTTGTTGAAAAAGTGAGCTTGGAGCGCAAGTGATACAAACAAGAAAAGTTAATTAATTTGTTTGTCCCCCTAAAAATAAAAATGTGCCCCAAAATTTTAGACAAGGGAACAATCCCCCAGTGATGAAATGCTAGCTCAAACCCTGAATATAACAATTAAGAAAACAGTCCTAAGAAAGCATGCACGCTGATTGTATAACTCGATGGAGTTAGTGTGTGCTGTTGACATAGTGATGGCTCGAGCAAAGAGAATTTGCATTTTAATAATCAAAGTTAGCAAGTTGTTTTCCTTTTTCTCGTTGTGGTGTTTTCTAAAAGAAGTAGAAAACATGTACTCTGTGTTTCTATTGAGTTATACAAACATGAGTGGAAGTTTGGGAGAACTCGAAAAAGCTGTGGAAACACTTGCCTCCGTCCCGTGTTCCCAAAGCATTTCTCATTCTACCAAACTTCCACTCGTGTTTGTATAACTCGATAGAAACACAGCACATGTTTTCTATTTCTTAAACAGTTAACATTCGCAGTTATAAATATATTTTGGGCCCAACTTGGACTCATTTGAACCCGAGAAGGGCCCAAAACCTATTTATGCCCAAGAACTCTATTACTATTACTTTGGAGGGCAGTGAGAAAATAAAAACTGAAAAAAAAGTGACAAGAAAACAGTCTGAACAATCATGCGATCAAGCATTTACAAGTTAAATGGCTTTTATTTTTCCCTCAATGAAAATTCACAACAGCTGGCTAGAAATTACAAAATCTTGCTATTCTCGTTTTCAAAAATTGTAGAAGACATGAAAGCAAAATTCGAGAAAGCTTGTTTGTAAGTGTTGAAATTAATAGTACAATTGCTAAAGTGACAGTTTGGTACAGTTGGCTGAACAGAATGCATTTGGCTTGAAGCTGCAAAATTTACATTCAGAGTATCCATCGACAAACCTGGTAACCAATACATTCTCACATCAGTGTGTAAATCTTGATCTTTCCGCTTAAATCCACCTTGATTGTTCTTGGTTTGTTCTTTATGCTTTAAAGTGACAAGCTCTTTGTCTTGATTGTCGTGCTTGAACTTGAGCGAGTTCTTTGTAAGTTCGTGCCAACCTTCCCAGTTCTTCCTCCAGTCCAAATAATAACAAAGGTTGAACCACACAAATTCTTGGAGCTTGTCTGGATCTTAAGAATACATCTCGTAAATGGACCAGAACAAGATAGCTCAAGCTGGGCCTCCATGATTATGAGATACCAAAAGAATACAATGTACATGTTTTGTGAATTATTGCAGGGTTTTTGTGTTGGAAGGGGAGGCATCTTTCCAGGCGAGTGAAAATTTCACTATGCTAGTGGACTGTGAGAGTCACTCACCTGAATGGCCAGTGCTATCAAAATTCAGTTTCCAACACTGGCATCCCTTGAAATTTCTAAAGATTGCCCATTTCCTGTGTGATCAAAGAAGTAGTCGAGGCTGTAAATATTGACTCAAGATCTTAACAACACAGACCAAGCACTGTCAGTTCTGTGCAAGAAATACAGAGGGCCAACATTCTCTCAGTATGGTCCCAAGCAAGCTTGGTAATAAATGATTGATTATGTTAGGAAAAATCCCACAATGTGGACTGATAAAGCAGACATTGTAAGCTTCCAGCACACAATTCTGATTGACTATTTGGGACAGTACCTTGTGTAATACTTAGAAAATAATTGACATGATTGTGAAAAAATGTGTTATCTGTCAATTCTTGATGTATACCTTGGTGATCAACTGTTTAGCTGGCATTATTCTCAGGTGTTAATATAATAATTGAATGAGACAAGCCGCCCTTGAGCCCATTCCATTCACTCAATTTCGCTCATTTTTCCCAAGTTCTCTCCTCTGCTGTCTCCCCGCAGAAGAAGAAATTTTAAAAGTGTTTCCTCTTAGCCAGGTTTTTAAGCTCCCATTCAGTGTCGTTCAGGGACCATTAGTTGGAAAAATGTAATAAAATGCTCATGATGTTGAAATAAATTGATGAATGATCTGTTGGTTTGTGTTTGTTTAGCTGATGCTTTGTGGAATGCAAGAAATTGATGTTGAAGACTGGCAGACTAACTCTGTATATCGTCACTACACTAGGAACAGCAAACAAGTCACATGGTTCTGGCAGGTTTGTGTAATGACAAGGCATCCTTAGAACCATAAGTTGGGTATTTTCTGCAATCATAGCCCAAAGGGAAAGAATTTGATAAAAATGTGTTGTGCGGTTTATTTATTGGATGTTTATCTTGGTGTAGAAAGTTGACAAGGAAGTTGTTACAGAATTGATTGGCTTGGTGCAAGAGGGACGAAAGTGACTTTTTCAGGCAAAGCAAAGTTTTTTTCCCTTCAAAAGTGCCTGGATTTTTGCATATGCTTTTCAATTTAGTAGAAAAACATTCTCCTGTATCTTTTTTGGCTGAAATGCTCTTGTTCGGCTTTGTTGTATTCATTGTGCACGAACACTTCAATGTTTGGTCTTCGTTTTTCTCAGAAACAAAGTGCAAACCAGCCAAAAAAAAACGGGAATGTTTTACTACTGAATTGAAAAGCACATGCAAAAATTCAGGCACTTTTGAAGGAAAAAAATATTTCGCCCGAAAAAGTCACTTAAGTCCCTCTTGCACCAAGCCATTCAATTGCTGAGTAAGTGTTTTGAGACAGGATTTCTTCCAATGCATTTAGTCAATTCAGTAGTAGCTTCCATACCAGTTTTCTACTAATGTCAACATTTTCAGACCTATAATTAGTTTTCCTTTTCCCCAACACGAAAACAGTGATTCAATACATTTCTAAATACCAAGAAGAGAGTTGAAAATACCTTGCACAGTATTAAAAAAATTATGACAAACTTTGATGTGTTTGGAAAGGTGATGAAGATACCCTGGATGTGAATCAGCTTATGATAGATGACAAGCAAGGTAGTTTCATGTCCAGTTTTACCCTGTCAGTAGACATTGTGTCGTGGTATTGAGCACGATACTCTGCTCTTTCTGTCTCTCTCTCTCTCCACCAAGGAGAATAAATTGACACTGCAGGCTTGGCAAAACGCTGCTGGGAGTGGCCTTGGACTTGTGTCACATCCATAGAGAGCAGAGCAACAAATTACAACAGGGTACAATCATAGATTACAATGCTACTGTGCATCAGTGACCCTGAATGAGGGTTAAGGTGGAACCTGTTCTCTAGCTTCTGGGTGTCAAGGACTCAATAGTTATCCACTGTTTGTTAAGGTAATTGGGTCACTTGAGTGTGGTAAAGAGAAGATGTTTTTTTTCAGGCTGTACGTTCGTTTGACAACGAGAAGAGAACTCGATTGTTACAGT
>CM042746.1:23680342-23710342 GCA_022496165.2 Catalaphyllia jardinei | reverse complement strand
GGTGATTTTCCCATATAATTATCTATTTACACAAGCTGTCGCATACACCACGTATTTTGAGCTTGGGGAGCCTGTGATCCGTCAAAATGCACAACAGAATTCAGCGAACTAACGCGTACTCCGTCAAGAATATATCTATTTGTGGAAACCAATGATCAATACGGCCACAAAAAGTATTTTAGTACAGTTGTGTTACTATATGACGAGAGACATTTCATCGACATTCTCAATAATCAACCGCCAAACGTCAATTCCTACAGAAAAGTGCTTCAAACTTGCTCAAAAGCCGTGCGGCCGTGTCGGTAAAAGAAAATACAATTTAAACGGAATCGGCACTACTCTTCGTCGTCACTTTCGATGAAAAATCTTCGCCTTTTCTGAGTTTCCTGGATTGTAGTTACTGGCCCGTTAAAGATCTTGAACTGGAGCTCAGTTTTCGGCTTTCTCTGAAAACAAGCAAAGAAGTGAAAAAGAAAATTGCAACTTAAGAAATTTAAACTTAGAATAAAACCTTAGCAAACAGTGACAGTGTACACGAGGCACTTACTGCAATGAACGTGGTTGATGATTCTGACGCAGATTCAGACTTCGAGTTTGACTTTGAAGACATAACATTTTGTGGATTAATAAAAGTTCTATAGTCAGTGGCACAATCGTCACCCAAAATGCACTTCTCCTAGCTTTTCCCTCTTCCCATACCCTCCCCCACCGCCCCTTTGCGCCAGACGCGCATAGCGCATGGAAAACAAAACGTCGTTTACATGACAGGAAAACGGAACATTTCAAGGCGCTGACGAGCAACAGCCATTCTTCTGCCATTGCTGATCACATGATCCAAACAGGCCACAAAATTAAATGGGATCACTTTGACATTTTAGCCACTGGACAATCTGATATACACTGTAAAATTAATGGCCGAAGAATAAGAGTGTCTACGATATGCTTCCTTTGTTTATTGACGACAAATATCGCTGAAATGTTTTCATTTCACTGGCAGTTTTCCTTTCCTTTCGTGGTTTTTCTCTTTGTTTGAATAAGCTTAATTCAATTTCTCCCTGACCAATTAACTAGTTCGTAATTTGTAATTTTTTCCTTAAAATAGTGATATAATTAACTCTCTGAATGTTAATCGTCACTCATCGTCTTGCATCACAACGATTTTCAATGTAAATAAAGGAAATATGGCCTAGATTTGGATAAACTTTCGTGTTTTTTTTCTTTCCTAATTTGCATAATCCGTAATCGGCCCGTGGGCATTACGGGAGAATAATGCCTGTCGTTGAGCTGCACTTAGCCAATCAGAGCGCGCGTTATATTGGCTACAAACACAAGCCATATAATAATTTCCAGTAAACACTCGTGTCTATATAATAAACTCCAAATTATAGCTTGACAGAGACATGCAACCTTGATTTACTGTGTACTTCTTCGATATTGGATATCCCTGTTATGATCAATTGACACCTGTCAAAACAAGGTATCTGCTGACCAGTATCACGTGACCATATCCCGGGCTCAGGTCACGTTTTTTTAAGCTGACCGCTGACCCACGCTTTTACGCTTTTAGGCTGGCCTAAATCTATATATTATTGCAATGGCAAATTACGAGAAGTAATGGGTAAGCAGCACGAACCTCTGAGAAAATCACTGCTAAAAGTTCCCTTTTTAACTCGTGTATTGCAATGGTTAATTACAAGAGGTTATGGGTAAGCAACACAAACTTCTGCGAAAATCACTGCTAAAAGTTTCCTTTTCAACTCGTGCATTGCAATGGCAAATTACGAGAGGTAATGGGTAAGCAACACAAACTTCTGCGAAAATCACTGCTAAAAGTTCCCTTTTTAACTCGTGCATTGGAATGGCAAGTTACGAGGGGTAATGGGTAAGCAACACAAACTTCTGCGAAAATCACTGCTACAAGTTCCCTTTTTAACTCGTGCATTGCAATGGCAAATTACGAGAAGTAATGGGTACGCAACACAAACGTCTGAGAAAATCACTGCTAAAAGTTCCCACTTGTGCATTGCAATGGCAAATTACGATATGTAATGGGTAAGCAACTCAAACCTTTGAGAAAATTGCTGCTAAAAGTTCCCTTTTTAACTCGTGCATTGCAATGGGAAATTATACGAGATGTTCATTCATTTTTTATTTGGCATACATGCAACATTTTACAGCAGGGGTAATATAAGATTTAACAGAAAAAAATAAATGGCGAGGAGATCTGAAGGTAACCACGGGGCTTATACTGAGTTAGATCTCGTCACTTAAAAAGCAGGTCTTAATGTAAATAATTACAATATGGACTTATGACAGCTAACTTAGACCTCCTGATTCACACAGGCACACACGCGCACACACACACACACACATACATATATTATATACTTTAATAAATAATCTGATTTTAGCCATACAGAAACGCTAATACATACTAAGGGACTGTGCAATAATTATCAGGAGGGGTGGGGCTGAAAAATTAGAGGGGGCATTACATAAAATTGCTGCCAAGAGAGCGGGGCTCAAAGTAAAATCACTCATTTGACGGAGGGGGGGGCTTAAGTTTTATTCGAAATGTAAATAATATTAAACGCGACAAAAGATTCTCAATACAGGCATCATGATAGACTGTGACAAATATGAATACGAACAGCTGTTAAACGATTATTGAAAATATTCCATCCAAATGAAAAGCAGATTCACAACTCATCAATTTTAACCCGTCTTCTAGATTAATTGAGCTGATCCTGTGTAAAGCAAAAATCATGAACTTGTTCTTCAGCTTTCCCCATAAAAACAATGGAAATCAAACAGATCTCGCAGACAAGCTTTGTCGGTGTTTAATGTGAATAAAAGTAATGTTTCTTCATCGACTGAATCGATTTGCTGAATTCCATATATATCTGGCTCATACCAAAGTTCAACAGGCTCTCTTCCCAAGGATCTAAATATAATGCAAGCTCTTTTTCGTTTGTTATTTGAAGCGTTCAATATCCTGTTCTTTGATCATTTTCTCTGCTCCTTTCTCTTTCTGGCATCAGAAATTTTAGATTTTGAACCAATGTGGTAAGCACCCGGGTACTTAGCAAATCCTTTGTCTGAGTCTTCAATCAAGCGATCAACATCCTTCTCGATACTAGATGTTACATAATAACGTTTGTCATTATTGAAGCTGTGATGGCAACTCAGTCCATTTTTGAGTTTCACAGCAACACAGATCTCCCATCCAGTGGTTCTGAATACGACTCTGATTCTCACACAAGTACTTCCAAAAACAACTCTGATTTGGTTTCAGATGCCTCCGAAACGGACGGCTTTGTTGAACGTAGTAGTATAGTAGTTAGCGGTTCTAGCGCATTTTTCCATATTGTTCTCTGCGTTGGTTTTTTTGCGCTGTATTTCTCAACTATTTCGCCAACAATTAATCAACTGCTGGAAAAACCAAACCATAAACCAAATCTAAAACAAAAAATATAATCCAAACCTTATCATCAAATGTGGAACCAAATATAGGAATAAAAATATAGGAATCAAATGCGGAACCAAGACCAAAACCCGGGAGATCGGTCTGGAACCAAAACCTTGAATCATTATTGGGACCAAAACTGGGACTAGTACTGGGACCAATGTGTGAATAAGAGTTGGGACCAATACTGGGACTAATACTGGGACCAATATGAGAATACGAGTTGGGACCAATACTGGGACTAATACTGGGACCAATATGAGAATTAAGGAATGTGACTAATGTTTGATATTATAATGTCCGTATGCATAGCTTGTCACTCCATCTTCATGTATGTATCTTTTATCATCGAAACAGCTGAGTGATACTTTGTTGATTTCATAACTTCCTAATTGATGTTTCTCACTTCTGATTGTTTTCATCTTATGATACATCTGTTTATTATTGAAGAGTGTATCTTTGTAGTTTTCATGCGTGATGTCCTTTTTGATGACATTCTTCTTGATTCCTTTTGCTGTCTTTCCTCCTTTTGGTTGTTTTTCATATAGCTATACATCTTAGATCGCAAACCAACGAATTCACAAATAGGGACTCCTGCGGCTTCGTCTTTGAATTTACCAATTACTTTTTTATTTGTCTTGTCGAAATAAGGTGAGCTCTCAGAGTAGTCACTATTATCAAACTTATGCTTATCATTCCAGAAGTCTTCAGCTTCAATCTCATATGTCAAGCTGTCAGTGTCAGTGAATAGTAACTTGGCTTTACCCCCATATTTCTCTTTGATATAGTTGTAATGGAAATCATACATTAACGTCTTACTAAGATCTAAGATGCACATACCCACACATGCTGGCCTGTTAAGGGTTAGTGTTTCTTTGATCTTATGTATGGCCACCAGATTCTCATTGAAGATCTTACTGCTGACATAAGTTGGCTTACTGGTTAATTTTAGCAGTTTCTTCTCATCAGTAACTAATCTAACATCTACTCGCTTTCTGAGATTTTCCATCGTTTTACTGAATACGCTGTTATTCATCAGCTTGAAGAAATCCTTTTCAAAGGCATTCTTAGCATTCTTACGTTTCTCGGTATTGAAATCAATATACTGTTTTAACCAAGGGGATTGATTGAACTCAAGTACTCGATGGACTTTGGTAACCTTCAGGTTCCTGTAATGCAATACATACTTTTCTTTCTTTCCCAAGGTTGGTATAAGCTTGTGGACCAGACCGGTTGATATATTATATTTCTCACATATGTTTTTGCAATACTCAGATAACATATCATTGGTTACTTTCACCTTTTCTGCTGCAAGCGGGTAATCATTATGAAGATCATGTAATTCTTCTGGATACTCAAGATCAACTTCTGCTATGAAACCTTTCTCACTGTCTTCTTTATACTTGGCAAGGTCTATCTTATTGATCTGCTTTTCAGTCATCCATCTGAATCCACCTGTTGGTAGATACTGACTCATAGCCCAACCGTAAAGGTTATTTGCATCAAGATACATGACATACTTGGAGGGCGCCTTCTCATCATATTCTTTCATATATTTATTGTTTGCTTTACCATAACGATTGGCAATATAGCTAATACCACCACGCAGTCCCATTTCAACGAACTGGAACATATCAATATCACTCATAAGCTCTAATTTGATGTCAGGCATCTTAAGCATAGAATCCCATGACAAACCAGGAGATGTGAAATAATGGCATGGGTCCAATTTATAATATTCAAGACATGTTTTTCTGAAGTTTTCAAATACATCAGCTAACAGGAGGATGTCAGACGTAAGGTATAAGTCATGGTACTCACCCATATTTTTTAGAGAGAATGTATTCCACACAATTTGAGCATGTTCATAATCTTCATCTGATATATGTTCATTGTTTAAAATACTGTGAAATGCTTCTTTTGATGGAAGTTGTTCTTTGAACTTATCAAAACTGTCCATATAGTCATAGGGGTAAACTCCTTTTCTAGCCATCAGATCAAGCTCTTGACCTTCAAATACTTCAGAGGTGTATTTTAATGATTCTCTTGGTATATTACTCACTAGTTTTTCTAGACTGGAGTTCATGAATTGAAAACTATCAATGAAGGTCAGATGATTGCCAAGCATGAAAGCCAGATACTTTTCCATATTGTGGGAATGGCATTGATTGTCATCTGTTGCTCTTCTCCTTTCTTATTTTTGTATGTATGTGTAACGATTCGGGTTTAGAAGACTTGTGAAGCGAGCAACATCAGAATGGATTTCAGTGCTGTTTATTCTATAAGATCGAAACCCCAAAAGTCACACAACAGGGAAGCCCATTGCATAACTATTACAATAGTGACAGTTAATCACGTGACAATCATAATACATCTCGTGACACCCTTCCCCTTATACAAAAATTGAAAACAAAACAAAGGCACTAGATAGTTTTAACATTTGCTAAATGTTCAATGATAACTGTCATTGTTGCTAATCAATAAATGTCCAAAGTTCGATGTCTATATCTGCATCTCAATCAAGTAGTAACATAATCCTTCATCCAAGAAGGTGGCTGGCAGCTCCTGCTGGATCTGCGGGGACTGACCAGGGCTGGAGAGCTCTGCTGTATGGGTGCTTCCACAGGCTCACTTGGTGGAGATGTTTCCGTGCTGGAACCACTGGGTGTGGTCTGGATTTGTTCGCTTGGGACTGGTAGGTCATGATCGGCCAGAGGGCTAACCTTACTTGGGGCTTCATCAGATGCGATGAGCTGACGGCGGTTTCGTCTGTAGATAGAATCACCAATTTGTACTTTGTAACTTCGTGGACCAGCCTCACCGACACAGGTGCCGGCTGTCCATGTGGTGTTCCCTGGCAGTCGCATACGTACAGATTGTCCCGTTGCGATTGGCTGGAGTGGCTTAGTGTGGCTGTTTTAGAAATGCTGCTGCCGACGTTTCATGCCCATTATGGCTCTCGTTTCTCCTTCTGTTGAGTGTCGAGGCTGAAGCAATGAAACCGACACTGGCAGCAAGGTCTTGCAACGGCGACCAAAAAGGCGTTGTGCTGGACTGGTTCCAACACCCTCGGTTGGAGTGTTTCGCCAATCGAGTAGGGCAAGGTACTCGGACTGGCCTGATGCTTTGCATTTTCTGAAGAGACGCTTGACCGTCTGTACGGCTTTCTCGGCCTTTCCATTAGATTGTGGGTAACGAGGAGACGAAGTGCAATGTTCAAAAGACCAGGTTGCTGCGAAAGCTGCAAATTCAGCGGATGCAAATTGCGCACCATTGTCTGTAACAAGGACATCGGGGATACCATATCTTGCAAAAACGTCTTTCATCTCTTTAATAACACTTCTTGATGTCACAGAGTTAATACGGGCTACTTCGATAAAGTTGCTATAGTAGTCTGTGATGACTAACAATGTACGGCCATCCAGTTCACAGAGGTCTGCAGCCACCTTTGACCACGGCCGTGCTACCATTTCATGTGGGAGGAGAGGTTCTTTACCAGGAGCACTTTGGTGTGCAAGGAAGACATCGCACTTGGATACGTACTCCTTTAATTCAGTCGCCATTCTAGGCCAGTAGAGGGTGTCTCGAGCTCTCCGGATGCAATCTTCAATGCCTATGTGAGAGGCATGTGTAACTGCCATGAGTTCCTTCCGTAAAGCTGCTGGCACTACCAGTTGCTGACCTTTGAAAACAAGTTCCCCTTGAACTGTCAACTCATCTCGCAAGTCAAAGTATGGGTACAGGCATTCTGGCGTTTCTTTTCGGCTATCTGGCCAACCATGGTGAATGGTCTGGCGTAGTTGCTGTAACACGGGATCATCAGCTGAAGCGTGCTTTATTTGCTGCCAACGCTCTTTGCTCACCGGGAGTGAGGTTCGGTGGTCTATGTTTTCTAGCTCTTGAGAAAAGTGACAGGAATTGACTTCTGGGAGGTATGCTCTACTAAGGCTGTCCGCTAAGAACATCTCTTTGCCTTTCTTATAGTTGACTCTCAGATTGTACTTCTGTGTTTGCATCAGCATGCGTTGTAAACGCTTTGGCGCTGAATGGAGAGGCTTGACTGCAATGTTCTCCAGTGGCTTGTGGTCCGTTTCGATAGTAACCATGTCACGGCCAAATATGTATGCTTCAAACTTCTTGCAGGCAAACACAGTCGCTAACATCTCTTTCTCGATTTGGGCATACCTAGTTTCCGCAGGCGTGAGTGCCCGAGATGCGTAAGCCACTGGCTGGCCGTTTTGGGTCAACGCTGCTCCTAATCCAGATTGTGAAGCATCACACTGAATTGTGACTTCTTCTTTCAAATTGAGTAGTATAGGGGTTGGGGGTCTAAGCACAGTTTCTATATTGTTTTCTGTTCTGATTTTCTGAGCACATTTTTCAAGCATATTTTTTGTGTTGTATTTCTCAACCACTTTTCCAATAATTAACCAACTGTTGGAAAAACCAAATGCTTAAACCAAATAATAAAATATTTATGAAACAAAAACTAAAGAAATAAAATATAAGAATCAAATATGGAGCCAGACCAAAACCCGGGACATCAGTCTGGAACCAAAACCTTGAATCATTATTTAGACCAAATTTTGATATTTACAAGCAGACCGCCACAGCTGTGTCATGACGTCATATAGTTTTGGATACATCCAAACACTGAATCCTATACTTGGATTGTATTTTTTCAATGTGTGACTTTCTCGGAAAACTAGATGTTGTATTCAAGGATTCCCCGCTGACAAGTCTAGACATGTCTAGAAAAACAGGAAGTCGATAATGTCATACAAGTCTGCATTCCTCACGGTGGCTGATCGTCACGCCCCGCTTATTCAGAAGAGAGTACGTGGCATAGACAGCTGTCCATGGATGACAGGCCAAATAAAGAAAGACATTCGTCAGCGTGACTACCTTTTAAAAAAGGCACGAAAATCATCACGTGACGAAGATTGGCTTACCTATAAATCAATTCGAAATCGCGTGACGAACTCAGTAAAGAAGGCTAAGCAAACATACAACAAGAAGTTAATTGAAAACCATAAAGATGACACTAAAGCTTTCTGGAGAACAATGAAAAAGATCATTCCCGGGAAAAAGAGTTCTGACTGTTCCAAGAATATCCGTATCGATGGCGAGCTCTGCAGCGATGGCAAGAAAATTGCTAACGGTTTCAACAAATTTTTCGCTTCTGCCGTTGTACGCCTCAAGCATGCTCTCGGTGGTGTATGTTTTGGAAAAAGAAGCGTTGCTCCCAAGGTAAATCGATCAATTCCAAACTTTAAATTTGAGATTGTGAGTGAGTCGCTGATTGTTAAGACACTTCAAGGACTGAAAGCAAGCAAGGCAAGTGGACTTGACAATATATCTCCGCGTATGGTGAAGGATGCTGCTGTGGTTATTGCCAGGCCACTGACCCAAATTGTAAATGCATCATTGTCGCAGGGAACTGTGCCGAGTGAGTGGAAATACGCAAAAGTAACCCCACTGTATAAGAAGGGAATGTCTACCGACATGGATAACTATCGTCCAATTTCGGTGTTACCGGTTGTGTCCAAAGTGCTGGAGAGGGTTGTACATCATCAACTACACAGCTTTCTGAAAGAACATAAGCTGCTCAGACCTTTCCAGTGTGGTTTTAGAAGGAACCATTCGACTGAATTTGCTGCCATCGCTTTTTCAGATTTCATCCGGCGTTGCATGGATCATGGGATGCTCACAGGGGCGGTATTTATCGACTTGCGCAAGGCATTCGACTCTGTTGATCACGAAATACTTATTAGCAAACTAGAATCATGTGGCCTTAAGGACATTGAGTTAGACTGGTTCCGAAATTATCTGACAGACCGTAAACAACTCGTGAGCTTTGGTAAAGAAATTTCTGATCCATGTCTTATTACATCGGGTGTACCACAAGGGTCAATTCTTGGCCCTTTACTCTTTGTCCTGTTCGTCAACGATCTGCCTGCAGTTTTGGAGCGATGCCAGATTCTGATGTACGCCGACGACACAGTTGTGTATTTCACCGCTAGCGATGCCCAAGAAATTAGCAGAACTCTGACCAATGAACTGGCCAAGGTTAACGAGTGGCCCATGGACAACAGTCTTTTTATCCACCAGGGCAAAACAGAATGTGTTTTATTTGGTACTGGCCCTAGACTAGCTAATGCTAATTTCCATGTCAAAATCGATGGCAAAGAACTAACGCGAGTTGCCGAGTTTAAGTATTTAGGTGTGATTTTAGATGAGTCGCTTACCTGGAACGCGCACGTAAATTACTTACTAAGTAAAGTAAGTAAGAGAATAGGAATTCTTGGCCGCACCAGGAGGAACATTAGCATGTATACTGCTAATACAATCTACAAATCATTTATTCTTCCTGTAATTGACTACTGCGATTCCGTTTGGAACTGTTGTGGACTTTCGAATGCTCATAGGATAGAGGGGTTGCAGAGACGCGCGGCACGGATAATTATGCAAACTGACAGCAGTGACGATGCGCTAGATCATCTTGGTTATGTTACCCTGGAGTTAAGACGCGAGACCCATGTACTTAAACTAGTTAAGAAGTGTTTAAATAAGCGCTGCCCGCAATTTTTAATGGACTATTTTTATTTTAATAGAGATGTTTTACCTAGAAGGACGCGGCAAAGCGATCGTCTCCGTCTGCCCTCCATTAAATTAGAGGGCACAAAAAAGGCTTTTTATTATCATGGTTGTACAGTTTTTAATCGTAATTTGTGACTTTTTAATCGTAATTTTTACCGTATTTGTAATATATATTTGTAATTTTTTATCAGCTTAGTTATTTCTACATTGTGATCATATTTTTAACTTTCTTATTTCATATTAGTAATTATTATTGTTATTTATATATTAGTTTTTATTATCTAGGGCCTCTAATGATAACAGTTGTTTTAACTGAAGGAGTTACCCTAGTTAAATAAAAGTATCTTCTTCTTCTTCTTCTTCTTCTACAATAGGGGGTTCCCCCAGGAAAATGAGTCATCGATGCTATTGTTATCAAGTCATACGATTGTCATATGACCTATAGGTTTCGCTTTATAGTTCAGTCTTACCTTAAAAATGGTGGGGAGTGAAACTGGTTTAACTGATTTGATGGATGAAATTGATTTAGGAGATGTTTATGACATTGGTTACGAAAGGGATGTCGATGTAGAGGTAGCTGATGGGTTCTATCACTATAACATAGACTGTGCTTGTGGCACTTGTGAATTATAATGACCGCCACAGTTGTGGCGTGACGTCATTCAGACTTTTGCTTAAAGACTTGAAATGTATTCTGTACTAATAATATAAGATGACTTGCAACACTGTTATTCATGATGAATTTATTAATGATGGTGAAATAATATGTCCATTCTGTGATCAACAATTAGTGGAAGTTGATAAAGTGGTTGAGAAATGCTGTAGTGAACAGGATGTGGAAACTGTAAATGGTATGAATACCTGTTTGAATTGTGGTTTAGTTAATGGTTATGATTTTGTCATAGAGAACTTCAACTTCTATGATAAAATGCATTTGATACGAAAAAAATCGGTATATCATAGGAAATACCATATTGAGAATGTGATAAATAGTATATATTTTAAGACTAATATCCAATTGACTTTTCAACAAAGAGAGAAGATCCATAAAATATTTATTGAGATTGGTAGTGTTCTACATGGGGTTGATGATGGACGCAAACGGATGATCAGTATTAAATTTATTATAAAGCAATTATTCAAGATGATCGGACTTCCTCACAATGATATTAAAGTGACGAAATCAAAGAAAAAATTGAAAGATTATAAACAATATTGGAAAAAGGTGATATCATTGAAAGGTGATAGAATCCAGTTGATAATTAACAAGTGAATTTTTCATCGTATTTACTAAGATACTTATCAATAATGGGACTGTTGTCTGTCACATAATCATCAATATTCTTCATTGTATTATAAATTTGAGATGAATTGTAATTTCCACTTCTCATCATATCCTTTATCTCTTTCAGAAGATGTTGATAGCTTTGATAAGCATAAGTACAATTTTGGATCTTGAGATCAAGGTTTTTATGTGACATCCAACCCTGAATTAAAAGTGCTGCTGTACTGATTGCAATCAAACTGATGCCGCCAGTTGCTATGCTGCTTGCTAAACCTCCAGATGCAAATATGATTGATAATGAGTTGCCTAATAATTTCCATTTTTTGAAACGTTTCAATGCCAGCTTGTAAGCAAAACACTTTTTATGATATGTTTGGTAGTAAGATTTTAATTCTTCAACCTGTTCTTCTGTTAATTCATCTGAAATGTGATTCCAGTTGAATATGTTTTTCAATGGTCCTTTATTGTGAATTGTACCGTTCAAAATGTTAATACTTCTTCGTGACTCTTTCATATGTTAATAGTTTATATATTTATCTCAAATATTTTATGAAAAATGATTTAACGATGCATAAATTTAATGGAAAACGTTGCATAATTACCCCCTTTTAAAGTTGTTCCACCATATCTCATACTCAAATAAATGTATGGATTGGTATTGATGTCAATGTGGAAAATAGTATTAAGAACAAATGGAGTCCAACTAGATTTTTGTATGATGGATAAACTGAAAACATCTCCATTATTGATTCTGAATTCATTATTAATTCCTTTATAAAAATCAGTGTAAATAATATGGTAAAAACCGGAAATTGATAATTGAATATGAGTCTTTTGGGAAGAAACGATTTTGAATGGATAAACATCAAAATCTCCAAACTCAACATAGTATTTTTCATTATGAATTAAATTATATGTGTAATGATTATATACATTTCTTAAAACCAATTCATCCACTATTGTTTTTAAAGTATCTAATTGTTTTTTATTGATAGCATCACCATTGGAAGTACCATCAGCGACTCCAGTTATTTTATTATTCTTCATATCGATTGATGCTTCATATTTGATTGGAAAATAGTCATAATAATAAAGACGATCCCAAAGATTTACTGATACATTATTGACATAACCTTTCACACCGTAAACAACAACATAATTGGTGGTCTGAGGATCGGTTTTACCTTTTAATCTGATGTCAATATCCAGATCATCAAAACTGGGATTAAAAATGTTTTTAGAAAAATGGATGATGCTCCGTGTCTTCATTCCATCTATTCTAGAATTGATC
This sequence comes from Catalaphyllia jardinei, assembly GCA_022496165.2. NCBI lineage: Eukaryota > Metazoa > Cnidaria > Anthozoa > Scleractinia > Caryophylliidae > Catalaphyllia > Catalaphyllia jardinei. The sequence continues at coordinate 23,697,700 of CM042746.1, read as the reverse complement.
TTTCCCACAGATAGAGATCCACTTGATGCATTTATCTCATCAATTGTGATACCATCTTCAACATACATTTCATAAACCATTGTATAAGAACCTTTTGGTAGATATACCAAATCAATTGACAATCTGGTACTATAATAACCTATACTTGAATCATAATCAATTTTGAATTCGTAAGCTTTTTTATTCACTGAATGAAAATCTTTATTCTGAACTCCAATTTTATGAATGTCATCATCATCTGCTTTGAATTCATCATTATCCATCACTCTTTTGAAGACATTTTCTTTATCGATTGACTCTATGAAATTTATTTCAGACGCTTTTATTTTCTTATCAATTATACCATCTATAATTGTATTATTATCAACAATTGCATTAGCGACAAATTTTACATTGGTGGCATATGTGGCTTGGTAATCTTCTGGTTCTTTCAAATTAATTATATTTTGATTTCCCATATCTAAATTTCCAGTCATTGCTTCACTTCCATCTGTTAATAAGTAATCTATCTCAGAAATGAAACGGACTAAATAGTCTCGTGTACTTTTTAAAAGTTCAAAATTGACAGCTTTATGTTTTATTTGTTCATAATTTGGATTTTCTCCATCGTCTTCAACAATAATTGTTTTAACATTATCAATGAAATGTTCATTGCTACTGTGCCATCAACATTAATAAATTTGTCTGTATTTGCAGCATGTGGTATTTTAGCAATTTGAGAATCAACAAATGCTTTACTAACTAAACTGTTATCATCAAAAATACCATCATAATAAGGTTCACAATTTTTTATTATATTTTGATTGAGATCAAAGTATTGTTTTCCATCTTCATCTTTAAATTTTATAAAATTTGAGTTCAAATATCCTTTATTGACAACACTTCTCAAATATTTTATTATAACACTTTATTCATCATCTGGTTGATGATCAGAGACATTTTTTACATTGAGAATATAATTGTTTTCCATATTTAGATCTCCAAACATTGGTCTGCTTCCATCTCTGGGAAGTAATGGTGTGGTGTCAATATTGATTTTTGATATTTCACTATCAACATATGATTTAGTGGCTTTGTCAGCAATGGCAATGTCCTGCTTAGCGTTTTCAATGTCAACATACTTCTTATTAGCAGCATTAGCGTATGCTACAGGATAATCTAAACCATCAATAAGATTGCCATTGAGATTCAAATTCTCAAAATAGAGAATCATATGATTATCAACAACATCACGAACATTAAAAATGGTATGGTCGAAACTTGTCGACTGTTTACCTTTAATCACTCTTGAATAAAATAGAAATTTTATATTTTTATTGTAATGAGAACCATAATATCTAATTTGGAATTTTATCCCATCATTTACTCCAACTCTTCCATCAGTAGTGAATTGAATAATTGATTTAGTATATTGATTAGATATTTTGTCACTATCGAATGTATTAATCGTATAATGACTATCACCATGGACATTAAAAACTATTGTATCATCAACAAGAAAACCACCATCATCACCAATAACAAATATTTCAAAAACGGAGGTATAAGTACCACTCTCTAATTGATTACCTTTCATTTTTATACTAGACCATGCTTCTCCACTAAAACCAGTATCATCACCTTCTTTCTCAACTATATAAGTATCATTATGCGCTTTACGATTTTAAAAAAAATGGTCTGGTGATGTATTTGGTGGTGACCCTACAGTTAATTGACTCTTGTCACCAAAGTCTTTATAAAATTGGAAACTTGGTTGTAAATGATAATTATTTTGACTGATTTGAGTATTTTCTTTAATACTTTTAAATTAACAGCATCATTATCGTCAATTGAGTCAGCTATGTCAGTTAATCGTTTTCCATCAATATCATAATTACCATTATCAGTTAACTTGAATCCAACACCAGGAGGTCCTTTCGGTCCTTGTGGTCCTGGTGCTCCTCGTTCAGAAGTTTTGATCTGACTAATATGATCGTTTCGTGAATAGTCATTGAATATTCCCATATACTAATAAATTATATATTTCCATAAAAGTTTCTCTTCACTTTTTTCATTGGTTTGTCTACATAGCAGAAAGAGTATGGTTTGTCGGTTGCTTTGATGTATTTTTCTTTATCAATTCCTAATTCTTGAGATATCAAATTTCTTTCTCTTGATGATGGAAAATCATACAAACAAAAATGGCTGCAATTCAATCTAATCGCTTTAGGGCATCCGTAAAAAGATTGTGTGAGATATATTACAGAGCAGTTTTTATGTCGTCCTTGAATGAAATAGTCTATCAGAGGTTTCTGTACTTTTTCACACACATAATCATCAAATATAACACCTCTCTGTATATCGGTGTCTTGTAGCTGGTCGACAGGTATGATTTCATCATTGCTCGCTACCAAACCCGGGTAACCAACATGTTCACTTATTCCACTCATCTTTTCAATTAAATTTATATACTTATCTTGATCCAGATTTTTGGCATACAAATGGATCTGATCATAATAAATCAATGGATGTTGTAAAATATGACTCAATAAATTTGTTTTACCTGATCCAGAATTGCCAGCCAAAAGCAGCCTAAATGTATTCTTCGGCATGTATTCATACAATTGTTTGAAATCATTATTTGATTTATAACCACTGTCGTAGTTGGGTATGTCCATGTATATTATTGTGTTACATAAGTTGAGATAAGTTGAGATAAGTTATTTAATCTAATATACTAATATATGGATATTGAACAAATTCAAAAGCTTGTCAACAATAAAATTGAAGCTGGTAATAAGGTAAAAGAAGTCCGAAAAGTTATCAAGGCTTATCAGACACAAAGAGAGGATCAACAACGGGGTTTGATGGAAACAATTGAACCTTATACTGAGTATAAAAAAGAAATCAGAGAAGAAACCACGAAAGAAGCCGACAAAAAACAAGAGGAACTCATCGAACAGTAAAAACAAAATCAAGAAAAACTAGTTGAAGCCATTGAATTTAATCCTAAAAAGGCTATCACATTGGAAGGTAAAAAATTGCCGACCTTAGATTGGGATCATTATGAGGGTGAAGATAAAGGTGAACCAGAAAATAAGTCACCTTATAAGTCAGATATTGATAAGGGTTTTACAATTAATGAGATTAAAATGATGATTGATAAAGAATTATCACCTCGTTCCAAAATATATGAATCACACATCAAAGGATCAATCAACTTGGATGACTATAACAAAGAGATTGGAGAAAAAAATCAAAGATCTCGGAAGAAAGAAAGGACATTTGTCGAAAACTGAAAAAGCGAAATCTAAAAACAAAGAAGGAATTGATAATTTGACCAAAGAAATTGAATTGTTACAAAAGTACAAAAAAAGAATAGGTATTATAGAAGAAGGCGTGAAAACAATCGGTATTACAGAAGAAGGCGTGGAAACAAGCGGTGAAGGCATCTATACACAGAAAAAGAGAAACGCCTATAAGATATCACAAAATGGACAGTATGGTGGTCTGGTTATCGATCTTCCAAAACTACATGGGCATCTGAAAGTTGTGGCTCACAAGAATGGTAAGAAAGTATATGACAAACAAGCTGACTTTGACACACTTGATCTTCTAACAAAACGATTCAACAACAGAAAGAAATACTCTGAACTAGCAAGATCTGTGTTCAATGACCTCAATAGACTGAGTGAAATACCGATACATAGAACATCCAACAAGAGTAGTGTATATAAGAGTGGTACCAGCACATCCTATTAAAAAGGTAAAAAACAGAAGGGAAAAACAAAAGCAAAGGAGGTGAGTGAAGGGTATAGAGAAAGCGCCAAAGCACATATTATTAAAAAATATAGAAAGCTAAGAGAAACCAGGGCGGGTTTTTCTACCTGTAACAATTGTATGGCCTTTAATTTTTGCTTCATATAACATTTTATAGTATTCTTTAACCATCAAATCTATTTCTTCATTATCAGCTATATAAGGATAAATTTCATATCCATGAATAACTGGTTTATCCCTTCTAGGAATATAACGATAAATTTCATATTCATGAATAACTGGTTTATCAATAATTTCATCATTTCTAGGAATAACTGGTAATTTTATTTTATCATTTTGAATATAGTTTTTATCAATATAATTATAGCCTTTAGGTCTTGAAACAACAATACCATTTTTTGTCTTAATTATATTATTTTTGTGCTTGGGAATAACCTTTGGTTTAATCATTGGGATTTTTCTATTTTGAAAATTATAATATACTCTTGCGACTGTTGCTTCTGCTTCAGGATCCATATAATATATAATAGAGTATCATTTTTTATAATAAGTTAATATTTTATTATTTGCATGACTAATTTTGTTTATTAATTCTTTTTCTAATTTAAGAATCTTAGGATTTCTAAATTCATCTAACATAATAGATAGATCTACATTTGTTTCTGAATTAAAATCAACTTCATTATAGATAAAGAAATATTGTAGATTATCTATAAGAAATTTTCTATACAATGAAATTTGTCTTTTTAAATGATTAGTATAAAATTGTAGCATATTAACAGGCATATAATATAATTATTATAATTTATTCCGTATATTTTTTATCATAGTGTTTTTTATACTTATCAACAGAGGGGCACATATCAATAAAGAAATTATCAAGATTACAGATATCATTAATCAAATCTTCATTATTAAATGAACCAAGTCTCAATGCTCTCTTTATTCGGACTAATAGATGTGCATAGCTTTGATAAGCATACTTGCAGTTATTCATGTTTTCGTTAACGTTTTTATAGTCAAGCAAACATTCAATTAACATAGAACCACCAAGAGAAATAATAGTCAAAATAGATCCTGAGACAATAGCTGATGCAATACCGCCACCGGCAATGGCACCTGAAAACAATCTTGCTGCATATTTAATATTTCTGTAATACCTATGAGCTCTCTTATATAAAAACCATTTTAGATGAATTGTTTTGTAATAACCCATCAATTCATCGATTTGATCGCTATTCAAGTCTTGTGAAATGTGATTGAAATCGCAAATTTTTTTAGTCATATTTATAAATAAATACAGGAAAATTATTTATAAATGTGAAGAGCTGCTGCATTGATTATGAACAATGCATTCCTGAGCGCCCCAGAAAAACGAAGCGACTAAAATAAAATTTTCTTTTCGTAAACATTGGCCGTTTCTAGGTCGCTCAGGAATGTATGACGTCAAAGAACATTCTAGAAAATTATAAGTCAAGCTCTATAATTAGACTTATTATAGTATGTGTGACATTGCTGTTAGTTTTACTTTTAAAATTAACTCTATCACCTGGACTTAATTCAATAGGTGTATTAAAAGCAGCTGTAGTTGAGAAATGTCCAGAAGGTTTTGTGATATAATATTCGTTTCCTACTTCATTACCATTTACAATTACTGCTACTACAATTAATTCAGGAGCGTTATTGTTTAAAGTAGATGATAAAGCACCATATAAAATTCTAGAAGAAATAGGAATTGGAAAGCCATAGTTTTGACCAGTTGCTCCATTTCCGAAAGACCATTCAAAAGCATTGATAGAGAGAGGTCCAAAATCTGCACTGTCTGTTTTGTTTCTCTCGAGTGAATCTATTGTATTAGATAGGGTTGTTATGTCTGAAGCATTTCCTTTCAGATTTATAGCTGTGTTAAAATCTGTTAAGTTGACTTTACTGGCTAATTGGTTGTCAACATAGCTCTTTTCAGCTTTATTGTTTTGATGAACAGTTAAAGTGTTATTGATAATGTTTAGATCGCTCGCTTCTAACTTATCGCCTAAGGCTGTTTGAACATCTGTCACTTTTGCTTTTTTAGCTAATTCATTGTTTACGTAAGTAGTTCCAGCTTTATTTTTTAATAAATCCGTGACAAATTTTTTAGTGGTCGCGTCACTGTTATCTACTGGAGCAGATACATTAGTTAATCTCCGGTTTTTAATATGGAAATGCTGGTCGGCTGTCAAAGTGAAACCAATACCTCTATCTCCCTTTTCACCCTTAACTGCTTTTACCTCTAGTTTTTGTTCTCCATTAATGAAACCCATATATTAAGAGAGACATTAAATATTTTTAAATAATTGTTCCTTCACTCTCTTCATATTTAGTAACATCAGAATAAGCATCGCTACGAGTATTATATAAATTTTTAGTTATTAAAGCTCTATTAATACTAAAAGGAGAATCTGACACATATATAGTCCAAAAATTTTGATTTTGGCTCTGGAAATGTGGATGTGTTACAGTGAATGAACTAGTGCTACCGCTAAAAATAAAATTCATAGTTTCTCTTTGGACAGTTAACCAAAAATAGAATTTTTTTCCTTTGGCCTTATTTGGAATATTGATACTTCTTAAACTTGGCTCATTCATTAAGGGATTTCTGGAAACTACTACTCTATCTTTGCTAATAAAAATATAGATAGGATAAGAGCCCCCTTTCCAATGTAAAGTTATTATCATAGCGCCAGTTACAGTGGCTTTATGTTGAAAGCTTAAATAAAAAGTGACAACTCCCTCGTTATCCCCATTTGTCTGATATGAAAAATTATTTGGAGTTTTTGATGCAGTAGAATCAGGGAAATAAATCCCTTTTATTAATGAAAATCTTCCATCATTTCTTATTAAATTTCTATATATAGCTTTAATTAAATTACCATTTTTGTCTAATTGTGTTTGTAGATCAGAATGGACTGTCCCTATAGAACTCTGCAAATTTGCGACTGAAGTTTGGAAATAATTTTTAAAATCATTTAACTGTTTAAAATTGATAGCATCACTATCTTCATTTCCTTCTGGAAGGTTTTTAATTTGTTTATTATTCATATCGATAGGAGCTTCAAAATTGACCACATCATTATGGAAGTAATACAATCGGTCCCAGAGATGAATCGAAACATCATTCTGGTAACCTCTAACACCATAGACTACCACATAAATATCTGTTTTAGGGTCTGACCTACCTTTAAGACGAATATCAATATCTAAATCATCAAAACTAGGATTGATAATACCCTTATTAAAATGTATCACACTTCTTGTGTTATTATTTACTATTTTGCTATTAATTTTACTGACAGAGAGAGTGCCACTAGATGCATTAATTTCATCAACAGAGAGTCCATCCCTAATATACATTTCATAAACTATAGTATAGTTTCCGATTGGTAAATAAACTACATCAATACTTAGTCGAGTACTATAATAACCTAGACTTGAGTCATAATCAATTTGAAAATGGTATGTTTTTTGATTTACTTTATGATAATCTTTATTTATGAGTCCAATTTTATGAATATCACTATCATCCTCTTTGAAAAGGTCATCATCCATTACTTTTTTGAATACATTTTCTTGGTCAATTGATTCAATTGCTCTCTCTTCTGACTCTTCTATAGCTTTATCAACATAAGCTTTATCAACATCAGGTGTTGGCACTTTTGCTATTTCTGAATCAATATAATTTTTATTTATAAAATCTCTATTATCAACATATCTTTTATTTACCGCATCTCTCCCATCAGTTGGGTCTGCTAATCCCTTTACCTTTTTATTTACTATCTGACCAGCATTGGGACCACTCTGCGCAGTGTATTGAAAATTAAGGTCGCCAGTCATATTATCACCTTTTACTAATACTCTATTAAAAATTAATGTTTTAAGATATGCTCTCTCTTTTTCAAAAAAATCAAAGTTAACTGCCCTCTTTAATATTTCTACCCTATTATCAGGGTCACCATCTCTCTCAATAATTGTGGCGAGATTATCTATGTATTTATTACCCATATTTAAATTACCACTCATAACTCTCGAACCATCTAATTTTAATAAATCTGAAGTATCTACCGAAGGAATTTTAGCAATTTTTCTATCTACATATACTTTACTAACAAGATCATTATCACTAAATAAATTATCAGAATATGGCTCTGTGTTCTGAACTTTTTTTCCTCTTAAATCAAAAGCCTCAGTACCATCAGCATTGCTCTTTAACTTGATAAAATTCTCATTTAGATATTCTTTATTTACAGCGCTATATAAATCTTTTCTCTTATCTGCTAATGAATCAGTATCTTTGTGATCATCTACGTTTTTTATTTGAAGAATATGATGAGTATCCATTTTGAGATCACCTGTCATAGACCTACTACCATCTAACTTTAGTAGATTTGAAGTGTCTACTGATGGGATTTTAGCTATTTCATCATCAACATATCTTTTTGTTACCCCATCATTATCATTTGTTGGATTACCAACACCAACTATTTTATTTAAATTTAAATCTATTACACTATTTCCATTTCTTTTCATAATTAATCTACCACAATCTTCTATTCTATTATTATCCATATCAATATGCCCATTCATTGTTCCTCCAGAAAGAGGCAATAATTTATCAGTCTCAGTATCAACATAACCTTTAGTTGCAGCATCATCAGATTGGACTGGATTAGCTAAACTCTCTATTTTATTTCCATCCATATTGATATTTTCAAAGAAGAGTATCTCATAGTTATCATCTGTATCGGGTATCTCAAATATTCTATCATCAAATCCTGTGCCATGTGAACCTTTTATAACTCTTGTTTGAAACTTAAAATTCATTGATGGGTCTCTCTTAAATACTACAATACGAAATCTTATTTTACCCTCAGATCCATCACTTGAGAATCTTATATATGACTTTGTTATAATACCATTCTTTCTGCTTGCAAAACTATAAAGTCTAAACCCATCAGATGCACTAACATTGAATATATGAGTATAATCAGTTACACCAGTTATCTTTATTAATGATGTATATATACCATCTCTTAACTTATCTGACTTCATTTCAAGTTCTAGAAATGTTTGACCACCAAAGTCATTTGTTGTACCAGATGGAGATGTTTCATAGAAATTATTTGATAGAGTTAACTCAACACCTGACTTAAATATCTTTAAACTTGGTTGTAAATGAAAATTATTTTCAGTAATTTCAGTATGATCTTTTAATTTTTCATAATTAACAGCATCTTTATCATTTATTGGGTCAGCTAAATTAACTATTTTATGTGATTTTAAGTCAAGATCAGAAGTTAAAACTTTATCTAATTTTAAGTTGAGATTATCATCAGTGTATTTTTTAGTAGATGCATCATTATCATGGACAGGTGCTTCTACATTTGTTAATCTCTTTCCATCAATATCAAAATTACCATCATCAGTAAGATTAAATCCAATTCCAGGAAGCCCTCTCTCTCCTACTCCTCCACTTTTGTTTACATTTTTTTGTTCTAATAATCCATTACTATATCCCATTATATAGTAATAGATTGTTTTATTTTTTAATTGCTTTATCTAATTATTGTGATTGAGATGATTGTGATTGTGATTGTGATGATTGAGAAGGATAATAACTACTATCATCACTATCTGAACTTTCTAAACTGTCATATAATAAAAATTCTTTATAATCAAAAGATTGAGAATCATTATCTGAAAGTTCTTCAAAAGATTGTGATTGACTTGAATCTGACATATATAATAATATTTTATTTTATTTTTAAATGTCTTCATTGAAATTTTTTTTAATATTCTTATTTATTTTGTCTATGTAAGCAAAACTGTAAGGTTCAGAGGTTGCTTTGAGAAATTTACCTTTATTAACATTAACTTCTTTACACATTCTTGAAGTCTCTGCGAAGGATGGACTATCAAATATGCAAAAATGAGAACAATTGAGGCGTATATCTTTTGGAGTTAGATAATAAGATTGGCTTAGATAGATTACACTGCAATCTTTATGACGACCACCAATAAAATATTCTACAAGAGGTTTTTGATTCTTTTCACAAACAAAGTCATCAAATATAACTATTTTTTGATTATCACCATCTAGTTCTGATAGAGGTGTTATTTCATCATTGCTAGCTTCAATAACATCATATCCCACCTCTTCAGAGATAGGTTGGAATGTATCCATTAGTTTTTGATATTTTGGTTGTTCTAGATTTTTTGAGAATAAGTAAATTTTATCAAAGTAGAGAAGGTTGTAGAGCATATGCATAAGAGTGTTAGTTTTACCACAACCGCTTGGTCCACAGATTAACATTCTAAAAGTGTTAGATGGCATAAAAGGTTTTAGCCTTTTGAATTTTTTTCCTTTGTTGTTTTTAGCATTTGTATCATAGTTTGGTATTTTCATCTATAACTTATATGAATTTATATTTTTATAAATCCAAAATAATTAAATATAACATTACATTCTATGAATTTATAAAAATTATAAATTATGTTAATATATGAGTCTAAGAAAATGGAAAGAATTAGCAGATAAAAAGACCAATACTGGTAACATGAAGAGAAAACTATTTGATGAAATAACAGAAGAGAAGATAAAAAGTAAAACAACTGATCAAGCTATTGCAAAGACTTTTAGGTTAGATAAGCTTGATCAAATAGCTGAACAAACTAAACCTAAAAAGAGAGTCCGATTTCAAGTACCTAGAGTGAATAAAGATGGAGGTATTGATTATGCACCAGAAGTAGATCCTTATGAAGATATGGATGTAGAGGGATTGCTAAATCTAGAAGATTATGTGGGACCACAAGCAGAAAAACAAATAGCAAATATACCAAAAGAACCACCTAAATATCAAATGGATCCTAATCTTTGGCAAATTCCTGATGACCCCCCTCCTCCTGAATATGAATCATTATTTCCTAAAGCTATAGAGGGACCTCCAGAAGAAGATGATGAAGATGAAGATGAAGGTGAAGCTCCAATAGCGGAAGCTGAAGATGATGAAGATGAAGATGAATATGAAGAAGCTAATAAGGTTTTTGATGTAATAGGTATCCCTAATTATAATGATGTAGATAAGAGATTAGCTGAAGAAGAAATGAATGATACTAAAAGAAAAAGATATCTTCGAAAAGTAATTGAAGATGCAGAAAGTGTGAGAAGAAAGATTACACCTCAAAAATCAAAAGCAACAAAAGATTATAAAGCTGGAAGAATATCATTAGATCAAAAAAATCTTAGACATAGGGAAGTTGGTAAATTAGAAAAACAGTTAAAAGCTTACAGGCAATTCTATGAAAATAAACTTTATTCATATAAAGGTTCTGGTCTAGGTACCCGAAAAATTCAAAGAGGAAGTGGTGCCTTTTTCTTTCATAATGCTAAAGAAATGCTAAATAAATTGAATCTAATTATTGCAGAAATGAAAGCAGGAAATACAAGCCTTGATATGAGAAACATGGGTGTAACTGTCTTAGATGCACTTTTACATGCCAAACATATCAATAAAAGCCAATACCAAAAAATAATAAAGAAACACTTTGCTTAAAAAATATTTTGCTGTTTAATCATATATGGAAAGAGAAATAACATTAAGTAGTTTTTCTGCAAAAAACGAACCTGGAAATAGACCAGGTGATTTTACAACAATATTTACACCAACAATCATATTAGACTCAAACTCAACCTACTATATTGGTTTAAACAGAATTATCTCAATGTTTTTTACATGGACAAATGTTAATTCAGAATATGATAATCAAAAAATATCATTTAGTAAAGATAATGGTAATAGTTGGACTGATATTGATTTTCCAAAAGGAGTTTGGTCATATAATGATTTTGACAATTATGTTAAATCAAAGACAGTAGAAGATGGAGATGGAAATAATCCAAACTATCCAATCTCACTCAATTTTGATGAGCCAACTTTTCGAACAATTATAACTTTAGATACAGGTTATCAACTTGATTTAACTAAATCTAATTTTAATAAGCTTATAGGATTTGATAAAGAGATTTTAAAAGATGAAGAAAATATTGGAAAGAGAGTACCAAATCTTACAGAAGACACTGATATTTTAAATATACATTGTGATTTAACAAGCACTTCATTAGTTGATGGTGGAGAATCAGATATTATTTATAGTTTTGGTACAGGAACTTTAAGTCAATCGTATGCATTTACACTTGAACCAAAACGTATTGTTTTTAGTCCAATAAATACAACAACTATTTCAAGTATACGTATCTATGTAAGTGATGGATTAAGAAGACCAATCTATTTTAATAATTCAGATACTGCATTTTCATTAATATTAAAAAAAATAAGTAATTAATATTATATGCTTAACAATTCAATGCCAAAATCACGAGAATTTAGAAAGATGTATCATCCATCTCTTGGAAGATATGTTTATGTTCACAGAGGACATGGTCTTATAGTTGATAATATTATGAAGCCACTTGGTGCAGCTGCTAGTGAAGTTGGGAGTGCTATTGGTAGTAAAGTTGTTAGTACATTATCTAAAGCAATAGGAAGAAAAACTAAAAAAGAAACTAAAGAAGAAAAAGAAGCAATAGAAGAAAAATCTGGTGATCTTATAAGAAAGATGTTATCTGAGAATATTGAAGAGACAACACCACACCCAGCAACAAAAAGGAAAAAACCGAGCAGAGCTAAAGTCAAAATGACACAACAAGAAGTTAACACATTAATTAATAATCTCTTATATGATTGAGAGTAAAAACAACAATATTAAAAAAAATTATTTTTTAAATATATATATGTCATTTCGATCATCAGAAAACGTTCAGAGAAATGAAGAAGTCAGATTTCTTCTTGAAAGCAATATAAGAGCTCCTGCTAATACTACAGAGCAACAAAAAACGGTTATAAATTTGTAATAAATGATAGAAGCTCTTTTTATGATTGGTATAATGCTTATTTTGAAGTGCAATTTCATCTTGATCTCAAAGCAGATGGAGGAGATAATGCTGCTATAACAACAACACTTTTATGTGGTTCACATTCACTTATTAGACATCTTGTTATTAAGAGTGCTGGTAAAATTATCTATGATACTGATAATCTTCATCTTATTACTTTTGCAAAAAATCTATTAGAATATTCAGATGATTATGCTAGAAGTGTTGCTAAAAATAGTTTTTGGTATCTAGATAGTAGTGCAACAGCAGTAGATGCTGAAAATCGAGGTTTTTTAGCAAGAAGAACATTAACATCAGATAGAAAAAGAGTTAATGTAAATATCCCTCTAAACAGATACTCTTTCTTTGAAGAATTAGAAGGAAGGATGTTACCTCCAATGCAACTTGAATTTGAAATAGATTTAAACCCTGATGCTGAAGCACTTTTTGGTGCAGGTGCAAATCATGGAAATGTTAGATTACTAATTGATCGATTTTACCTATGGGTTCCAAGATTACAACCAAAAGATGCTCTAATGAGTAAATTTCTATCTGATTTTCAAAAACCAACTAAATGGAATTACTTAAGAGAAATGTATCAGAGATCAGATCTAACAAATACAAGTGGAGATTTTAGAATATCAGCATCTATTGATAAAGTAAGATATGTATTTGTCTATTTACAGAGAAATAAGAATAATTTAATTGGAGAAAATCCATATATATATGATACATTTAAACTAAATGCAGGTGATGCTGCTAGTACTCTAACTAGTTGTAGACTTGAATATGGTGATGGTGTATTTTATCCTGAAAGGGACTTTGACCATGAGATTAAAACTAGAATATTTAATGCTCTAATGGGTTATTCATGGAAAAAGAATGATTATAATACTGGAACACAATTAAATATCGCTAATTTCGAATCTATTTATCCTCTTATCTTTTTTGATCTAAGTTATCAAGCTGATGGTGTAAGCAGAGATCCTAAACAACTTATACTTAAAATATATGATTAACACTAATGATGGTGATAGGTTTAGGGTTCATGCTATTGTTCTTTATGAAAAAGATGTTGTTGTTGATAAAGTGGGAGATCAATTAGTTATTGTATAAAACACCCTCATGAAAAAAATAAAAAATAAAAAAATAATTTAAAAAAAAATATTTATTAATCATATAGAATGAAAGTAAACAAAGTAGAGAACAAAGAGAAAAAAGAAGAAGAAAGAGAAGAACAAAAGAAAGATGGTTATGTTATAGTTGATTTTTTAGATATAGATACTAATAGTATTACTTTTGGTACACCAAAGAAAAACAATTATAACGGATTACAAATACCTATTTTATATGATGGTTGTACTATGTATGTTAAATACGAAGGTATAACACCATTTGGTTTACAAGAAAATTTAGATAAGAATAATAATTATTTAGGTACTAGTATGCAGATTAATTTAGATGATGATAAATATTTAGAAAAAAGTAAAGAGTTAGATGAATTCTTTATTAATACTTTTTATAAAAATAAATGGGGTTTATCAAAAAGTACACCAATTGATAATATTAAAGGTTATGATGAACATGGTCAAGGTGGATTATGGAAAAGAATATGTAAAAAACCTTATAAAGTAGATAAAGTAACAAAAGAGAGAGAATATCTCCAATATCCATCTAAAATGGAATTTAGTCTTTTTTATAAAAAAGATAATCTAGAAACTACTTTTTTTGATTGTGATAATAATAAAACAGATACTTTTGATGAAATAGTTAGTAAATGTCATGTTAAATTTATTGCTGCATGGTTTTCTTTATGTAGAGGTACTTTTGGTTTAACCTTAAAGCCTAAATTAATGCAAATTAAATATAAACCTAGAGTAAATAAATTTACTGAATGTTTGCTAATTGATAGCGATGATGATGATAGTAGTGGTGAAGATAATACTGAAAGAATTATTTCATTACATCCAGAGAATTGTTTTGATTTTAGCGATTAGTTTGTTTTGTGATTAGTTAGTGATAATTTAAAAAATATTATTTATGAGTTAAAAAAATTTAATTCATAATTAATATAATGTCAAAAAAATTAGTTAAAATTAACGTTAATCTTTCAAAAGGTCAAATTACAAAACTTAAAAGAGCTTATAAAAATAGTGAAGAAATAGGTATAAGATTAAAAAATAAAGATTTAACTGGTAGTCATACTCTACTTGTTTCAAATAATATGGCTTATAGAGTAGAAAAAGCTAGAAAAAATGGAACTGGTGCTCTTGTTAAAATTCCAAAGACTAATATTAGAAAACAAGCTGGATATGGTATTGCAAGTAGTATATTACCTATATTGAGAAATTATGGACCTATGCTTGCTAAAACTGCTGGTTTATCAGCTCTTGCTGGTGGTGTGGGTGAAAGTGTTAGACAGATTGTAAAAAAAATAAGTGGTGGACAAGTATTTAAAGTACCAAATAGTGAGCTACATAAACTTGCAACTATGAGTGAATTGCTTACTAAACCACAGATTAGAGATTTAGCTGATGCTTACAATAATAATATGGATTTAATGTTTAAAATTAATCAAAAGCAAGTTGGTAATGGTATAGGTACTATTTTAGCAAGTATTGGAATACCAATGATTTTAGATTTATTTAGAAAAGGAAGGGGAGTTAAAGGAGGTGCAATTATGCCAATGAGACCACCTCCATTCATTGGTACATGGGGTGAGGGAGGTCCAAGAATCGGTACACCACCTTCTTCTAAATGAGGTGGTAAAAAAAAAAATAACAAACGAAGCAGCTTATTATTATTAGGTTCAAAATTAAAATTTAAAAAAACAGTTCCATTAAGTAATTTTGATCTTTTAGAATGGTGTAAATATTTAGGTATTCCTATTAAAGATGTATTGAGTAGAGATGTTACACTACCTCATAATCATAAATTAGCTATATTTATCTATAATTTAGAACCACATTATATGAGTGGATCTCATTGGGTTGCAACTTATGTTAGAGATGGTGTTATTAATTATTTTGATAGTTTTGGTATGCCACCTTTTCAAGAAATAGTAAAACATGCTAAGATGAAAAATTTAACTCTTTTACATCAAAACATGCAGATTCAAAACTTATATACCTCTACTTGTGGTTATTTTTGTCTTTACTTTCTTAATGAAATGCATAAAGGCACAAATTATTGGGATCTGCTAAGTGTTTTTAAAAAAGATACAAATTATAATGAAAAATTTATAGAAAAGTACTTCAAACACCTCGAGACTTAATCTCATTATTTAATGCCATTTTTAGTAATGATTTATTTTTTTCTTTTGTTAAATCTTTTGCAAATTTTACATATTTTTCTTCTAGTTTTCTTTCTCTATCTATTGGTTTACCTTCTTTTTCTATTTTTTCTTTTTGTAATTCTCTAGCTCTCCTTATTAGGCTACCTCTTGCTTTATTTAAATCTTTTTTTACTGATTCTTTATGTTCTTTTGCTTTTCTCTTCTCTTTTCTATCACATAATGATCTAAAAACATTTTTGTATCTTTTATAAACACCTTTTACCTCTGCATATAACATCTCTAAATTATAAATATCATTTATTAATTCATTAACATCCATATATAAATAGAATTTAAAAAATTTTTAATATAAGTCTAGTTACTTAAATAAAATTATAATTTAAATATTATATATGAAATCTTATTGTGTAAAACAAAAAAAACAAACTGAGTGTGTTCCTGGTAGTGAGGTGAGAGTTGTTACTAGTAATAGTATTTTCCTGCGTTTGACAGCGGAATTAGCAGGAAAATATGCTCTCATCGTTATCTTTGTTTGTTTGTGCGTTGGTATGTGGGGTATTTTGGCGGGTGTATATATATTAGCTGTGAAAGAGTGGGTCTTTCATCTCGGTCTCGCTTTCCGGCGTTCGTGTTTTGTTTTTATTGTATCATATATTTTTGTTGCCGTGTGTGTCTTTTTCTTTTCCTCTTTTTCCTTTTTGTAGACGTTTTTAAGTCCGCCATGTGGTCGAACCTGCAGGCTGCGGTTCCTCGGGGCGACTTTGAGTTAAGATTGTTAGCCGATTCGCTTCCTGATGTGGCTTTGGCGGGAAGAGCTCCCAGTACTGCTACCAAGTATTCCGCGACCTACGCCAGATGGAAGCGTTGGGCGCGCGATCAGGGCTTGCCAGCATTTCCTGCGTCTCCTTATCACTTCGCTCTCTATTTGCGTCACTTGATGGCGGAAGCTAGGACCGCTGCTCCCATAAAGTCTGCCGTTCATGCCATTGCTTGGGTTCACCATTTGGCTGGGGAGAGATCGCCTTCAGAGCACCCGTTGGTGAAGGATGTTCTTGCTGGTGCTCAGCGTCTTTTGGCCCAACATACGTGCAAGAAGGAACCTATTACCGTTGCTCAATTGGAACAATTAGTTAACTCTAAAGCCCTGTCGATGGCTTCTTTATATGACATTCGTTCTGTTTTAATTTGTCTGCTGGCCTTTGCAGCTTTTCTTAGATTTGATGAGCTTGCGAAATTAGTTCGCTCAGATGTTGAAATCGATAGTGAGAAGTTACAGTTGTTCATTGAGTCTAGTAAAACCGATAAATACAGGGACGGTGCATGGGTTGTTGTAGCTGTT
>CM042746.1:23675898-23676971 GCA_022496165.2 Catalaphyllia jardinei | reverse complement strand
CATGACCTCCGCGATACCGGTGCGATGCTCTACCAACTGAGCTATGACCAACTAAGCTATGAACGCTTAGGGTTTTCCCCCAGCAACTTCTGACAAGTCCTTGTTTACCTCAGCAAATGCTAAATTTTCCTTCAAATCTCTTCAGTCTCTTCGGTGAGCCCATAAATTCACTTGAATTGCCTAATCTCACAAGAAATATTCGCAAATATTTAAATAAATTAATGACCAATACTTCTGGTGAAATAAACTTGCAAAGTAAGCAGGATATTATTTGTCACGTAGCGAAAGTGAAACCTGCAACGTCGGCACATTATATGGCGGAAGCAATACCTTTTATAGCGTATGTAATAATCCAACGCTTCGATAAAGCCAGAAAAAATATATTTCACACACAGTGAAGAAAAAGTAATCACCCGAACATCTACCTTCTTGTTTGTTGTCTGCAAGCAGTCCTTGTTGATTCAGTGATGACTATAGACACGCAATCAACTGATCAATCTTTAGCACAACAACTGACAACGTCTACACATGAGCTGTTTACCCCTTGAAGCCGATTGCACCATAAACCCTAGCTGTGATGAAATCTTCGATGACATAATGGTCTTAATCTGGAACTTTTTCTGGGATATGTCTATATGTACCGATATGGGTACCAGCCTTATATGTACGTGCGCCAAGATGGCTGCCACGATTTATGTTGCTCCGAGATTTTTAATCTTTGTATCGCTGTTTATTGTTGTTTGCAGTCCTCTGTACGCCCAACCACTCTCTAACGGCAGCATTTTACCAGTTTGGTCTTTGTTGAGAGTAGTTAAGGGGGCTTATTGGCTCTGTAACCAATCAGAGAGCAGCATACAGCCCACGTGACTGCTCTCGACCAATCAGAGTACGAGATAGTCATTAGATGACGTACTTGATTTCTTTGCATCTAATTATCCTTTAGAAATGGCGGTGATCAATGAGAAAAGAGTATTTTGGGTCACGTGATGTATTCAAAAAGTCAGCCATGTTGGAAAACAGCCCACCAGCCTCGACAGAGGACCTGGGATCGGTCTCACAGATTTCCATAGCGA
>CM042746.1:23648398-23660898 GCA_022496165.2 Catalaphyllia jardinei | reverse complement strand
CATGATTCCTTCCTGAGAAGAGGAGGGTCTGTCAGTAGAGAGACTGATCGATGGGGACTTCAAAGACCACAAAAATTTATTAAGATCGGGATGGAAAATCCATTCGTTATCATCATCGTCAAATGCCTCGTCAAATGTCCGCTTGCCATTTCTGTTAGGAGCTTGCCACTGTTTGCGAGGCGGCGATTCTGAGCGGTGTCGACGGCGACTTGGTCTTGGGGTGTCCAGACGACACGGTGATAAAGAACGGGCACGTCGACGATTTGAGGAACTCATCTTAAAAATGTAAGATGAAATTACGAAAAGACTGTCAATTAAAATGATTCTGGAACGCGTAAGAAATGATTAGGCTGTTTTGATATATGAAATCGCCATCGGGGCAACAAAAATTTTACTTCATTAGATGAAACTATAGGTCGAGAGTCTAGAAGTTTCTCACAAAACACGCAAGGTCTGAAACTGTCATGTATCACTTCCCACCCCATGTGTAGGCGATCTTTAACATGTTGATGAATAGCGAGAGTTTGAATGTATTCTTGTAGTTCAAGAGGTAGCAAATCCCAGTAACTTACTTGTTTTCCTATGACCTCTTCCATTACGAAAACAGATATTAGCGCTCAATACACATCCAAGGATGTAGAGTGAAGTAACGGGTCTCGGATGACACTTATATACCTTTCTGTTTGTTCCAAAGCACCCTGGGACGGTGACCTCACGGAGAACCAATCCTAGACTTGCCCCACTCTTTTCTCGGTCAAAGGGGTAAAAATAGGGGTTGGGGGTACCTCCCGTTCCAAAGCATTCTGGGACAGTGACCTCATCGGGAAGCAATCTTAGACTTGTCCCACTATTTCCTCGGCCGAAAGGGTAAAAAAGAGGGGTGAGGGGTACTCCCCGTTCCAAAGTATCGTGGGACAGTGACCTCATCGGGAACCAAAACTAGACTTGTCCCACTCTCTTCTCGGCCAAAAAGGTAGAAAATAGGGGACACAGCTTGGGTGTAACGTGTAACTTTTATTGTAACTCAAAACCTCTTAGAAAAAGGTTGTACTCCTCTTAAGTCTTTAAAGTCAATTAAAATTGCATGTCTTTTACAACCTGATTGTTTACTTGGCTTGCTTTTGTTGGGGTATGAACAACTCTTGGGGTCGTGGATACCCTTCTCGAATTCCATGGAATCTACCCTCGTCCAGCCATGTTCTGGTTTTGCCTCGGGGTTCTTGATCCACCCATTGGAAGAAATCACACCAACGTTTGGGAAATTTGAAGTACAGTCTCCCTGGATTCTTCTCTGACTGGGACATGGACATGATCAATGGACGATGGCAGTAACACTTCATGATGTGCATGGGATTGGTCAGGTAGAAGTTGTGGAGTTGACATTTGGCAGACTCTAGGTAATGCTCAATGTCGTTCACACCACAGCTGACAAAACAATGGTTGAGAGGGCATTTGTAGTACTCCCAAAAACCTTAAAAAGTGTAGGTGTCTTTCTTCTCTAACGTGTCGTTGGGGTGTCTGGGACAAGAGTACAAGATCTGGGTGTCACTTCTGGTGGGTGGTGGCGGATTCATGAAAGGTTCTGTAGAGGTTTGAGGAGTATTAGAAGGGTCTTGCTTCCATTGCTGTGAGAGTCCATCCAAAAACTCTTGAGGGTCAAAGATTTCGCCTTCCTCCAGGACTTGCACTTCCACTATTTCTCCATTCTCTACAATGGGTGGGACTCCTTGATGTATCTTTTTAATGTCTATGAAATGAAAGGAAAAAATGTCATAACCCTAAAAGCGTGTTCTCTCTAAGCATGGTTTTGAGAATGTGAGTCACTATCCGCACGCGTCTGGGTTTGAGTTGTTGTCGTCTCAGATAATGTCTTTGTTTTTGCTCTTTCTTTTGTTCTCTTCGTTTTAGTGCGAAAGGTGTGTTTCGTTTTGCACAATCTTCTTCCAAAGTTAAATCCAAGAAATGTGTTTTTTTGGACAGATTCCCATTTTTATTAACGTTTCTGACTTTCACTTTAAATAGGAAGGACACACTCCTTGATGACGCAGAAGATTGTTTCTTTAAAATACCCTTTAAGGGTGTATCTTTCTTTAACCATTCATCCAAAGTGCGCTGACTCGTACCTTCGGGTTCCTGCTTGATCTTCTTGACCTTTGGTTTCTTTTCTGCTTTCTCTTTCTTGGGTGCCCTCTTTTTTTTCTGCCCTACGGTTGGATATTTGACTGGAGAATAGGTATTGTACGAATATTCTATCATGGCGTCTTCTTGTTTCTCTTGTTTTGGTACACACACACTTTCTTCACTCGACATGTAGCGAGAAGAAGATTCGGCTTCCATGTTTGTGGCAGGCTTGACTGACATAAGTTGTTCTGGCACTACTCTCAACTTGGAAATGATGTCCAAATGAGGGTGAACGACTTATACCGGTGAGACAAACCAATCGGCGAATGCTACATATCATGACATGATTTAGAACCTGACCAATCACAGCAAGTTATGACCATATTAGGAAAATGACGTGATTCAACCTTTGACTTTCACATGATTCAGTACTTTTCCGATGCGTGATCTATCCATATAAGGTAAAAACTGATGCAATCCGCACTTTGACTTTCACGTGAGTCCGTACTTTTCTAACGCGTGATTTTCGGATCTGACCAATTACTGCATTTTTTGACCTTATAAGGATATCTGTGTTTCCCCGCCTGTATTATTCTGACCAATCATAGGATTCTGTGATCAAAAATGTCAAGGTCACCAGTCACAAACTAGATGACGTCACATCCATATTGAATAAATGGGAAATCGGTTCTTTGCCATCAGCAGTCAAAGTGTTTGAATCATCTTGAAAACATCATGAAGTTTTGCACGAACAAGAACAACAATAGTGATATCAAGGAGATCATCGACAGTCAAGTCAAGGTCTGTTGGGAAGAATGGTTAGAAAATACCAACACGTTGATTGACACCCTGTTCGCGTTCGACTTTCTGTTTTATAATCCGAACGGAGAAAGTATGTCGGAGACAGATTTGGAAGACAAAAGACCCGAGTGGAAAGATTGCATCCTACCACGAATGAAAAGTAGTGACTTTGTGTTTCTATTTACTTCTGAGTGGTACGAGGTAATGTACGTAATGTAAACGTACGAAAGGCTTTGATTTTGTCCTGTGCGACAGACCCCCTGAGTTGTCTGAAGATACCAACATGTTTGCAACATGTTTGTTTGGTTTTGGCGTATCCAATGCGCATTGCACTTGTTTCTCTAGTAAGACCCATTCGAACAATGCAGCAAATCACAGAAGACCTGGAACAAAAAGTGAGAATTCCGTTTGAAATGACAGTTAGAGCGACGCACCAAGGAGTTTGTCATGAACTGTACAAACTAGTTTGTAAGATGGTCAAAGAAGTCGACTTGTGGCAAGAGAGGTTTGACCTGTTGCTGGACACGACGTTGTGTGAAATATGTATTGAGGAGAAAGATGAGTTGTATCAGTCCGATGATTACCAAGCAGCCAGAGACTGGAATCCAGCGAAAGAATGTAATCTGGGAGGCTGTCGATATTCGAGTACGGCTTGGGACACTTACGATCTGTACAAGAAAGGCGATGACCCATTTGATACTGTAAACTAAATTGTACAAGTGACCTAAAGTGTATCAATAAAGTTCATTTGCTGCAAACACGATGTCGAGTCACATGTATTGGTGTTGGTTGTGTCGAGTGTGTGAAAGAGCATATCTGAAATATGCACAAGGGGTAGTCATTCCTGTTGAATCCAGTGCTGACCCTCTTAAAGAATTCAAAGCCACGGACGTAAAGCACAACATCTTTCGTTTTCTCATCTTTATTATGTGGCTGAAACATCAACCCCAAGCATACGAGTGGATCTCGACCATCCGAGAACACCATCCAGATCTCGTCAAGGCTTGCAGTTTGAAATTAGCGATGCTATGAAGAAGTCAAAAGCCACCAAGTTATTAACATCTTATCACGACCCTCGTCAACCTGGTAGTTTGGGAGGTGTGACTCGTTTCGCACGAGCACAAAAACTACCTGTCAGAGAAGTTCGAGAGACATTGGAGCGTGATTTGGGCTACACCTTACACAAACCCCGAAGACGACATTTTCCTACCCTTCCCGTGATGGTGTTTGGTATCGACGATCAATGGGTGTCAGATCTTATCGAAGTGATTAACATTTCCAAGTCCAATCGCGGTTACAGGTATCTATTGACAGTGGTCGACGTGTTTTCAAAGTACGCCTGGGTAGAACCCGTCAACAACAAGACTAGACATGACGTGACCATCGCCTTTGAGAAGATTTTGAAACGAAGTCAAGGTCGTCAACCGCAGAATCTTCAAACGCATAATGGCAAAGAATTTTACAATAAACATTTCCAAGCCTTGATGAAAAGGAAAAACATTCATCATTTCTCCACCAGCGGAGACACCAAGGCCAGCATCGTGGAGAGATTCAACCGCACCTTGAAAAAAGATTGCATCGTTATTTTGCCATCAAGAATACGTTGACATTCTTACCCGTGTTGCAGGACTTGGTCTTGGGTTACAATCGTTCGTATCATCGCAGCATCAAGATGGCCCCCGACAAAGTGACTGCCAGTAATCAAGAAGAAGTGTGAAATAATTTGTACGCTAAACGGTTGAACACCAAACGTCTCAAGCCAAAGTTTAAAGTAAATGATCGCGTGAGACTCAATAAGAAGTTTAGATCCCTTAAGAAAGGTTACCTACCGGGCTGGACGGAAGAAGTGTTTATAGTATCCAGAGTCGTCCCTAGAAGTGTGGTCACGTACAAAATCAAAGAGATGGATGACACACCTTTGGAAGGAACCTTTTATTCTCAAGACCTACAGAAAGTCACCGTATCAGATGACGATTTGTATCGAGTGGAAAAAGTGTTGAAACGAAAAGGAAATAAATTGCTTGTACGCTGGAAAGGCTGGCCAGATTAATACGACAGTTGGATCGACAGGAAGGACGTAAAAAAGCTTTGAGGATGAGTGAAGAGTTTTACATCACCTTACCTAGTCACAGTTATCGCACAGAATTTCCGCAGAACCAAAGCAATCATTTCAAGATTCCATTACCACACCCCATCAGGTTGCAAGGATCGAGTTGGAAAGTGGGATTAATTAGCATCACGTTACCAGATGTAAAAGTTCATCTCCCCAAGTTAGTCCACGGTAACGAAATCCTGTTTACCATGGATTGGATCATGAAATACCCTTCAGGGGGGTTGAAGTTTGGTAGAGCTCACTACGATCCGAACGATCTCCGCGCCGTGGTAGAGTACATTGATGTGGTTGGTTTCATGAAAAGTATGGTGACATTTTTCGAGCAGTGGCGCATCTTGAACTACAAAGGGCCACATCTTGGTAGCAGCTATACAGCATCCGATGGAAAGAGAATGTATGTGAAATTTCGTTGGGATGGAGACGATCTCTTGACTGATAACAAAGCTACACATGTACGTTCCAAGTACTCACCCGCATTGAAGATCAATAAAATGTTGGCCTTAAAGATGGGATGGTTGAAGGAGAGAAGCCCTGGAAATTATGACTTGGGACCCAATTTACGTCAAGAGTTTTTTACCGACACGGTTCCCAATTTAGAAACGATGACGCACGATCTGAAAAACGACAGGGATGAGCCTTTGTTTTGGCTGCTAGAAGCGGACCTTTTTCATCTGAGTGTGACCTGTGATTGGCGCTTCACGAATCTCAACAAAGCCTTTCAAAACGTGGTGGGTTCGACATTACGTTCCTTGTTCATCTATTCCGACGTGGGAGGAAGTGCGGTGGTTGGAAATCAAGTCACAGATCTCTTGCGAGAGGTCAACTATCGACGGACAGGGAATGGAAGTCATTATTTTGAACCACTCCACATTCAATATATTCCATTGCACAAGGACGTTGTGGACATTATTGAGACGCTAGTGTCGAAGACCACAAGGGAGGGAAACACGATTCTCACCCTTCACTTCAAACGAGCACGAAAGGTAGAAGTTTAACACGGTTCAGACCGGACCCGCGAGATGGAGGTGGCTTTGTTCAAGAACTGCTAAAAGCGAGTGTTAAGGGAGGTCTGAAAGGATTAAAAAGCGGTCGCGGTGTTCGAGATCGCATTCGAAAGGCAAAAGAGTGTGCAACACGGAGCGCTAAACAAGCAGTGAAATGTAAAGCTTACGAAGTCCTAGATAGAAACATCAAACGAAAATTCAACGACATCTTCGGTGACTAATGAATCCCATCTACTCCAGAAGCTCGCGACTCGTCAAATCTAGAAAAGGGTTGTCAACGTCATGCTGTGAAGGGTACTCAAAAGCCTCGAAACGTCGCCGAAAGGAACAAAAGGGTGGATGGATTGGTCCTGAGGTCAGTAAACCTGTTGGCTACGATTGGGATCACATCTTAGCAAGAAGACAAAGGAGAAGAAGACGAAGATGACCGATACCTTGATAGACGGTGGGCTATTACATCCGGGCTCAAAATCAGTTATGAATCCTCAACTGAGCCTGTTCAACGTTCCACCCACTGATCTTAGCATGTCCAGTTATCGCATGGTACCCTTTCAGACCTACACGACAGGCATCAACCCCGTGGAATTCCAAGTGGATCCTCAGGAAGATTACGTGGACCTCAGTCGAAGCGCTAAAACTGGCCAATGGCGATAACGTGGTGGAGGCCACGAGACTCTGGCCCACGAACAATTTGGGCCACACTCTTTTCAAACAGATCAGTGTGTGACTTAATGGTACCTTGATTAGCCCGCAAACTGATAACTACCATTATAAAGCCTACCTGGGAACATTGCTCAACTAAAACAAAGATGATGGAGAAACCGTGCTAAAACCTCAAGGTTGGTACAATGCAGTGGACTTTCCAACGCAGATGACTGCAAACAACACAAACACGGAAGGAGAGGGACACGAGGCTTTCCAAGCATTGTCCTCTAACCAACAAGCTTCAGTGAAACTCATGAAAGCAGAACAAAGCAATTACACGGATGGAAAGCGACGCGTGCTAAGGTTCACACCCCACATTGAAGTGTTCCACTTGAACAAATTATTGGTACCATGTATTTCAATTCTCCCAATTTGTTCTTGAATGGTGTGAATGTAGCTGGACGATTGACGCACGAAAATGTCAAAGTGAGAATGTACCTGTGTCAAATAAGGCTCAACCCCAGCGTCTACCGAGAGCTGATGACGAAAATGAACGTCAACAGAACCATAGTGGCTTACCCGACCGTGAGAAGTGAAATTAGGACCTTCAACATGTAAGGCAACCAGCAAAGATACGAGTGCAACAATTTATTTCAAGGCCGAATTCCTAACAGAGTCATCGTGGGGCTTGTGCATTCAGATGCCTTCAATGGTAATGTGGCACGTGACCCATTCTGTTTCCAAAAGTTTGGTGTGAGTAACATCAGGCAACTGGTCAGAGGAGAAGAGTACCCTTACGAGACCCTGGAACTAGTGCATAACAACAGTACTCAAGATCTGAGAGGTTACTATCGGTTCTTACAAGCTACAGGATGTTTGTGCAAGCATCAAGGAAACATAGTGATAAGTGAAGACTGGGATCAGGGCAAGAATTGCACGCTGTTTGTATTTGATAATGCAGCCAACGGATGTTTGGACAGTCCAGTGCTGAATCCCAAACAGTCAGGAGAGTTACAGATTGTGCTGAACTTCGGTGCACCACCAGGTAACAACATCACTGTCATCCTGTACGGAGAGTTTGAGAACCTCTTGGAAATAGACAAGAACAAAGCCGTGTTGTACGACATTTACCAACGCTAATGGAGAAAATACCTCTGAATAACGTGCAACTGGATCATTTGGCGACAGCAGATGCCATCTTGAAACCCTACTTTTACGGCACGGTGGCTTGTGATCGATTTCCAAGTCGACCGATCAAGAAAGAACCTCGTGGGTACATTGTGAACACAGATCCGCATTATAGAGGGGGCCGACACTGGCTGGCACTTTGGACCCCTAGTAGACATGTTTGGGAGGTAATGGACAGCTACGCCCTACCTTTGGAGTCTTACGAGACAACAGAGCCCTTGCAAGAGTGGTTAAAAAGCCAATGGAAATATGTCACTTATAACGAACAGTCACTGCGATCGATTTACAGTAAAAGTTGTGGCGATTACGCCTTGTTCTATTTAAAGGGCAGAGCGAGAGGTCAAAGTATGAACGAGTTATTGAGGCGTTTCTCGAAACATGATTATGTAGACAACGATCACAAAGTAGGCCAGATGTTAAAGAAGTTGATCGAAAAAGAGTTAGAATGGGATAAAGTGTGTAAAATGAAACATCACCAGGACACTTCTGGTTGCGGTTTGAGACGTCTAGTGTAATGATTGCTGGTTTGACAATAAAATATGGTTGAAAACATGTTCTGTGTAATGATCTTGTAGTACAATGGTTAGCATCCTTTAGAGATCGGAGATTGAACCCCCACAGAACCGGTCTTTTTCTTTCCCTGTGGTTTTAAAAGCCGCTTACCCTTGCACCTTTGATCATTTGGACATATGGAACGACGCGAGGCTTTTCGATTTCACACCCTTTCCAGTCTGTTGGTGGTGGGTCCTTCAGGGTGTGGCAAGACGGTGTTTACCACCAACCTTTTACTGAACAATCTCGAATTATTTCATACCAGACCCTCCAAAATACATTAGTGCTACGGGGCATGGCAAGATGGGTTTCACTCCATGAAAGAACGGGGGATTAAGTTTCACGAAGGCGTTCCCGACACCGACCAATTGAAAACGTGGTTTCCTAACGGAGGATTACTCGTATTGGACGATCTCATGGCTGAAGGAGGAAACGATAAACGCGTGTTGGATCTGTTCACTAAACATTCTCATCATCAAAACGTCACAGTGCTTTACTTATGCCAGGACATGTTTCCGCCAGGAAAATATGCCAAGAGTATTTCCAGAAATGGCCACTACATCGTAGCCTTCAAGAATCCACGAAATCAATTAGGCATGAGAAATTTACTGCTACAGGCGTTTCCCACTCAATGGCAAGTTTTACAAGACACGTTTCAACGTTTGACAGAACGTCCCTTTGGATACATGGTCTTGGATTTATACCCTGGCAGTTCAGACGATCAAAGGATTCTCAGCCACCTTTTAAAGGACGAAGGATGTATGCGATGTCACAAATTCATCGAGACACCATGATTAGCTCTTCCCAAGATTCAATCACTACCGTATCTCTAATGACCGGATCCAAGAAAAGCGCTCAACTGTTAAACAAAGATTTGCTGTACCGATTGGATGGATTGTTTGCCTTTTACCACCGTCAGTGGTGGTGTCATCGCCAGATGTTTTACCGCTTTAAGTGGTGCCACGGTTGTTTGAACGCTTTGGCTTTGATCATCGTGGCAGCAGGCATCGTCGTAGGATTCGTCTTGGAAAACAGTCTGCTGATTGCCTGTTTAACTGCTGCTGGAACTGTGATTAAAGGCTGGAACGATTTCAAAAAGTTTTCGTTTAAAATCGACATGTGTCGCTTTGCCTACACCACTTATGACAAGACATTGATCGAATTGAGAACCTACGTGCGAGGGCTTCCGATGGAGGAGTTTGAGGGATTTTTGATCAAGATGCAAACCTTGGATGACACAATCACTGATTTTACACCCCCAGTATCTGACAAGTGCGTTCAAGAATACGAACAACGATTTCGCTACGATCACGTGGATAAAAGCGGGAGCACTCTCGTGTGAGGGGTAGTATGTGTCATGAAGAGCAAGCGAGCAGTTCGTAGAAAACCAAGGAGACGTAGGAAGACACAAAAAGGGGGGTTGTTTCCATTGGCAGCTCTCATTCCAGCTTTAGTCGCAGCAGGGAAGGCGGCGGCACTAGGTGGAATCTCTGGTGCAGCGGTTTACGGTGTGAAAAAGGGTTTGCAAGCTACTTCGCGAAAACGTCGAAGATGAAAAATAAAACAAAGACCAAGAAAAGAACTAGACAGCGAGGTGGAGCACGGACTCGACGTAAGCATGATAAAAGACAACGTGGAGGTGCATTGTTGACTGTTCTCAAGAACGCGGCAAAGATCGGGTACAAGCTCGGAAAGGACAAGAGGTATAAGAGAATGGGTGCAAAGGGTGTCACAGGCAGTTACAACAGACGTCCAGCACCGTGGGAAGTATGATTCGATTACACAGACAACGCCCTTTCTTGGAGGCTATTCTAAAAGAGGCCAATCGGAACAGGAGACAGGAGATGTTAGAACATGCTAATGCAGATCAAATCAACGCCGTGAGCGAAATGGTTCTCAACCTATTACGAAACAGAATTCCAGTGCACCTGATCGCCATGGCTACGCGAGGTGGGGAAACGCAGAAACTCGGTCAAGAGGCGACGAAAACATCTCCAATAACAAAAAGGTAGCGGATTCTGGAGCGCATTGCAAGACTGTTTCAAAGCATGTTGTGTTCGATAAAAGGACGCGATGAAAAGGGATATCCCCTGGAAGGTGTGGACGTGGTACCGGAGCATAAAGGAAAGCGGAAACAGTTATACAGTAAAGAAGAAGATTTTCATGCTGACAAGACTGAATCCAGTTTGTCTAGACTCGTTGAGCTATTGCAACAAGCCGACGAAAGAGTGGAACATCTGAAAGACAGTGTGCAGTACTGGAGTCGTAAATACCATAGCTTATACCAAGAACACATGGCTATAAAGTACGGGGACCTGTGCGAAAGGTGTCAGACTATCAGAGACACTACACCACCCGGAGACACTATTACTGCGAGTACGAATTGCAGTCGAGATAAAGATACAGCAGCCAGTTTGACTCTCAAACTCGAGAAGAAAGAGACTGAACTCCGTTACTGGCAAGACTGCTACGAAACGTTACTCCAACTACATTTCGAGGATGACAGAAGAGGTGATGATGGTACCCACGAAAGAGTTTGACCAATTGGTTCACTATTACAAAGGAGAAATCACCGACAATGCCTTGTTAAACAAAGCCGGACGTTTGGCCGCCGAATGTCACGTGATACTCCGTGATAAATCGATTCCAGATTCGATTGCCATCAACAAAATTAAACCTTTAGCACGTCAGAGAGGTCGTTTAACCAAACGTATCATACAAATTGGGCCTTTGGCGAGCAATAGTGGTGATGTCAGCGAAGAGGAAGATGAGGAGGAAGGAGATTTGGTAAAGGGTCCGCTAGAAACCATGTTCAAACAATTAATCAAGAGCGCTTCTCGAGGTGGTAACAAAAAGGTACACATCAAAAAAGAAAACACACCCGTCAGACCTTCTACCTCAGATGTTAAAAAGAAGCTACCACCTTCTAAGATACCCATTGCAGTTTCACAACCATCCGAAGAACGAAGTGGTAAACGTAAAGGCAAAGGCAAACGTAAAAACGAAGCCGAACGCTTAAAACCTACGAGTGACTGGGAAGATTGGGCCAAAGGAAAGAAACTGAGAAGAAATCTACAACACGATTATAACACGACCTAAGACCCGAACGCGCAAGTACCGTCAACGTGGACGTGGTTTTGACATTCAAAAATGGTTGGGCAAGACGGGGATTGAATTTCACTGGCCTGGGTACCAATTTATGGGCCCAGGTACAAAGTTGGCCAAGAGACTCAAACGAGGTGATCCAGGCATCAATCGACTGGACAGGATTGCCAAGCAACACGATATCGATTATTCCAAAGCCAAGAATCTGAGAGACAAGCGGATAGAAAATGATCAAGGCCATTGACAAGTTACCGGGGAACAAAACACTGACAGAAAAGATTGTGAAAAGAATCATGCAGGCCAAGAAAAAGTTAAAATTGTAATCAATTCTCCCTTTGGAGTTCGTGTTATTCAATAAATGTTGTAAAGACTCAGACGCTTTGTGGTGATGCTTTACTTTGCTGTTGCTGTTTTGCTTTGATGTGCTAATAGAGAAAGTACTTTTAGACCAAGTTAAGTTTCGTTATTAAAGTACCGCAGTTTAAGGAAAATATTTCAAGACAAACAAGAAGTAGGAAATGATTTTATATACTTACCTGCAGTAAGAACTGAGACCACCACGCAAGAAAAGCTTTTCATGATTATAATGACTCAGTTGTGTATAATAGCTATTTAGTAAATAAGATTTAGTTTTAATGTTATAATATATTTGTATTAACTTATTGTTATTTAGTAGTCTTTTACTTATTTATTTATTTATTAAAATTTTAATTTACTTACATATTAGTTTTATTAGGGCTCCTGTGGATAACATATATACTGAAATGATTACCCTAATTAGAATAAAATGATTACCCTAATTAGAATAAAGGTTTACTACTACCTGAAAATGTCCTTAGGACTGAAGTTACCGTTTTACAGAATATGTGGTTTTACCACAGGAATGAGCGTTAAGTTAAAACGATAAGATAATTTGTTAACAGGGAATTATTTCGGGTGTTTAAGAAAGTAAAACGAAAAGCATTTTCAAC
>CM042746.1:23628278-23637881 GCA_022496165.2 Catalaphyllia jardinei | reverse complement strand
CCAATTTAAGCAACTGGAAAGAAGAAGCCTGAAAAAAATCAGGGCTTTTTTATACATTGGGCTGAGGGGATTTAGTCTCTACAGAAATGAATTCAATCAGTCTTACATCAGAACTTGCTGGAACTGTTTTGTCATGCTGGAAGCTATCCCGTTTTGATTTTTGCCAACGATAACATACATCATATTAATAAATTGCTAATTTTCAAGCCCTCCTGTGATCCTGCTCCCCCTACTTGATACCTCAGTCTCTCCTCTCTCTCCTCTTCCTGTATTTGGCAGAGCCAAACTACATTGAACAATTATTCCAGGAGCACGCACTGGATGAAAGATGGAAGACAGCCAATAAGGTGCGTAGCTTCATACTTGCTATAATCACTTCATATCCAACTAGTATTAGTGGAATAATAGTTTTATTTGAAACAACCCCAAAATATAGAAAATTGGTATATACCACACAGGTGAATAGTACTTTTTTCACATGTGCTGATTGGCTAGCTCGGAGGTGATTAGTTAAGTACTATTCACCTCTAAGCAGCCGAAAAAAGCAAAATGGCTTTGGTTGGTACATTGTCACAAATAAAGTTACTCTTTTGGCTGCTAGTTATTCAGCTTGTGTGGTATATACTAAAACAACAATAATTATTATTCACCTCAGTGTCGGTGAAAGTGGTGGATATTACCCCCGCTTCGGTGAATATTAAAAAGAAAATGCCACTGCATGAAGGTTACGTGGAACATAACAGTATTGAATGACTGGTTGGTCCATTGGATCTGCAGGCAGACGAATTGCAATTTTTTTTTTTTGGGGGGGGGGGCGGGGGGGGGTGGGTTAACTTAAACAAAGAAAAACCCCTATATTAAGGACACCAACAAACTCGGCCTAATTGCTCAATATTCTAACCCAGCAGCATACCATAATCATTTTGATATGATGCCAGCAGGTCAGACAGAATCATAATCCTGGCCGAACGTTATTAACGCGGTAGGCAAACGACAAGTGCTCTTACGACTGTGCCATTTCTGTCTTCTTTGATAGCTCAAAAAAGATGTACATTGTGCTTGTTCCATGCAGAACCGTTACTTTATTGTCACTCTACTCCTATTTTGTTCAAGTTTATTCAAATATCAATCCCAACTGTGATTTATATGCTTTTTACAGCTTTATTCGCCTGTAGATTTTAACTCCATGCTTCCACTTGTCTAACCATTTGAACAATTAATCAATAGGAGCTCTATCAGTCAAAGTAATCTTCTATATCAATTTCAGGATTAAGCAAAAGGTCTTTCATTGCAGTTAAATCCATTTGATTCAAAATTAAGTTCTCAAAGGTTTCTTCGAGATCTGTTTCACCAATTAACACAGCTCCACACATTGTGCCTCTATGAAGGACAACTTTAACATATTCAACACCTTTTGTATATCTTACAAGTAATTCAAAATCATTTCCCAATCCTTGAGCTTTAAATTTTCCTAGTAAAATGACTTTATATCCAAAGAATTGAGTCACATGAGTAAACAACTCAAAACAAAAGTCCAGAGAAATGCTTTCGCCTGACAAATGTGCTGACATACACTTTGCTGCAAACACACCCATCTGCCGTGCCTGGCTCCACAATCTCATCTGAAACCAACAAAGAGCTGGCTTCCAGCTTGCAGTACAAACGTCGCCAGCACTATAAACATCCTCAATACTTGTTTGCATGTTTGAGTTAACTGAAAGACCACCATCTTCTGCAATATCAAATGGAGCACACGATATGAAAGGTTGGGTACTAGGAATAACACCTGTCGCAGAAACTATGAGGTCACAACCATAAACTTTCCCATTTGAAAGATGAATGTATACTGGCCAAACAGAAGCTGAATCACTGTCTGAACCATCAAAATTTAATGGAAGAGGTGACTCCTTCAGTCCAGACATTTCAAACTCTTCCCGTTCAAACAGCTGTTTTACTTCACACTCGTATTCAACGTGAACCTGTCTTTGAGCTTTGTCAGCTTGACTGCTGCAGGCACCACAGAGAGTCAGGTCAGAGCTCCAGTCTGGTCCTAATGCCCCTCCACACATACTCTGTGAAGAATTAATACAGCTGCCACTACCTAAAAACGACAACAAACGGCAACTTACATGTCATCATAAAAATTTAAAGATACGTATAAAGTTCTAATATAGGGATTTAGCCAGGCCTTAAACCGGAGATCCTGGGCTGATTTGTGCAAAAGCAAGAATTTTTTAAGCTTTGTATCTTTGTGGTGCAGTTTTCTGTATATTGTTTGGCCATCTGTTTTGAGTTTGAGTAATCTAAAAATACACCAAACAGAAGCAGTGAAAACTATTTATAGACAAGAAAAATTATTTCGATTAAATTTTAATCTTGGGTTAGCGTTAGCCGGTTTCTGAACAACCTGACTCTCCTTACAACAAGTGAACCTGACATGACACTGCAATCCAATCAAAAACCACCACTTGGTCAGGGGTCAACTTCAAACATGCCACCTTGATAAGCCCTAACCTTAAGCCTGCAATATGGTCATGTGATACTGAATAGCAGATACCCAGTTTTAACTGGTGTCAGTTGACCATAACAGGTATGTCCAGTATCAAAGAAGGACCTGATAAACCAAGGCTGCATGTGAACCTGTTCTTGGTTTTCATGTGATGTAGTCATATTCCAAAATTTAAAATTACCTTTCCTTCCAAGGTTTTAGTTTCATCAGATAAAAGACCCTAGAGGAACTTGATGTTTTACAGTGTTTTAGCTTGACAGGGTTCTCCTTTTTGTAATAGAACATGTTTGAATTTCCAAGCTTTTGCGTTGCATGACATAAAAATGGCGGCCCAAGAAGGTTGTCACACAGATCAAAAGATTGAAGTCGCACGTAAGCACCCAGGTGTAATACTTTTAGCCATGACAACTGTGAGAAAATCAATTCATGGGTTTCCTGGGGTTCTATTATCAGAAGGAAAATTGGTTAACTGCAACAAGTGATGACAGGCAGCATGTTTCAAGTGAAGTAATAAAAGTCCCATAATTACAAATGCACGGATTACATTTATATCTACTACTGTACATTCCTGTATAATTAATGAAATGCATTAAAAAGAGCAGGCTGTTATTTTCAGCATCTTGCATCTTTTTTATATTTTTCCACTACAAAAGAATGGTACACACAGTGATTTGACCATTGTTGAATAATTCTGTAAACTTCATCAGTTCAAATGCCTTAACTACTTAAGTATTATTATTAGAGCATTACTGCAGTAATTCCTGATTGAACATCTGCCGTAATTTCTCACAGGGTGCCTAACAGTAACAACAAGAGGATTGAATGTTTGTGATAAAATTCCATTTTGCACAAAATTTGCCATTATTTGACACCTCTTCAACTTTAACCTTTTTTCAAAACTTACAATCATTTTTACTGTTTTGCACGTACAAAATGCAGTACTTCATTACTAATTAATCAAGTTTAAACAAAGGACATCATGACCAGGTCAATGTTTGGATATCAGATCTTAACTAGCACACTGGTAGATTTTTACCAAAAGTTTCTCCATTTTCTCCTTAGTCTTAGTTTTGATTGAGAAGATATCAATTACCAAAACTCAAGACCATGTTTGACCAAATTTCCTAACACCTTGAAGTTCATCCAAAATACTCTGCTGCATATTTCAACTCTCTTCTCAGTGCCCTATGTGACTGATTGCCTACTTCCAAGACACACTGGGACAATAATTTGACGTTAGCAGGTAAAGCAGAGAGGGTCTTTGCAATTCTAGATCTGCAATTGAACATTCTAAAACAGAGAAATTTCTTCACAAGGATTTTACTTCACAATTATCCTATCAAGCCTGTTGTAGCTTGGAAAATAGTCCAGACCTTTTCTGTTAATTTAAGTGGTACTATGATCAAATTTTTACCCCTTGTTTTTTGGAGTGTATTGCATAGAATTCCATGAAAGAATAAAAACACTGTTTACTGTTTGCAAATACCTGCATTAGTTCCGGAGATATTTAAGTTTAAAAAAAAATGGGTAAAATATGCAAATGAGATGACATCATACACTCAACCCAATATTATATTGTGTTTAAGAAATAGAAAACATGTACCGTGTTTGTATCGAGTTATACAAACACGAGTGGAAGTCTGGGAGAACGAGAAATGCTGTGGGAACACAAGCCGCAGGCGAGTGTTTCCACAGCTTTTTCGAGTTCTCCCAAACTTTCACGAGTGTTTGTATAACTCGATACAAACACGGAGTACATGTTTTCTATTTCCTTTAGAAAACACCACGACGGGAAAAAGGAAAACTTGTTAACTTTGATTATCAAAATGTAAATTCTCTTTGCTCGCGCCATCACTACGTCAACAGCGCGCGCTTAGTTCTGTGTCTCCATAACCAATCAGCGCGCGTGCTTCCTTAGGACTGTTTTCTAAATATAAATAGAGTTATCTTGGCCAATTTGCAGTGCAAAACCTTGAAACTTGGCAGGCTAATAGATCTACAGGAAACACATCTATGACTACAAAAAATTCCGTTTCCATGGCAACTCACTCTTTTCCAGGCCCCACCCACTTAATTTCAAAATGTTGGTGATTTTCAGCTTGAAAATGTTAAACAAGGCCACAAAGTCGAGCTAACATATTTATAGGCTTCCTGGCTCATGCATATGAAGTGTTGTTAGCAAATATCAAAATGGAATGCCAAGTGGCTAGAAAGGCTTTTAATATGGGGGAGATCTGGAACCTAGTATGTTGCCATGGTAACAGAACTGTTAAGCTCATATTGTGGAGCACATTTTGTAGAATCTTACTGCAAAGAATCAAACATTTCTGTTACAAACTGGGTAAGATATCTCTTTTCATCATACTTGAACAAAATCTGGTAGAGTATATGACAGCATCACTTGGCTAATTTGCATATTTAAAAAACTTGAATATCTCTGGAATGAAAAGAGATATTTGAAAAAAGTAAACAGCATTTTACTTCTCATGCAGTCTACTTTTTTATGTTTCAAAATGGCTCAAATAGGAAAGGTGCGATTTTCGTCATAGTACCACTTTAAAGACTTGATCTTTGTTTTTCATACTTTCTCCAGATCGGGTAAACTACATGCACAGGTGACACTCTCTACAGTAGCTACAATGGGACAGAATTAATTGACTACAGTTAAGCATACTGACCACAGTTGCCACTCTGCACATTCTCAGTGTCATATTTCCTTCTTTTCAAAGTAGTCTCCATAAACTTTTGTTTCTCTCTGGAAACAGGAAGATTAGGACAAAGGTGAGGAAGGAAGAAAGTAGCTGACCCCTCATCAAAGAAAGTGTTCCCTATAGCATCATCTCTAATGGCCCACAACACCTGGCAGCCATGCATTTCATATCTGAAAGAAAACACAAGTGTTTTTAAACAAACTCGAGCATTACATTAGCAAGGTCACTAAGGTAGCTTTTCATCACCAACTGAGCTTTCATAATAGGTTTGTGTACTATGATCACACCATGTGCTGCAGACATGGCAATAAGTAAATGTACACCCACATGCAGTTTGCATCATGTTACAAACAAAAATGGTATTAACAATGGTATTACATAATATGTGATTAGCTCACTTTAACACACCTCTTTAAATACCCGACATATCTGTCTGGTAAAACTTGAAAAATCGGTGTTACATACAATTCTCACCAAATTTGGGCAGTGGGATGATCTGCTTATTAGCCAATTACAGGCCAGATTTCAGCTCTTTTCGTCATAACCCCCCTTCAGGAAAGTTTTGCCAAGTTAGCTAATTAGTATGCAGACGGAGATTAATGGCGTTGTCTCACGGAGAAATGTTTATTTGCTCAAAAATGGGGCAAATTCCTTCAGAGATGGAAGTCAGGACACTTGTAAAGTTACAGAAAGTAATTTAGGACCAGTTGCTGGCTTGTAATGCTGAAATTATCCATAGGTAAGCTTAATTTTTGTTTTTGTGCAGAGCACCATGCGATGAATAAATCACATTGACAATCAGCTTGTTGTGCGCTGTCCTGCTGTTTTTTGTTTCCTTCTCTTTGGTAGCCCACCAATGTAATTTTTTGATTTAAACCACTAGAAAAACGTCTCAAAAAGATGTTCCCATTCAATTTTCAGCTCTGAGGTGATAATTCTGAAATTTTTTTACTAAAATGTTGCTTTGTGTCATATGCAAATTTTTCAGTTGCTATGGGTGATCGCCGCTTCTTTTCACACCTCAAGCAATTGAGTGTGGTGACAAAAAATTCTAATTAATTCTGAAAGATATATCGTTTTTAGTCATTTTTTAAAGAGCTTTTTTTGCAACGTGTGGGTTCAGTGTGATTTTATAATCAATAATGAATTGATTATTCGAATATTGAACTTGCTCGCTCGATCGGAGAATACGACTAACAGGTTCCGTTTCCGAAAAAACAATTTACTATTACATTCTAGAAAAGACTGAATTGATTTTTCGAAAACGGGACCTGTTAGCCGTGTTCTTCAATCGAGCGAGCAAGTTCAATTTCGAATAATCAATTTATTATTGCATTCTTGAAACAACTAGTCGGTTCAAGTTTCAAATAATCAGTTCATGAATGCAATCTTAAGGGGTACGCTTCACTTAGTTTGACTGTAATTTTTTTCCCGCAAAAACGCATACAAGAAAGAGCTTATCTACCAACATGATCATTACAGTGGTGGACCTAGGGGAGGGGCCCAGCCCCCCTTTTTTTAGGGTAAAAGAAACATTGCAGAAGGAGGGAAAGCCTGCAGGGCAAACAAAAAATTGGGATCGCTCCTTAGGTCAAGGTTTGGATCTACCACCGCATCACATGTAGGACTATGATCATTTCACTGTATATACCACTATAGGACAGATCAGGGCATCACGCCAGACTAAACTGCACTCATTTTGTAATGATATCAGAAGTGTAAATATTGCCTTCTGTTTACTTTACATGAGAGTAGCCTGAGAGCATAGTCTAAAGCTTTGAAGCAATAGAATATTTCAATCCAATCTCTCCAAGTGCAGATCACAAATACATTCTGCCATGAGTGGGCCTGCAATACTTTACAAATAAAGAAGCCTCAACTGTGCTCTGTGCTTTTGTAAAGCACACAGGAAGCGGTAGAGCACGAAAGAAGTGTAGGGCAAAACAAGAGACGCAGTCAAGTATTTTTCCTACTTGTTGAGTGCCCTACCGCTTCTTGAGTGCACAGAGCACAGCTGAGGCTTCTTTATTTGTTTTATGATAAAGAATCCGACATTTTCATTTCAATTGCATTTGGCTGAATTTTCAAACCAAACAATTTTCCAAAGGAGTAAAACTGGTGTCAGCTGTGCTCTGTTCTCTGATAAAGCGGACTGAAATAAGCCAACCATAATCCTCAGGAAAATTGTTCAACTAATTTGATTGGCTAATGAGATGTCAGCTGTCAATCAAACTGGCCTTCAGCCAAGCTTTCAGTTTTTAGTGGCTTTTGAGAGAAGACTGATGCCTTCAAATTTCACTCTCTCAATAGTTTAATCAGGATCTAAAGGAGGTAAAGGTTTCTAGTCCAGAGGAATCACACCACATTGTGGCTCTTGAAAATGTGCACTTTTCCTATGGGAATTACAAAACAAGAAGTTCAAAGCTTGCAGATGAAAATGGCAAATGCTGAATTGCATTTAAAAGGAGCTTCTTCAGTTATTATGCCTTGCAGCCGCTTGCAGCAAGATTGCCTGAGCTAGCATCGAAGTTGGAAAGACTAAACTGCTCCCACTGGCTCTTCTCTGAGCACAGGAGAGAATATAAGAGGAAGCTTTCAACTGAGCACTTTTTGGGTGAACGATGATACAAAATTGTTGAAGTTCACTTTGCTGAGATGACTGGAGATCGCTACAAAGCAAGCGAGCATGACTACACCGCATGTAAGTGTTATTTAAGCATTTTTTACAAAACTGAAGCTTCTCATCATAAATAGAGACAGCTCAGTTTGTTTTCTATTGTTGTTTTACTTCTTAAGTATAATTTCTACCTTATAATGTCAGAATCCAGTGAAACTTGTTATTTTTGTAAGAAGTTTTTCTTTTTAGACTATCTTTTTTCTTTTTAGAGATATTCATGTTTTCTTTTTGAGATATTCAGAGGACCAGTAGCAACAGTATGACGGGTGTCATTTTGTTTCTCTTGTGATGCACATTTCTCATGCCAAGTTCACTGCTTCAATATTTCTAGAGTTATAGAGTTCTAAAGTGATGACGTCACAAAAATAAAATTTTTGAAATTATGGGATATGATGCCATATTCTTATAGAGCATGCTAAAAGACGTCCTCATCCCAAAAACTAGCTCCGAATTGCAATTCCCGGTAGAGATATAAGGGATCAAAGTTTGATGGCATTCCATACAAACCCTTCAAAATTTGTTTCTGTTCCTTCAGTTTAGAACTGACTCAAAATTAGAGAGATTTATATGGGGCAGTATCAAACTTCAATCCTTCATATTTCAGCTGGGAATTACAATTAAGAGCTAAGTTTTGGCAAGAAACCTTTTTTAAGGATACTCCATTCGAAAATGGCGCCCAATCCCATAATTTCACAGATTTAATTTTTTGTGACGTCACACTTTAGAACTCTATTCTTGAGTTCATTACTTTCTCCATTTGCATAATACAAAAACGAAAAAAGATTTTCCTGGAATTAATAAATACTTCATGTGAGGCATTAAATGATGATGATGACGACGATGATGGTTATGATGAATATCTTTTGACCTTACACAAGTTCCAATGCTATTCCCCCATTGCCAACAATTACCACTCTGCGAGCTTTTGAAAGCCTACTTTTCAATTGTTGCACACTCTCTGTGTCGCGGATGCCAATGACGCAAGGATGTTCAGCAATGATGTTTGGTCTTCCTCCTGTGCAGATACACAGTTTCTTGTAAAAATATGTGTTGCCTGTCTGTGTAACAACACTGTGTTCTGAAAAAACAAACACAATCTCTAAAATGATGAACAATCATAAAATTAAAACATCGTTTGCCAAACTTGTTTTAGACGTACAATACCGTAAATCCTATCTTAAGCCTCCTGGGGGGCTTATTTATTTACAACAAGCACTTTTGAAGGGGGACTTAAAAGAGAGAAAAAGGGGTTATTTGAGGTGTGTGGGCTTATTTAAGGAGGCTTGAAATAGTTTTCATTTTCTCCAGACTAGTTTTACAAATTCTTTTCCAAATACAGATCGGTTTATCATATCAGTGTGAAATTTACCACAGAAATAAATGAAACGTCACAGAATCATTACATTTTTTCCAGAAATCCTGTTACCATGGCAACCATATAACGCATTCAGTTGCACCCCCAAAATTGAAAGTTATTGTGTTATTAGGAGAAATTTTCTCAAACTCCTATATTACATGTTATCTGGAATGATCTTTAAAATATGTAAGTTCAAAAACAATTCTGTAGGGCAGATGAAAGAAAAAACCTACTTTTCCACTATTGCTTTTTAAATGAGGCAGAAGCAAAAAGAAATGATAAACACTATTTCGTGACAAGTGTCGCTTTGCCATGTTCAACAGAGTCAAACGACTCCGATTTGCCATGT
>CM042746.1:23618278-23623278 GCA_022496165.2 Catalaphyllia jardinei | reverse complement strand
TTATGGTCTCCAGAAGTTTTTCTGCCATTCCTTTATTCCGCCATTCTGCGGCTCCGTCATTCTGGCTTTTACGAAATGACTTTAGTGCAAGCTAATTGTTTCACAGAGGAATTTTGATTTTTCAAAATAACTATTAAGATTTTTGCCTGTTAGATTGAAAAAGATTATCATGGGGCACAAGGATGTGTTCTCTCTTGGTTCCACCTTGTATAGACGAAACTGTATCTAGCCATAGAGATGGTGTAATTTGTGCCAGCCATAAGACTGAACAGAAGTTATTCACCAGTATGTGTAGTTTAAAACGTATGATGAAAGTTGTCAAGACACTGAAATATTTAAGTATGGATGAATTAACAGCGTTGTGATGTTCTGTCAGTGCATTAT
Organism: Catalaphyllia jardinei; assembly: GCA_022496165.2. NCBI lineage: Eukaryota > Metazoa > Cnidaria > Anthozoa > Scleractinia > Caryophylliidae > Catalaphyllia > Catalaphyllia jardinei. The sequence goes on along the minus strand of CM042746.1, from coordinate 23,622,894 downwards.
AACTAAGCATGATTAAGCATAGGTTGACTTTTAAAAACAGAGCTAATTAGTGACGGTACAGAAATGAAAGGATTTCAATGCTGAATGTGAGTTATAGCTTCAAGTCTGAATTCAGTCCAGATGTGAAGGTGATCCATACAGGTCATCATACTTTCACAAGATTTAATGTTTTATATTGTCTAACTTGTCTAATGCATATTATTTTCACCAACTTCGTAGGCCGTTCATTGAAATGTTAACATTTACCGGTACATCCAGAGATATTAAAATTTAACAGCAAGAATAGCAAGTTGGCCATACGCATCAGTAACCTTTAATTTAAAAAAAAGATTTTTGCCCGATACGTTTGAATTGCAGTGGAGAGTATTCGGAGAGTATTCCTGGACATTGCCGAAAATGACATTCTGACAATGCAAAGATTTCTAATGTCTCCAGATTTTTGTACTCTGGGGGTTGGCAGGTATGCATTTTACTCAAAAAAAGTTGGCAGGCCTAGGTATACTATCTATCCACACTAGATTGTGTCTGCCTACCTTCAGGGTTAAAGGCGGTGACAAATGATTTTACAATGACAACATTACGACTGTGCTTGAACACCAATGAAGCTGACCTTTCCTCAACATCAAATTCTTCCAATGTTCTACCAAACTTCTTGAGGTTGCAGGTAGCTTTGACTAAGTCAGTTGCTGTAATAAGAACAATGGTCTCGTTCGGACACAATATTGACAAATGCTCCGCGCAAGAAACACCAGAAATTCCCCCTCCTATGATAACAAAGGAGTAAGGTATAACAGCAGAATTGCCACAAGACATGTCTCCCCCCTTGAGGTATTATTTGGGTCAAATTTTGGGCATATAACCATGCAAAGTAACCATGAAGTACGCATGTCCACTGCGAGAGTGCATGGTAACACATGCGCACAACATCCACCACAGTAAAAGCAAGATGGCGGACGGCGGGAAACCATCGCGTAGGACAGAAAGATTTCACATGTTTCGAGTTTGAGACCCAAAGACATAGCTGGGGAACACGAAGATCACCGAAGCGTTTGTGTACCAACTATTTTATTTTTGTATTTTGTAGCTGCCATTAGATTGTAATAAATCGATAAATCGAAAACTGTGCTGCGGATACAGAACTGTCAAAAGTCGCCGGCAGCCGGGGAAAATCTCCACTAACTTCGTGTTTCTGCCCGGCCACTCGAGCTCTGTTTCTTCAAGATATTCTTCTGATTATTCAGCCTGGTTGAGAATAGCCACTTGCTTTCTGATGAATGGAGGATTAACCTTGCAGGAGATGAATGATTGTGCTTGCAGGCTTCGTAAACGGCTGTTGGGACTTTTCTGTAGAATCAGGGAACTTGTATGGATTGCCAATCGATTATGCAGTAGTATATCCTACTACTTTTTAATTGTTAAGACGTGACGGAGATAGATTTTATTATTAGAAGTGTTGCCTTCCTCACCACAGAAATAGTTAACGCAAACTCATTGTTATTCCTTGGTTTTGGTGCTGGCAAATTGGAATTGCCTGTTAAACTTGTTGCCCAAGTTTAACCTTGGCATCAAATATAAACCCGGAAATCAGGAACTTGTTGTTGAACATTTTAAAATCATTTTTTATATTTTTGATGTTTCTTTTATTTCATTTTCTATTATACATGACCCCACAAGCAGCAGAACTTTTACACTTCTGGGTTTAAACAAAGATTATTATTGTTATATTATTCACAATGGGGAAACTTTGTTTAAGAATATCATTATGAATAACAACACCATTCACCATTTACAAGGATAAATACTGATCAAAACGTAAAAACAAAATTTCATTAATTACAGTATAATAATTATTTCTACTAAAGGACTCCTGTACTACTACCATTAGCTTTATAATCTTTACAGTGACTTTTTACAAAGCTAAAAAAAGTTATTATTATTATTATTTTTACTATTATTATTATTATCATATTTTCTAAATGGACAGTTCTCAGTTGAAACTATAAGTACATGTAATAATGGAACCAGTAAACCCTTTCCATTTGTTTATTTAGCCTAACATTTCCCTTGAGTTGGGTATGTGGTAGCCACTATATGTATTGCAATAGGTATTGGATAAGCTTGACAGAAAACAAAGAAATGTGTTTCTTTATCTTGTTGTAGTTTGCTTGTTTCTGTATGGACTATCTTTTCTTCTGAAATGCCATGAGTATCTTATAACCATGATAGTATAGAAGCACTTCTTTCAACAAAAGATCTGTCAAGTTTGAAAGAAAGTAATGAAATTTGTTGGTGTTTCTTGTTGTAGTTGACATGTAGTTGACCAAAATATCAAGGTTAACATGTGCCCACAATTAAGTTTATGGTAACCATAATGGTATATAAGCACCTCTTACATTGAAACAAACCTGAGTACGTTTAAAAGAAGGGAGTGAAATTTGTTGCTGTTTCTTGGCGTCCTTTGCTTGTTTATGCACTGGCCATATTTTGTTAACCAAAAGACCATGGTTAACATATGCCCACAATTTGGGTATATGGTAACCATTATGATATTTGGGAACTTCTATCCTGGAGAATTTAAAGACATTTGTTGATTTATCTCATTGTAGCGATTGTCGTAGTTCGCCGCTCATTTATGTAGTGACTTGATTTCGTATTGCTAAAATACTACCATGGTTAATGTATGCCCATAATTTGGGTATATAGTAACCATTGTGATATATAAGCACTTCTTGCAACAAGCAAATCGTAAGCTTGAGAAAGAATAAAGAACGTTGATTTTTCTCACTGTAGTTCGCTTGCTTATGTAGTGACTTGATTTAGTATTGCTTAAAAAATACCATGGTTAATGTATGCCCATAATTTGGGTATGTGGTAACTATTATGATATTTGGGCATTTCTAACAAGCATTGCATACGCTTCCGAGAATTTAAAGACCTTTGCTGATTTATCTTGTAGCGATCGTCGTAGTTCGCTCGTTTATGTAGTGACTTGATTTAGTATTGCTCAAAAAATACCTCGGTTAAGGTATGCCCATAATAATTATTTGGGTATATGGTAACCATTGTGATTTATGAGCACTTCTCGCAACAAGCACATTAAATAGTAAGCTTGAGAGAGAATAAAGAAAGTTGTTGATCTATCTCACCCTAGTTCGCTTGTTGCTTGTTATTGTTACAAATACCATGGTTAAGATATGCCCATAATTTGGGTATATGATAACCATCATGATATTTGGTAACTTCTTTCAACAAGCATTGCATACGCTTCCCTCAATTAAAGACCTCTGTCAGTTATTATATCTCGTCGTAGTTATCGCTGTAGTTTGCTTGTTTATGTAGTGACTAGATTTATTGTTACAAAATACCATGGTTAATGCATGCTCGTAATTTGGGTATATGGTAGCCATTGTGATATTTTTTGAAAGAACTTCTTGCAACAGGCATCTCCTAGGTTCTTTGCACATATTTCGATAATTTCACCGCCAGACCTGGTTAGTATTCCTTGTTGAATACATTACTTACCTCAAACATGGTAGCCTTGTAATTTATGCAGCTCTAGAATATTGTACCACGTACTAGCCTGAAGTAGGCAGGGAATTTTTTGACGTAAGGCGTCTGCCAGTGGCAGAGGCTTTGAATCATTGGAGCTTGTGGGTCGGGACATTTGACTTTAACCTTAAGTGGGAAATTTGTACTCCTTTAAACCATGATAACATCCCCGGGATTGGGCATTTGAACAGAAAAAACGGAGCGAGGTCAAACCCCCCAGCTACGCCCCCCCCCCTCCCCTGCGGCTTAACAATGATAGGTGCATGATGCCTTTTTAAGAGGGTCCCCTATACTTTTTTCGTGACGCGTGAATTCGTGAATCTATATATTTCCGTCCTTGGGAAACTGGTTTTCGATTTTTTCGTAACCCGTGAAATATGCATCTACTTTCGCATGATTTTTGAACCAACGACTTTTGCGGGAATAATTTTTCACCTTTTGAAGATTTTAGGCTCCTTGAAGCTCGTAAATTACACTAACTTGCCCATTCGATGGGTTTGCGAATGGAGGACTGAGAACTAACCACAGCGACAGCAACGTGGAGGGCCTAGAATCTGCAATCATGGACAAGAGTCTTTGGACAAACTTGCACTTTGGCACTTTTGCGCACATGTCAGATGCGAATGCAACCTCTCCTGCCTAACCTCGCCCCCACTATATAGTAAGTAGTAGGCCTACTTCAGTCGACTATGGATATTGTGCCAGCCTAAAGAAGGTCTTTGTGCCTCAGCGACAGCGGCGGCTGTGGCTGAGAAGTTCAATGCCAGAGTGGTGACAATCTCTACCGCATTGGTTGCAGGTGTGGTAGGGTAGGATGACTCCGGGAATGCGTGCCTGTTGCCTGGCTCTCTTTTCATTGGCTGTGGTCAGGATCTTTTCTTCTCCGGACTTCAACTGCTTGCAGAGGACACTGCGCCATCTGCTGCGGTCAGCTGCTGTATCTTGCCAGCTCTCACTTTACACAATTTTGAAAACCAAAATACCTGCAACTTCTTCTGATTTTCAACATTGTATTGCAGAGGAGGGGAAAAGTAAACCGTTCTTAAAAGGAAAGCAGCGCCTTTTTT
>CM042746.1:23591798-23613278 GCA_022496165.2 Catalaphyllia jardinei | reverse complement strand
CTTTCTTCCGCCATCTTGAGTGTCGCATGTGGCGCAATATACCCAGAGGTCCTTGCAGGAACGATGGCCGCCATGTTGGATTAGAACGAATCCCCTGCCAATGCCCCACCTCCCTCTGCAAAGAGTGACAAAACGCGCGAATCCCCCACATACTGGGGACTCAGAGAGCTGCCAATAGGGAGACAAAGCCCCACTAAAGCCCCACATGTCCCGGGGTGGGGGGGGGGGGTCGGGGTTTACTTTGACTGGTGCATAAGTAAATTGTAGTATGCGAAAAAATCTCGATTTGTTCAAACGGTTTGTTCGATTTGTTCGATTTGCACACGGTGGTCTCGGGTAATATTTCAGCAAGTGCGCAAGGTGCTGTCGGGTTTATTTCATTCTGCAACCACGAGGTCTTCGAGCAGCTCTTCAAGGTCTTTCGAGCAGGAGTTTGCGTTTCATCGTCTTTTAGCAGCATTTCGAGTTCTTTCTAGCAGTGTTTAAGGTCTTGCAACCACGAGTTCGCATTTCGCCATCATCTAGCAGCATTTCAACCACGAGTTCGCGTTTTGTCATCTCCTAGCAGCGTGTTAAGGCTTTGCAACCACGAAGTCGGGTTTCGCCATCTTTAGCAGCCTTTCAAACCACGAGTTCACGTCTTCGAGCAGCATTTCAGGGTGATTATTTTGCACTTCAGTGATTTATTTGAATTCAAGAGCATTCAACAGCACTGAATAAAATTATTTGGTACAAAATTTGATTTGTTAGACACAAATCAGCAACGGGGTCGACAGACTCGATCCAACAGATCAGAAAGATAATCGACAGACTCGATCCAACAGATCAAAAAGATAATCGACAGAATCGATCCAACAGATCTGAAAGATAATTCTCAACTCAGAGTTGCATTGATATTGTCAGAAAGAGATACGGAGTTCGTTATATCAATTTCCATTTGAATATGTCACTGTCGAAGGTAAACAAGTCGGTGGTTTCAGTTCGAAGAGGGCACTTCATGAATTCTCTTTCTGTTACCCTGGTATTTATTCATGTCATCGACACGGTACGCGTCATCGACAGGGGCAATTCACGCGTAAACATTGGAATCCTGGCACACTGCAATTACTAGCCAGGCAGACAATAGAGACCTTAAGATCTGAGGACGGCGTCTTCTTCTAGGACGTCACGGCATATGAAGGCCTGGGGCGAGAACGCCGTTCTTTGCGCGGGGATTTAGACTTAAGAAAAGAACAAGACGCGAACTTTCTCCAGCGCCTTCTTGTCGAGAATGGCGTCCTTCAGGAAAGCGCGGGACGAGCTTCTTTTAAGTATTTTCGATGAAATTATCGACGAGGATGAATTTCTCTTGTTGTATGATGTTAACAAGTCGAAAAATCCAGAGTATCCTTATTGGAATTATGAAAGATTTAAGTTGCAAGACAAAAGTGAAGCGGAGTGCAAGACAGACTTTCGCTTCGAAAAATATGACATTCCTCTCTTGGTTGAAGTTCTTGGCCTACGTGACGAAATAAAGTGTAAACAAGGAACAGTCTGTGACAGCACTGAAGGATTGTGCATCGTCCTCAAGCGGCTGGCATACCCCTGTCGCTACAGCGACCTCATAAAAATTTTCGGAAGACCTGTCCCTGAAATCTCCATGATAAGTAACACAGTCATTGATTATATATTCGAGCATCATGGTCGTCGGATATCAGAGCTATTTTAAATCACTATGCATTACAGACGTATGCTGAAGCTGTTTCAGATAAAGGTGCCGCGCTGGACAATTGCTTCGGCTTTGTGGATGGAACAGTTCGTCCAATTTGCCGCCCAAACACAAATCAAAGGATTGTTTACAATGGCCATAAAAGGGTACATGCCCTCAAATTTCAATCGATCGCCATTCCAAATGGACTAATTGCCAATCTTTATGGTCCTATTGGTAAGTGTGTTTAAGTAAAGTGTATGCTGGTATTTATCACTATCTTTCAATTCTATTTATATTTATGAACAATCAGTTATATAAAGAAGCTTTAGTATAGTGGGCTCTGCTGTTATGACACTGCAGGAATTTCAAAACAAGAAAACCTACTGCAGACCTGGGTCCCAGTCAGTGCTTGACGTACCTCTCAGATATTGTCATATAATATTGATGAAGAGTGAAATGTGAGCACCATGAAACAGGTAGAAATCCCTTAATATAGGGTCATGTTTTGCAGCCAAACTGTAAATTAGTGAAGATGAAAAGAACGGTTGCTTTTATGAACATTTTTTAAAATATTTTCACCCCCTAATTGTAACAACCCTTACTACTTTCAGAGGGCAGGAAGCATGACGCCGGAATGCTGCGAGACTCAGGACTGTACCATGATCTCCAAAGATTTGCTTTCTCCCCAACTGGGCACCCTTGGTGTATATATGGAGACCCAGCATACCCTCTTCGCATACACCTGCAAGCTCCATTTCGGAATGGTATCCTGACCCCCCAGATGCAGCAGTTTAACAGTTCAATGAGCCCAGTGAGAAGCTCAGTGGAGTGGTTGTTTGGGGATATAATTAACTATTTTTGCTTTCTCGATTTTAAGAAAAATTTAAAAATAGGGCTCAGCCAAATAGGCAAAATGTACATTGTTTGTGCCCTGTTAAGGAATGCTCTTACATGCCTCTATGGTAACACCACTTCCCAGTATTTTGATTTGGACCCACCCACGTTGCAAGAATATTTTGCTGAATTTAATCATTGATGTAATAAGGAATTAAAATTTATTCTTTTCAACACAACTTTTGTCTGTAAACTCATGGCACAACAAGATTGAATAAAGAACAAAATGGTTGTTCAAGTTCAATGAAACCCATCATTAAAGGGAGTTTTTCTTAACACAATGAATTAACATAATGAGCTGTAACACATTAGATTATGATGTGGTGCACAATAAAAACTACTCCTGAGTACAGGGATCTAACTTTTTTTGTTCACAAGTTTGTCAACAACAGCCAAGAGGATCTGAGACTGTTGCTGCTGCTGCTGGTGCATTAGCTCCATCATAGATTTCTGTTGATCTAGATAAGAAGCCAGCTTCTTCTCCTCCAATTCCTGCTGCTTTCGTCGTATTGCTAACTCTTCTTCCCTCAATGCCTTCTCACTTTCAGCTTTTTTGCGCAGAAATGAGATTGTTTCATTGCCACTCCTTCTCTTTTTCTTCATATGGTTTTCCTTTTCTCCTTCCTCAACTGCTCTCTTCTGGGTGTCTCCTAACTTCTCCATTGCCATTTTCCTTATACTTTCAGCTTTCTGTTTATCAGTGTCCTGTTTCTCTTTTCTCACTGTTTCATCAATCTCCTGGGAGGTGGAAGCAACTTCCTCCATTTCAACAATATCTGCAAGTGCTTGGTCCAATTCTGTGAGTTCAGGTGACACTCCAGTTGACCTTTCTTCAGCAGTCATTTTCTTCCTGTACCTCTTAATTAGTATGTTGAGGTGATCCCGAACTGATCTTTTTGTTACAAAAAACCGCACACCACTTGTGGTATTCAGGTTGGTGCTAATTTCCTCCCACAGTTTGCCTCGCTCATTTGAATTTCTTTTCGCAGAAAATGGATTCACTGAGAGAACTTCCCTGCACAGCAGAATGTCATGGTCTTTTGTCCACACCTGGACACCTGGAAAATCTGGCATTCTATTAACAAAAAAACTAATATTACTATAATGGCCTACATTTCAAGATACAGATATTTTTGTTATTTTACTGTTTGTCAGCTACTGACTTGATGCAACTGAATTGAACAGTACTAGTTGCTGCACTTTCTTTGTGTTTCATTCGGTCTAATACACTGTATAACCCAAGCAAATTAAAATTCAACAACCACTTTATGCAATTAGTCATTGTAAGAAGTTTCAAAGGTAGGTATAATTTTTTTCACATTGTCCCAAACGAAGCAATATAATAAAAATACTGAATTTAATTGGCCTATTAAGTAATAAGTGAAGCCTTGGAGCCAAGGCTGGCTCATAGCTGCCGGAGCTTATCCCGGTTTCTGTCGCATGAAGCGGCTAGAAGTATTTCTACTTCCCCTGGACGGGATGCTAGTCCATCGCAGTTCACTCCCCCGAAATTTTGTTACGTTTCCCCAACAATTCGTGGTGACTATTCCTTGTAGTGGAATGAAACTTGCATGGATAATAAGTATGACAGTCTTATTCACGTGGGACCCAAATTACTTTAAAGATTTCTGTTACTGTAATCGTACAGAAATAAAGTATCCCGGGTATATCTGTTAGAGAATCAGAGCATTCGCAAGCCGCGGAAACGGTATAAGAGCAACCAGTAAATTAACAATTCCTGACTGATGAATCAGAACACGGCAATCGGTACGAATATCTTGAGACTTCAAAGAAAGAGGCAAAGAAAATCGTATCGCTAGAAAACATTTAATTAGGCTCGATGTATAAATTCCGAGCTTGACTTCTGATTATAAATACACTCTTCTTACATAAGTCGACCTCTCACAGGACAGGATAAATTGATGCTCAACACGATAAATTTTTCCATTCTGTAATGAGGAAAACATGTGTAGTCTACTTACTCGGAACTGGAATCCATCGTATATCTATGAAATAAAAAGCACAGTTAATAATAGATTATACAAAGGGACAGCGAAAACGGCGAAAGAAATGGATAATTTGACCTCCAGAAACAAAAGCATACTCACGTTCTGTTCACGACGCGAAACGAAAAAAATGGCGTACTCACCACATGTAAAACGCCGTCCAATTCACGCACAGACATGCGCAGTGATATCTTTATGCGAAAACCAACTTCCGGTGGCGTCCTAAACAGTTGACGTCCTCAAATCTTAAGGTCCCTAACAACTCTAAGCAGCTGCCTAGACAATACTCAATTTTATTGTAATTTTATCCAATCATGTCATTACAATTTTATTTTCGCACAAGTATTTTTTTTGTATTTATTTATATCCGTTCGTTATTTTCTCACCTCTTTGTACATATATATCTTTACCTTCGCTTTTTACATCTCACTTCTTAAAGATTGCCGACTGGCAAACGAAAGCTTAGTGTTTTTTTAACTTTTAACCAGAGAACGTCTTTAACTTTTCAATTATGCCCCCTGGTTACTCATCGCTTATTAAATTTATTCATGTGCTGTTGACGCTTTTTTGGAAAGCTCTATGCATTTGTTTCTTCCATAATTATCAAATCTACGTACTAGGGATGAGTTTTCAGGCCTGCTTTTCTATATTTGGTCACATTATATCTCTTCGAGAGAAGATAGTTCATTATTGAGGGAAATTAGGGAGCCTGTTTGGTCATACATGATATGTCTTTGTAGTTCATTTGCGGCTAGGGATTGTAATGCCTTTTTTAGCAAAATATTTGAGGAAAGAACATTTGGTTGTCTCAATGAAGAGGAAGAGAGCCTTTTCATGACACTAAGCGGAACATTTGATTCATTTTGTTTCTCATGCTCGAGTTCTGTGACTTTGAATAGAAGTATTCTTTTGACAGTAGTGACAGCATATTGATTAAATCAGTTGGGTTTAGATAACGATATGTGGCCAATTTTTGTAACTCAAATGCTTCAAAATTGTTCATTGTCTACACTGTAACAGAGCAATGCTTCTGAAGAACTGCTATATTGAAATGAACATTAACTTTCATCTAGAAAAACACAACCAGCACTTTTCAGTGACAGCAAAGATTGTGGGGAACTTCCTTCAAGAAGACATCTTGCAGTGCAAAGACAACATTGACGATCTAACTGAGAAATTGCTATTGCTCGAAAATGTATTGTAGATTTTGAGCTTTCTCGGAGCAACAAACTTGTTATAACTATGAAAGCCCATGCCTCAACTTCACAGGAATAGTGAACAGCTAACTGTCTGGTTAAAAACAAACTGTTAAGTTGAACAGACACTAGTGAAAATTTAACAAAAGCGTACAATTTATGATATTAGAGTGATTTTACTTGGCCCGTGAAACACTATCTGACAATTAGTGCATAATAAAAAAACTTAACAAAAGAAAACAATGCAATTATTGTGTAATACTAACTCATAGTGTAGTACCTATTTCAAGGGCCAAAAAAACCTCTAGCGACAATCTTTTCAAGTAATACCATTAAAAAACTTAATAAGGTGATTTAACTTACCACATGAAACAATCTCTGTTAAGTGCATAATATTAGAACGAAACAAAAAAAAACAATGGAGTAGTAACTATTTTGCGGACAAAAAAAACATGCAATACAAAACGTTGCTGTTTCACAAAAAAATTATCAACAAAACTGTATGGCTGTAATAAATTTCATTGCCATTTACAGACAAATATGTTAATGTTAACTTCAATAAATATTAAAACGATTCTTTTTTAACAGTCGTATGCACAGTATTTATATCCAGTAAAAACCTTATACAGGTGTAAACAGATCTTCAAAAGCGGGGGCAGCTCTAGTGAAAACTATTGCTAGTAATAAATAGTAAGCTTGAGAGAGAATAAAGAAAGTTTTTGATTTATCTCACTGTAGGTCGCTTGTTTATGTAATGACTATTTTTATTGTTAGAAAATACCACGATCACCATAAGTTAAGTTAACGTTTGTCCTTGTTGGGTTAATTATGACATTTGGGAATTTCTTCCAACAAGCATTGCACCATTGCACACGCTTGCGATACGGCAACCACAACTAGATTCACGGTTTTGTCCAATGATAAAGGTGATTAGATGCCCAATTTTATATGGCAACTATATTATACAAGTTGTTCCCGGAAGAAAGTACATAGTGCGTATACGTTCGATGGAAAAGAATATAACATCTTGATTTATCGCTTCATAGTTTACTTTTTTTGCATTGTTTATAATTAAGAGTTTAATTTAGGTTTAAAAAATGTAATGGGAAATATGGTAAACAATATGGATCCTGATCAGTTGGAAAAAGACTTTGTCAGATGATTCAGGACATCATGTTCTCATGTGGCTGTCATGAGAACTATCGCGGCGAATCCGTTGGCCACCCTAATTTTGGCGGTGACTTACTAAAGTCCCGGAAGTCGTTTCCCACCATTGATTTAAACTGTCCTGTGTTAAGCGGCCACCAGTACATTAAGCGGTCGCGGACACGTTTTCCGAGGTCCAACGAATTATTTTCTATTGTCTGCACCGCTATTAAACAATCACTATTTCAGTAAGACGTACCATAGTATGGCAAGGAATATATTGGGCATGCCGTTTGACGTCATCTATTTCTATTCTTTCGGCTTAACAAGAGGGAGAAACTTTCGAGGCCAATTTGTTGGGTGATGTATAATTCGTCTAACTTGTCATTATCGTCGTTTGTTGGTTACACCTGTAAAAACCGGGCAACCTGCTGTCACGGTTGGCCGTTCTGCAAGGATGAACGCTTCATAAGGATTAAATGTAACCTTAAATTCGAACGTAGACCTATGTTGCACAGGCATTCTGTCGTAAATGCGTGTGAAGTTTTACGTGGCAGCAACGAATATGCACTTTTCTTCACGACCTGAAAGCCTCTGCCACGGGAAGACGTCTTACGTCAAATACCCCGTCTATGCACTCCCCCCCCCCCCTTCTGCCTAACATCGATAAGTGCACTACTGCAAGGTTAATCCTCTATTCATCAGAATGTAAGTGGCTATTCTCAACCAGGCTGAATGATCAGAAGAATACCTTCACTTGCTTTCCTAATTGTTTCTGTCCTACGCGATGGTTTACCTTACCACTTGCGGTTAAATACAGGAATCGATCCGACTTCTCATTGGGCGAGTGAACAATGGACTCTCTTAGAACGTCGTTCGGAATACCGCTGGAACATCAGTAATCGATCGTCTGCTTCCAGAAAAGTAGTAGAGTAGATCAGAGATCCATTGTCGTACAAAATTAGACATATATCTGCAGATCGAAATTAAGGAAAGACGATAATAGGCTATTGAATTGACCTCGAAGTAACTATTTCACGTAAAGAATCAGATAAGCAGTTTTATTCCTTTGTAAGACTTCAATAAGCCGCAGCTTGGCTCAAAACTTGAAAATCGACGCTCACCTATAACTAGTTTTAAGTCATATGATCATATTTAACTTTTGTCGGATCGATTCCTGTTATTAGCGACGAATAGGTTAAAGGCTATAAGCAGGAATCGATCCGATTTTGCATTGGGCGAGAGAACAATGGATGAAATGAACTTGTCTTTATTTACAGTGACTTGTGCATGAGTTATGACTTTTGGAAAGAAGATAAGCGCATACAAATTTGGCGCGCTTTTTCTGCTTTAGCTTAGTATCCACGCTTAGACCCAGCCGCACTCCTGTGTAATATTGCGTGACTAAAACTGCAAAGCTTTCTTTCCGCCACCGTTTTAAAAAAGTATGAAAATGTTATATTTATTCGTTTACTTTTAAAGTACGTAGTTAAATGATATATGGCAAAAATGTATTCCATACATCCTTTACAAGTACTTTTATTTAGCGATCACATTTCCCTGAACGGACCGTCACACATCCGTCAACCTTGTATCTGTTTATATATATCGGAAGCATGTATGACATTACACAGTTATTGTATTACTATACTGGGTATGTTAGCTGAGCTCCGATATATTGTCTGCAAAATAGCACATTGTTCCCTCGTCCAATGTGAAGTCGGATCGATTCCTGTATATAGCCTTTGACCCTTTCGTCGCTAATAACAGGAATCGATCCAACAAGTAAAGAACACGTAAGATCGATTTTCAAGATAAGTTTTCCGCCAAGCTGCGGCTTATTATATTTACATGAGAATAAAACCGCTTATCTGAAATCGTTATTTCAAAGTTCATTTAAAAGTCCATTATCGTCTTTCCTTTATTTCGATCTGAAGATATATTTCTAATTTTGTACGAAGCTCTACTCGAAGCAGGCGATCGATTACTGATGTCCCAGCGTGCTAAAAGAGTCCATTTGAATGTTGTGCCGCGTAGCATTATGAGCACAAATGATGTAACAGCGAATTAACTCTGAAGTGTAAATTTTAGTGCTAATTTAACCCATGAATAACCCACTGGGCGTTATCCCTAGTAAAGGGAATCAGGGAACCACACGAGGGAATCGAACCCACGACCTCCGGATTAGATCTTCCGTTACTCTGCCGACTGAGCTACGAGGCCGGACAGAGAAAGTCGGGGTCGATTTAGATGGTGAATCGCGGCGAAGAGAAAGTAAGGGTACATATGAATGTTGTGCCGCGTAGCACTATGAGCACAAATGATGTAACAGAGAATTAACTCTGAAGTGTAAATTTTAGTGCTAATTTAACCCATGAATAACCCACTGGGCGTTAGCCCTAGTAAAGAGAATCAGGGAACCACACGAGGTAAAGAACAAATCTTTTGACCTCGGTGGGAATCGAACCTCCGGATTAGATCTTCCTTTACTCTACCGACTGAGCTACGAGGCCGGACTCTACCGACTGAGCTACGAGGCCGGACAGAGAAAGTGGGGTTCGATTCCCACCGAGGTCAAAAGATTTGTTCTTTACCTCGTGTGGTTCCCTGATTCCCTTTACTAGGGCTAACGCCCAGTGGGTTATTTATGGGTTAAATTAGCACTAAAATTTACACTTCAGAGTTAATTCTCTGTTACATTAAAAGAGTCCATTGTTCACTCGTCTAATGAGAAGTCGGATCGATTCCTGTATTTAGCCGCAAGTTGGCCGTCCGCTATCTTGCTTTTACTGTGGTGGATGTTGTGCGAATGTGTACTCTCGCAGTGGACATGCGTACTTCATGGTTACTTTGACCCAAATGATACCTCCCCCCTGGTCGACCCTAAAGTACTCGTCACCAGGGTGCTCTCTGGTTTAACCCAAGACGTCATGTAAAGAGGGAGAAGTGTCATAGTAAAGATGTCTGAATCTGAACATGACGTTAGCAGTAGCGAGGACGAGGATTATGTACCAGGTTAGCAAACACATTGCTTCTGAAATTACGTTAAACTGAGAAGTTACAAACTTCTATTTACTTGGACGGCTTATTGCAAGGGTATAAGAGTATTTTGTACTGAACTAGAAGAGCCAAACCCAAACGGCACAATCGAAGTGATTTTAAGCTCATAATATGAATTCTGGTTTCGCGGGGCCCAATTTAATAATATTGCTGTCAATTGCATTGAGTTGAACTGTACTAAATATAGAGGTGTCTGTATTTTGGGAATCTCCGAAAGGGGTCAGGTTCGAGTGTTGAACTTTCTGCCACACCCTCGATGTTTTGATCAGGTTATCATGTGCTTGCTGTAGAATACTAAACAATTATTGGATGAGGTTTTTCTGATATCCAGAATAATCAAGGTCGAGGTAACGGTTATCAGACGGAGCCAAGGGCTGAGGCTGATAACCCTAACCGAGACCTTGATTATCCTGGATATCACTAAAACCGAATCTAATAATCGTTTTATTATACACTGAATGAAAAAAAATGGGAATAACTGCAGAATACCCTGCCACTTTAAAGGTGCTTCCCTGAAGAGTGTGGATACATGGATATGAAGTGGCCAAGACCAACCCTTCCCTAGAAATAATCCAAGTGTAGTTTGATCCTGAAGTGAATACGTGGATATGAAGTGGTGAGGACGAACCCTCTCCTAAGAATAATCTAAGTGTAGATTGAAGTGGATACGCGGATACGTAGTCCACGCTTTTGGAACGAAGCATATACATTGTGTTTTCACGCCGAAATACATATCGTTTTAATAGAACGAAAAAAAAAATACAAATCACGCATTTAAAGAATGAGAAATACATATGACATATCTTTAGGCAACTAATTGATGACTAATTCTCATTAACTGCGTATCCGCGTATCCACTCTGATCCTAGCTTCAAAGTGGCAGGGTATTCTGCAGTTAAGCCAAAAAATGGAAGTCATGTTTTTGCTTCTTCACTGATGGAAAGCAACACAAAGAGCATGAACTTGACATGATTACCCTTAGAAATGGTGCACTGTGGTCATACATGACATGATTACCCATGACCTTGAATGTCCTTGATATGATTATTGTATAATCTGCAGTTATGATGTCACGGGCAATGATTTCAAAAATTCACTGTATGCTTCTGGCCAATCAGAAAAGAGTGAGAGAGTTCAATGTATAATAACAGGACTTAACATGTCGATCAAAGTCGATCATCGAAAACGTAGTCAATAATACTCAATATTTGTCGATAATTGCCAATCGACAAGTTTAATTTGTTGATAACAGTCTATAGTCACAAGATTTTCAACTGATTATCAATTTTATCGACAAAAATGCACACACATTTTTCAATCGGCCATGAAAATGTAAACAGCTTTAAAGTAAATCGGTATGGAAATAAAGTTGAATAAAAAACTGGAAAACTAAGAGGTCTGTCATTCATTACAGAATCGAATGTTTAAATTACCTTGAGAAATGATCGATTACTGTCAGCTGAGCTCTGCTGAGCTAACTCATGCCTAGCCTGCGATCCTGTAGCCTCCCACACAGACGTTCTTAGGCTTGTCACGCATTCCTCCCCATGAACGTCTGCTCAACAGACCGGTCACATCCGTTCGTTGGCGGTTAGCCAATCATAGCTTCTCTGCCTTTCTGTGGAAAGCTGGGCTTTGACCCAACGCTTCAACACGAGAAATTTGTGCCGCAAAATGTTCAACATTCTCACTTACGTACGAGTTGCACCAGCAACTGCAGACGTACATATTATTTTAGAAGTACTGGCAACTGATAAGACTGACATTGAGGACCGGTCCGGTTTTAATTGCCTGAACTAAGTCAAACAATGGGATATACAACATGCAAAACAGTCAACTGATTCGCACGTAAATAGCTACATTTCAATTATATTGTGTCAGAAGGGATAAAAGGAGCAATAAACCTATTCAATGAACTCGAGAAACAGAAGCTTAAACAAATTGATGGATGACAAGAACCTCTCTACAGAGACGTGTAGCTTCCTCGAAGTAAATTCTTATCTTCCACGTTTTGCCCCTGGAAGTCCTCGAAAGCAAATATCGTGCAATATAAATGAGCCTAAACAGCACATGGCAAACAACCTGGCAAACAACAGAGATGTCAACATTAACAGAACAGCAGATTGGTTCTTTTGAAACAAAGGCTAACTGCCAGTGAACGGAAGTGGCCTGTCCATTGAGCAGACCTTCATGGGGAGGAACGTGTGACAAGCCTAAGAACGTCTGCGTAGGAGGCTAGCGATCCTGTAATATAGCTTGAAACCAGCCTAGTCCCTAGGGCCTCTTCTTCCCGCTAGTCGGAAAGATGAGAGACCCTGGAAACTCAAAGCGATCCTTCAGGAGAGGGAGCATTAGGGTGGCAATAGGAGCCAAACAGCATTCTGGAAAATTTATTAACAAATGGAAGTTTTGTTTTGTTACCACTGATTAGCGTAGGAGTTTAATAAGGTGTAATAGGATATAAAATTACATATGCATAAATCACATAACAGCTGCTAGGATATACGTCAGAGTGTACTTCATCTGAATTCCGAAATGATTTGCTTAATGGTGGTAGAAGTATGTAGAAGAAAAGGGTAATTTCTCTGTGTTTATTTAGGTTTTTTTGAGGTTCCAATTACAATGTAAAATCAGTAAAATAAAGTCTTGGCATAGCCAATCCTGCTTCATTAAACTTGGCAACTGTAGCCTTGTCTCCTGCCATAAACCTTTGTTTTTGTATTTTCAATACTTGTCAATTGAAATCAGTCAAAATCAATCAAAGTTGATAATCACAAAAAATTGTGTGATCGATTTTTATCGACATCTGATATTTGTCAATTGATTAGTATTGAATTTGATCGACAACGATTAACTTTTATCAACTACTGATTGAAATTATCGACATGTTATGTTCTGAGAATACCCTTCCACTCTAATAAATTTTGTAGGACATATTTGGGAGAAATTTTACAATACCGGGTCACCCCGAAAGCGTAAGGTTCCTGACAATCAGCGGTCCCACCATCAAGTACAAGTGTCCTAGTCATTGTATATGTTACAGAACGACATTAGACAAAGTTCTCCATAAAAAGAACTAGGAGCAATTCTAGGATACCCTGCCATGATTGCGTGACATTACTCTCCTGCTACTGCAATGCCATAATTGACAAATACTTGGATACTTTGTGATATTTATATTCAGTTTTTATGTTAATTTGGTGAGTGTAGGACTGCCATTTCAGTATTTGAAGACCCATATAAAGTGGCGGGGTATTCTGCAATCAAGCCAAAAATTAGGCCGTTAGAGAAAAAAAGGACGTTTCATTACATGAAGGTCTTCTGTGACACTTTTCCTTGACCAAATTGTTGGGTCTACTCACTTGCCGATTAAAAGATGGAAGAGAAGAAAACATGGATGTCTGGTCCATGGACCCTCTCCATGGAGACCTGGTCCAAGAAAATTTATATAATAACCCAAGTTATTCTCGCATTTTGATTGGATCTTCCCTATGACCTTTTAGAGGAGAGATGCACGATTGACATCATCATTACAAAGTTTTTCCCTCTGTGTTTTAAAATGGCAGAAATATTGGAGAATTTAGATAATATTTTATGTGACTGACGAAGGAAAAGATCCAAAAAAAGTCTCGTCGATGCAAAAAAGTCAATTGTCTGTATGGGTCATGTGCATGGTGTGCTGCATCAGAAGAGAATGTTGACCGCGTATTGAAGCTGCAAAAGCAAGCAGTTCAGATGCGGATGTTGGTGAAAGAAGTGAATTGCTTTTTAGACAACTTGACTGGCTGCCACTTAAGGAAGAATTAAACCTAAAAAGGACTAGTTTATTATTTGGGCACATCGAACATGAATATAGTTGTCCGAGCTATATAACAGAGCTTCTAAAGAGGAACTCAGACCAACATGCCAGAACCAGTTGCTATGGAAAATATAACTTAGTTTGCCCATCCTATAACAGGGAAACAGAAGGGGGCGAACTTTCCAAGCCAACAAAGCAAAACTGTGGAATAGTGTCCCTTTAGACATTTGCAAGAAAGACTCCATTGGCTCTTTTAAATCCTCTCTTAAAAAATGTTTTTTAGCCAAAATTTATTAGGTCAATTTTTAGATGTGCATGTCATGATTTGGATGTAAGAAAAATTCATAATTCTTAAATTTTAGATTTTTTCTATTGGCTGTTTTTGCCAAAGCATAAACCGGAGTTATGTTTAGCTTAATTAAACCTTATGCTCCCTTGTGGATGTAATTTTACGGCAGCCTTTTCCCGCTCTTTTGTACTGTAAACACATACTTGTATCCCCTTCTATTTTTACCAGCCAATAAAAGATAAGCTCGCACTATGAGCAAAGAACGGCTCAACGATGCACAGCCTCTGATCACTGTGGATCAGATTATCTCTATTGTATTGGCGATCATCGGGAGCAAATTGGCCACCCTCCCCAACATGCTGGGATGAGCAAGCACCTCAACTGTGGAGCCAGCCGTTAACTTTGACGATCCGAACTCCGTTCACCCTCATTTTTTTACTTCACGTTGTTCAGGCTTACGGGAGGGCTTCTGGATTGGTTTTTCTGGCCCTCAGACCCAGTCCTTTTACCCTAATCTACGCTCAGCCAACCTACACCCAGATATCCTAGAACAAAACCTTTTGACTGAGGTCCTTAATGGCCGCACCACCGGCCCTTTCCTAGACTGCGAGCAGGCTCACTCGTTTGGGCAGGGTGTCACGGGCAAAGGTGGGAGAGCCACAACCGAGAGCTGGTGAGAAGAATGGGGTGAGGAAAAGTGAGCCTGCGTGCAAGCTATTGTTATACATGCTTTTAATAAGTCGTGGCACCATTTTGAGTATTAAATTTATGAAGTCATTCGCGGAAAGTAACCTGTCATCTTGGGCTGATTTCATTACGTTTGATCCATGTCTTCAATTCTGGTGCACATTCACAGTCACAGTCACATTCCTCTTGCAGCTGTTGTCGAATAAATCCCCATACGAATTACACGAAGGAACGGCACAATTGCAACCATTTGAGCCTAATAAAAAGGTTGTCTTCTCAGTTTTTTCTCTGGTAATATTTATAAGGTGCTAAGAAAGATGCTGACTTTTTGTGGCTACTTCTGCTTAGCAGCCGTAGCCAGAATGCTATCGTGTGCGTAAGTAAGTAGAGTGTCCAAGTTTGGAACTATTCGGTCCTCATTAAGAATAATGGAATAGAAATCGATCCAGTGTTCGGAATGAATGAATTGATGAATCCTAGAATTTAGATGTTCTCTCAGTTTTGCTCCACTGGTAATCGAACAAAGCAAAAATTAAAATTGAAATCACTTGACATTTTTTTAAACAAAGATCTACAGTTTTTAGAAGGACTGGAGGAGTTTTTCCATGCAAATTCTAGAATAACTTCCGGGTATGCATGTGTGTAGTATTTTAAAACATTTTCCGGCTGTGCCTATGCAAGCAGAAATTGTCAGGATTGTTCGAAGTTCGTTTATTGGTCGTGGCGATCCAAGTGAATTGTGCAGTCATATCTGCCGTGCTGCGATCTTGAACCCTTCAAGAGTTATAACTCCTCTGAAGAGCGAATAATCTCTTTCGAGAGAACCAAGACGAATCATGATAAACTAGACTAAACTCACTCGTGAAAACAACAGTCTAATAACAACGAGTCAAATTACATTGCACATAATTTGCATAAACTTTCAAGTTGTGTTTTTTGAAGAAATAATCAGGCTACATATTTTTATTGAATCAAGGCAGGAGTATTCTTAATAAGGAGCTCATTTATAAACGGAGATGCGGCAGTCTGTTTTGCTATTATTTTGGCTTCAGTTGTCTAGTTTGTGTCACGCAACATGATTTTCTTTAGCAGTCAGACGAAGTTTTTTTCAAAAGAATTGGTGATTGCTAAGCCTGCTAAGTATATTTGAACTACTAGTGAAACAAATTTGGCAGTACTATTGTCAATGCAGAATTTCCGCTTAGAACTTGGCAAGAACATTGGCTCGTCAGTAATCTTGCACAATCACCCTCACAATTGAAGTGTTAATTTTCCTGTTCAGTTTTACTTCAAAATCACAGTGTTTTTTTCTGCACCCTTTATCTAAAGCTGACTAACTTGGAGGTAAGATATTAAATTCAAACTACCGAAAGCCTTATCTTACAAATTTGTAGATCTGCATTTTTTGCACGGTGCAAGGAACAACTTAAACAAGTCGACAAGTGAAATGCTTCAAAGGATTGGTTTAGACTATTTATACTATTTATAAGATCAGTTCCTACTAAGTTGAAGAAGTGTTTATAAAACTCAGTGGTAAATACATCTTCACCCGGAGATTTATTGTCTTCAAATGTTTCTAACACCTTGCATTCTTCCAAAGTGAAAGGCCCTTCCAGTTCATTCTTTCCTTCGTTATCAAGCTTTGGAATTTCAATATCCTTAATGAATTTGTCAAAATCCACTTGGGACACTGTTATTTTGGATCTATTTAAATCTTTGTAAAATTTCTCTTTTTGTAAAATTTTATCTTCTTCCTTTACTATTTCGTTATCGTCTGTTTGAAGTTCGGTGATTGTTTTCCTGTTATAGTTTCGTTTTTTCTAAATTGAAGAAATATTTGGTTGATCGCTCTCCTTTCTCCACCCATCGGCATTTGGACCGAAAGATGGTTGCACATCCTTTTTCCTTCTACATTGCTTGCATTTTTATTTTAAGGCTCTCGTATTCGTTTAAAATATCATCTATGTTTAATAAATTATCACTGTTACATATTTTAGAAATTTCAGTTTCCCTTTTAGAGGCAGCTCTAGCTTTTCTTTTCACAAAAGACATGGTGTGGTCGCGAATTTCCATTTTAATTCCCATGCCAATCTTTTGTCGGTCAAAGATTGGTATTTCTCACGTATTCAAGGAATTAATTCACAGATTTCACCTGTGTAATTTTCGTCCTTCAATAGGGCGTTATTAAATTTCCAAAATCCTGGCCCCCTTTTTGGGGGAGTTGTTTGGCCAGGATAAACAAAGATGAACTGTTTTATGATCCGGAGCTATCAAGGCTTTAATTCTGGTGCTTTTGACGAATTTCGAAAGATTCTTTGCGATTGAAATAAAATCCAATCTAGATTTAACATTTAAGGCCTTGGATACATAGGAATAAGTATTCAAATTTGGGTAGCGAGCTCTTTGTATATCTATTAGATCAAAAATTTCCATTGTCATCAAAAGTAAATGCCTGAATTGTGTTGGTTTCCATGGTGTTTCACCTTTTTTCCTTTGTTAATGTACAGTTCCAATTGCCTCCGACAATGAGGTTGGTCAATTCAGATTTGTCGATGATACAATTATTCAGTTCTTGGATGAATTCTAATTGTTCCGATTGATTATTTGGTGCATAGACATTGCAGAATGAAACTTTCTGCCCATTTATACTGACTGTAATGAGAACAATTCTTCCTGAGTTATCACTAAAAGAGTATTGTACATTATAGGTTATTAAAGGGTCTATTAATATGCAAGTACCTTTGCTGTGTTGAGACCCATGGGAGAAATACATTTTACCACCCCATTCTTTTTTCCAAATTGTTTCGTCTTTTAGTTCTGAGTAAGTTTCCTGAAAAAAGTAAATGCTTGCCTTTTGATCTTTTAGATATGAAAAGATGCTCCTTCTCTTCACTTGATCCCGTATTCCCCTTACGTTGAGTGAGATGACTTTGCACATTAAGTTATTTTGCATTGCAATGTGATTGTGTAGTTAAAATAAAAAATAAAAAGACACCCATAAAGAAAAAAATAATATTAAAAGATACAACAAACACTAATTCCACCAAATAAAGTAAAGAAAAATTAAAGAGATTAAGCTTCTCGCTACGCTTTCTTAGACCACCTTGAGACTTCCCTCACTTACCAGTATAGATGGCAACCTGTAACAGCAATTCATGTTAACCTAGAGATTTAAAAAATCATCTTCTGTGGAACTTGTGGCACTCCCTGGCACCTTCCACCAGACGAACATACACATCAGGGGAAAAACAATTTATCTTGTTCTGCCACCCCTCTCTTTCCTGCTAAGGAGGTTACTTTAATCTATTTTGTTTCCCACTTAGCTGAAAACGTTAGATTTCACACTATTAAAGTTTACCTAGCAGCGATACAAAATTTACATGTGGAGTTCAACTGCAACCTCACCTTTGCCGCAGCTTTTTGAAGAAAATTGATGAAAAGAAGGCTGCTGGTCTTGATAGGATTCCGAGTAAATTGTTAAAAATGGCTGCTACACTGTAGTATCATTGCATCTTCTCTTACCTCTATTTTCTCAAAGTCTATTCTCACAGGGATATATCCAAACAACTGGAAAGTGGCCAAAGTAACTCCACCATCGAACAAGAAGTTTAAAAAACTGAAAACAGCGCTTTTTTAACTCTTTTGCGCTCACAAAAACATTACGTATTATTTAGCAACAACGTTTTGCAAGAAAACATTACCCGGAGACAATTTAAAAGATGGCTAGGACTTGTTTCCATATCTCAAACTGCCCTTGGATACATTGTGATGCGTACACAAAGTAAATACTGATTATAGGCCTAAGCACTGAAAATACTGATTAGGGGTTAGGGTTATGGTTAGCTTCTTTATAGCGTTCGGGTTTTTGATATAGTACTTAAATCAAACCATCCACTGGCTGCAAGTCCTTGGTGGTCTAGTGGTTAGAGTGGAAGTCTCTGTGTCAAAAAACTTAGAAATTCCATGAAAGTGTAAGTGAATAGGGAGAGGGTGGTTTGAGATATGGAAACAAGTCTTTACGATAAAAGACTGGAAACAACAGAGATTGCGTGATTTAAAGTTGGCTCAGTGCCTGGGTTGTAAGAGATTTTATTTATTTTTAATCCTTATGCAAACATTCAGCTTATGAAGCGTGACATAGTTACGGCCGTCATCTACTGTTACATCATGACCGAATTTCATTACGCGGAAACGTGACTCTGGCTGCCTTTCAGCATATGCTGAAAGACATATCTGATTACATTCTTTGCATCGCGCGGGTCTAGCGTGACTGGTAATCGGAGAATTTTGTTTATGTCTAAGCAAAAAATACCTTGACCTTGCAAACGAATATAAATTTATATATGTTACAAGGGTTTTTGACGAGCGCTAAGGCTAGGTTTTAACTTTTTCCCCTAGAAAATTCCACCATTGCTTCTGGCGAAGTAAACACGATCTTTTTTATCACCATCAGCACATTCCATCACTGACCCCAGACGTAATACCTTTTTAGTGCATTGAATATTCCCTCTGAAAGTCAACAGAAACAAAAATTCCAGATTACAAAATCTTTTGTTTCGCACACAAAACAAAAATACAGCTTAACTCTGGATAATTTCAGCCTTAGTAGCCAGCAGCTGGTCCCAAATTAGATGCTTTATCCTTGCAAATGTCCTGACGCCCATCGCTGAAGGATTTTGGCCCAAGTTTGACCAAATAAACATTTTTCCCGTCGGCAGCCATTGTTTGTCTAAACAGTTAATTCACTAACTTGACAAAACCCTCCTGAGAGGGGATATGATGAAAAGAACTGAGAAATGGCCTGTAATTGGCTGATAATGACATCATCTGCGGAGGGTAACCGACGATAACGTCAGAGTCTTTTCTCTCAGCGTCACTATATAACTTTATAACTTTATAACGTCGTTTATAACTTGAGGGACTGACCTTACACAAACCAAGTACCAACTATCTGAAATGCAGATTCTTTTATAGCGGAGCTATGTAATGGAATAACATGCCCGAAAGCTTAAAAAATTCTGTATCTGCTAATCATTTTAAACAACTTATTAAGAAGGTAGCTTTGGCTGATACATTGGATTCCCACACGGTAATCATGTAAAACAGTTATACTTAGTTTTAGTTTTCTAACTGATGATTTTCCTTGTTTAAATAAGGTTTTTACATTATATTACATTACATGCCTTGCCTCCAAAACACCCTCCGTGGGATCAAACGTACTCATGGGCTATCCAGACACAACCATATGCCCATTACTCTTTCTATCCTTGAAAGCATTTTCAAACTCCTTACCCCCAGGCGCTCCCTCGATATTGATACGGTCATGCTCTGGACCGCTTTTTCTTTGGCATTCTTCGGCTTCTTGAGGTGCAGTGAACTCACATGTAATGGTCAGTTTGACAGCAACGTACAACTCACCTGTGGGGACATTGCCTTCTTCCTGAACATCACCAGTCCGCAACACATGAAAGTCTGCATCAAGAAGTCCAAGCCAGACCAGTTCAGACAAACTTACACTATCACCATCGCAAGTTCACAATCCATCGCCTGTGCAGTGGCCACCACAAGAGATTTCCTCCTCCAAACACCGGACTCCTCCTCACAAAGCCCTATGTTCCAGGATGGCACCCCTCTCTCACAACGTACCTTGGCCTCAAACTTGCACACCTTACTTGATTTGTGCGGCCTCCAGTCTAATAACTACAACACCCACAGTTTCAGAATTGGGGCAGCCACAACAGCAGCTGCCGCTGGCCTTCCTTCGTGGGTTATCAAGATTCTTGGCCGCTGGCGCTCTGACTCCTACGAAAGGTACATTCACCTCCCTCAAGCTACTATACTGCAAGTACCAACTACTATGGTCGCCCACCACCAGAACCATGCTGGAGTTGATAACTTAACAATTTTAGACCCATGGAAATGAACAAAATATAGACAATACAGAATTCAATCGAACAGAACTTGGATCATACGGGTCCGTCTATCTGCCTGGACATTAGACTAAAAACTGCAATATCTTATCTTATTTTATTATATTTTTACTATTATTCATATCAATCAGTTCCGAGAGTGGCCACTGTGCACAAGGAATCCTGTCTGAGGCTTCTAACAGTATGCTGCTCTGCACCATCCTTGGGGGGTAACCGTTCGCTTCCCTAATTATACAGCTCTCTTAGCAGCCTCAGTATGGGTGGATTCTGTTCCAGAATTATGGAGATAAGTGTTGCTGGCGACAACCCTTCAGTCCCACACTGAAGTGATGCCTGGGTTGCCTTAGCTTGGGGGAGAAACGGTGGGCACATCCACTTCCCCTCGCTACCAACCTTCCTGGAGCTTGGCATAGGTATACGCCACCCTGCCTCTGTACCCTGTGACACCCATTTCATGGTCTTATAAATACCATTCGCTGACAATAGCTCTGAGTACGGGCCTTGCACATGGCAGGCAGCCCTTGGATCTGGGACAACACTTATCTCCCCTACCTTTCTCCCACATACATGGTGTCCTTTTATTGTGGGTGACATTTATTTTGTAATTTTTTATTATCTCACAAGTGTAAATAGTAATTTTAATTTTAACTCAGGATAGAGGGCCACTGGTTTGTAAGTTTTTAACTGTTATGTGTTACCTTCTTTAAATAAAGTTGCTACTACTACTACTACTACTACTACTACTACTACTACTACTACTACTACTACTACTACTACTACTAC
>CM042746.1:23579809-23591788 GCA_022496165.2 Catalaphyllia jardinei | reverse complement strand
ACTACTACTACTACTACTACTACTACTACTACTACTACTACTACTACGACTGCTATTGCAACTGCTACTGCCACTGCCACTGCCACTGCCACTGCCACTGCTACTGCTACTGCTACTGCTACTGCTACTGCTACTACTACTGCTACTACTACTACTTCATATCATCGATAAACAATTACTAATTTAATTATCCAAATAGCACTTTCTTATTAGGTTGCCACCGTTGGTGTTATCATTAAACCAGTTCAAAGTACAAAATGATATTGACTAATACAACCGAGAAGCGTTTCAACTTGACTGACATCGGTGAATGAGTCCCCTCTAAGACTGACTAAATTTATTTGCGGGTTACGTAGGTGCCACAGTATCCCCAGCAGTATTTGAGAAGTTTCTTTTGTCACGACATTACTAATTTTAACAAGTGACTATCTGCAAGGGACTGGAATATTAATTTGAAAAAGCAATGTGAATTTATTTCTTTCAATTTACTTGCTTTATTTTATTTTGTTTTTGTTCACTACAGTTTTTTAGGGGTAGTAAAAATAGGGGAAGCATGGAACTGGTCCAGGAGAGAGTGTCCATAAACCCAGTTCATATTTGATGGACCAGGTCTATGGACCTGGTCTTCAGGGGGCATCCATAGACGAGGGCATGTTTTGTATTCTTCCAGACTGAATAACCTCTTAGCAAAACCACAAACCTGACAGCAAAGCCAAAAATCTCACTGCAAAAACTCAGTAAGCTCACAGTGAATTCAAGAACCTCCCAACAAAGCCAATAAATAAGCTCACAGCAAAACTTAATAACCTCACACTGAAACCAAGAAGCTTGTGGCAAAATCAAAAATCCCACAACAAAACTCAATAACTTCACAGCAGAATCAAGAACCTCACTGTAAAGCCAAACAGCCCATTGACAAAACCCAGTAACCTTGCAACCAAATCAAGAAACTCACAGGGAAACCAAAAATCTCACAGAGAACTCTGTAACCTCATAGCACAACTAAGAACCTCACAGCAAAACTATGTTACCTCACAGCAAAACTCAATAACTTCACAGCAAAACCAAGAACTGCACAGCAAAACCAAAAATCTCACTTTTAAACTCAATAAGCTCAGTTAAAACAAGAACCTCAGAGCAAAGCCAAAAACCTCATGGCAAAACCAAGCCTGCTGCAGTGGAAGCAAATTGTCACAGAGGAAGTGACTCTAATGACAAAGTAGAGCCTTTAACTCTATTTAGGCATAATCATGTGCATTATTTTCATTGGTACAAATTACATTTTGTGGTAACTAGGAGCTAATTTTGTTTTAAGGAAATGCTTCTTTGAAACATTCAGTTGGTAGACCCTTCAGAAATTGAACAATGTAATGTATCCAATTTTTTGAGCACTCACACAATTTCAAGTGATGTTGACTAAAAACATTGGTCAAGGTCATTCAAGGTCAATTTACATCCTGTTACTCACGCTTTTAGCTAGATCCTTGTTTCCTTTTTGTTTTGTTTTGTTGAATTTTTATTTTAAAGAAGATAACTTGTGCACCAAGATTATGCAGATCACCATGCTATCCAACTTTTTTTTTATTTGTGTTGGGATGTACACTTGTTTGAAATGATTATAGTATATACAGTAATTTAACTTGTTATTGATTACATGTACCAGAAGAATATGACAGTGATGAAGAAGAGAGTGGAGATGAAGAAAAAAAGAACTTCAGTACTAAAATGGCCACAAAAAAGACTAGAGTAAGGTAAAAACACTTGAAGCATAGCTAATCTATTATCATGATTCAGCTTCATTGATTAGTTAGACTTTTTCCTACTGGAATGCTCACTTGCTTTCCTGGTGTGCTCTATTCAACCCAAAAAGTGAGCAAAATGTGTCACTGCCTTTTGAGCCTATTGCTTTGTTTAGATCAAATTGAAATTATTATGTCCACATCATCTAGTATGTCAATTAATCTATTTGCTCTTGTTGGATAATTGTTTGTTGTTAATCATCTCATAGTCAACTTGGGGTCATGGGTCCAATGTTCATTAGTAAGAGTGATATTTGACACAAAATAAAATGGGAACATATTTTCAGTCAGACACATTGTGTTTAAAAGCCAACACTAGTACACCAAGAAGTGTATGTCTTGCCAAGTGAAGATTGAAAAATTCACCCTGAAATGTTTCTTAGGTTAATTAAGGTGGCTGAAAACAGTTTCAGGTACTTTCCAAAACTTACAGTTTGATGGGTCATAATAACCACTCTATACCAGTTGATGCCAAAATCATGGTATAAATAAACTGCCCAATCATTGGTGAACAGGTTGCTGTTTACTTTGTGGGAAAATAGGTTACCATAGTAACAATATGACCTGCTAAAAACACTGTTAATTTTAGCTTTAAGCGCTTATAACTCAAAAACAAGCTCGGTGACCCCCAATTTTTTGTTATCAAATTGTAATCAGCATGATAAGATGTAACTTTTTGCAAAGTTTAAAAAAATTCTGCAAAGGGGGCTCAGAGCCACCTTAAATTATGAAAATGTAAGGTGGCTCTGATCCCTCTTCGCAGAATATTTTTAAACTTTGTAAAAAGTTGCATCTTATCATGCTGATTACAGTTCGATAATAAAAAATGGGGTTACCGAGCTCGTTTTTGAGTTATAAGCACTTAAAGCTAAAATTAAGGGTGTTTATAGCAGGTTATATGTTACTACGGTAACCTATTGTGCCACAAAATTAACAGCAACTTGTTCACCGATGATAGGGCAGTTTGTTGATACCATTATTTTGGCATCAACCAATTAACAGTGGTTATAATGACCCATCAAACTGTAAGTCTTGGGAAGTGCTTGAAACTGTTTCCAACCACCTTTAACCAACGTTTTTCCCATTTCCCTTCAGCTCCTCTTTTTATTCAATGTTTATTTGCACATACAGTTAAACCCTAAAGGGAAATGGAAGAAAGTTTGAAATAGTGGGGTTTCGAAATAACCGGGGAAGTGTAAAATTCATGACAATGAATCAATTTTTTGATAAAAGACAGTAAAGTTTGAAGAAAGACACTGATTAAATAAAAAGACAGTAATTATATGTCGGATAAATCAGCAGATGCTGTTGCACTGAATAATCTTTGAATGTTGTGTCTTTTGTTTATCGCGAATGACAAGTGGCTTGTTTGCCATCTAATCTTGGCTCCCTCAACAGCAAACAAACTGTAGTGTGAGAGAGTCTCGATTGCTTGATGGACCTCAGTCTTTGTTGGTCGCTTAGGAGGGGGAGGGGGGGGGGGAAAGAACTCCAACCCATATGAAAAGGACAGGGGTGCTTGTCATCTTGCTTCAGTGTATAAATCAAGGATTCTGGTCTCACTTTAGGAATTCATGACAAAATGCTACTAATTTTATCTGTCAAAGTAGCCTTTAGAGTACTCTTGAAGAACTAATACTGAAAGAAATGCTATTACCAGTATTTACATTTTTAGGCTTGATGTTTGCTGGTCCTGTAAATCTTGGTCCCTAGCCTGGGCTCATTTCCCAAGCAGCAGCTGGTAGGACCCCCTTCATGGGGCTCCTACAGCTGGTAATCAAGCCTAATGCTGTCTAATTGTCTCTTCTAGGGGTCAAAGAAAGCTGGAGCACAGCCTAGATTGGTCTCTGTAAATGGTTTAATTCAAAATTTTGAACAAGCACTTCCAACCTTTTCCTATGCAACTCCCCCCTCATAGGGTTTAATAATGCCACACAAAGAGATTACTGTATCAAATACCTGGGAATTATAATACACTCTAATCTGAGTTGGAAAAATCATGTCAGTTGCACTATCAAAAAAATCAGAAGAAGTAGGAATTCTTAGCAAAATCCAGCAATCTGTAAGCCAAATGATATTATAGTTCAGTATATCCTTTCCTAATTTATGGACCACTTGCCTGGGGCAATGTCTATGAGTTCAGTTTAAGAGTTATCTTCATTTTACATAAAAAAAAAACCAGTACAAGTGATGACATTTTTTAGCCTTGCTCATCACTCTAGTCATTATTTAATCCTTGGACATGATTAAATTTCCTGATCTTGGTATTTAATTATTGCTGTTTTTATGTATAAATTACATATTAATCATTTAATGTTACTTGCTGTATGTAAGTCATTTCCCACTTTGTTTAAGTGCCTATGAAATGAAAAATAATTGCGTCTTTTTTTAAAAGCACCTGTTGTGCTGTTGCCATGACAACAGTTTTGCCACTGGTCCTGTCTTTATTAAAAGACGGTGCCTACTGAACACAAAGGTTTTTGCAGCAGATTAGGACCATGCAGAAAAAGTAGATCTTTGTAAGGGCTATTGGTATCCACAAAGAATTCTAGATAATTAGCCTTGAATCTCAACAAAAATGCAGACATCAGCATTTTCCTGAAAAAGAAAATGAAGGATATTTCTTCACAAGTTTCCTTAAAATTTGTGTTGACACACAGAAAAGTAAACATGTTTATAAAGCTCTTAAAACTACTTGGTAAAAGTAATAAAAACCATTTTTGGTATGTTTTTAATAGCAAAATCTTTGTGATAGTGATTTTCCTGTCTCAGACAGCCTTCCTCTGGTTCTTTTTGCTCACAACCAGAAACTAGTCATGTGTTGAACAGACTTACCACTTCCATTTCACAACATAAAATGTAGGGGTGAAAAATTTTAATATGCCCATCGCGTTTTCCTGTCACCTCCCCAGTGGGTAAAACATTTGCATATCTCTAGCTTGTTTTGCGCACACACACTTTGCCATCTGCAGGTACATGTTTACATTTGGATTCCAGTATTTTAATTTTTGACAGATTACAGTTAGTTTTTCAGCTGGATGCTGAAAAACTGGTTTTAGTACAGCTTCATTAAATTTGATTAGGGCACAGTAGGAAAATGTTGCTTTTATTTTAACTCCATGCTTGCTAGCATAGTTGATTATGTCAATGCTAACACTAGTACATGCATAGAGTTGTGTGATGAGTAAAACATGTGCGCCCTGACTAGGCACCAAGGGTTGAAAATGAGGACTTTGGTTTTTGACAGAAAGAGAACAGAGCCACGAGAGTTTCCATGACAATGGCACTACAGGTGACATTTAGTTCTTTTTTGGTGTACTTTGTGGTGCTAAGTTTGTTCAAAGAACACTTGTTCAATTTTTCCAGAGATGTTTCTTTACTGAATATCTTATCCTTTTAGTTGCAAATCTCATGAAGTCATCACATTCCTAATTTGCCTGACTAGGCACCAAGGGTTGAAAATGAGGACTTTGGTTTTTGACAGAAAGAGAACAGAGCCACAAGAGTTTCCATGGCAATGGCACTACATGTGTCATTTAGTTCTTTTGTGATGTACATTTCTGGTGCTAAGTTTGTTCAAAGAACACTTGTTCAATATTTCCAGAGATATTTTTCCTTACTGAACATCTTATCCTTTTAGTTGCAAATCTCATGACATCATCACATTCCTAATTTGCATAATAAAAATGTCAATATCTCTAAAACAAACAAAGATATTCCAAAAACGAAAATACCATTCTTCTTTATTTTCAAAACCCTTTCAAATAAGCAGCAATTATTTTTCTTTTCATAGGCACTTTAAGGTCGTGTTCTTTTGGGATCAACCATTTCAACGGAAAGCGGTTTTGGGTGCCTCGTAGCTCAGTCGGTAGAGCATCAGAAGATCTAATCCGGAGGTCGTGGGTTCAAGCCCCACCGAGGTCAAATTTTCTTTGGCAGGTGGGGACTCCCAAATTTCCTTTAAAAGGGTAATAACCTTAGGGGATTTGGTGTATCGGCAGTATTGCCTACTTCCGGCACCCAAACATGTTTAAAAAAATAGTAATAATTCCTATTTCGCAGGTGCTATGCGGTTCCCATATATATCCATATATATATATATATATATATATATATATATATATATATATGTATGTATGTGTGTGTGTGTGTGTGTGTATGTATATGTGCATGTATATGTATATGTATATATATGTATATGTATCTATCTATTATGTCTGGATTTATGAAAACAGTGCTAAAGAGCTCGATTTCACCTTATTTTGACTGCTCTTTTAGGCCTAATAAGAGCAACGTAAAGGGGGAAAAAATGGAAAGGAGGGCAAGAAAAGCAAGATAAACGGGTAGAGAAGGAGAAAAAAGACTGGCTTTCCTTTTAATTTTTATATCGTCCACTTTGGAGATAGTTTCTGGCGAGAAAAAAACGCCCGCTTGGCGAGCGATTTCAATTCTTTAGCACCATTTTTGACTGCTCTTTTAGGCCAAATAAGAGCTACGTAAAGGGGAAAAAAATGGAAAGGACGGCAAGAAAAGCAAGATAAACGGGTGGAGAAGGAGAAAAAAGACTGACTTTCCTTTTAATTTTTATATCGTCCACTTTGGAGATAGTTTCTGGCGAGAAAAAAACGCCCGCTTGGCGCGCCATTTCAATTTCTCTAGCATCGTTTTCATAAATCCAGACATATATTTCCACAGAACATGACTGAATGACCCGGAAAGGCCGAAATGTTGTAGTTTCGAATTACTATTTATCTTTCTAAGGCATCTGGAAGCAGACTAGTCCCATTCCGGGCCTTTTTTGCACTATTCTGTGCCAATATATGTCTGGATTTATGAAAACAGTGCTAAAGAGCTCGATTTCACCTTATTTTGACTGCTCTTTTAGGCCTAATAAGAGCTACGTAAAGGGGAAAAAAATGGAAAGGAGGGCAAGAAAAGCAAGATAAACGGGTGGAGAAGGAGAAAAAAGACTGACTTTCCTTTTAATTTTTATATCGTCGACTTTGGACAAGGTGAAATCGAGGTCTAGGTCTTTAGCACTGTTTCCATAAATCCAGACATATATATATATACTTGTAAATTGGTATTATTTTTTAACTCAGTTTTTTTTTCAAATTGCCATTGCCCTTATTAATTATAACTTTAATTCATTTTAATAAATTGGTAATGAGAAGGGTAAAATAAAGGATAGTATTATAAAAACTTTAATTTGTGGGTCAATTTTTTATTCCATATTTCAATTATTCTTGCAAGCCAAATTACCCTAAAGTAACATTTTACAAGAAATAATTTTATTGACCAGTATACTCCCATCTCCTTGCTATATATGTTTACACTCATGACACAGGTTGAATACCATGACACAGGTTGTTTACCATTTACCCCAAAAATCCCGAAATTTTGGATGGAATGTAAATGGAAAATTTTCTCGGGGAAATGGGATTTCTTCAAAGGTAGACCAAAATTCCCAAAATTCCCAAACGCTATTTCTGAATGAAAAATGTGCGTTTCATTTGCTAGTTTATACTAGTTCCAGGCCTTTTTCCTTGGATTGCCTTTGATCCTATCTTGCGAGAATAAGCTCACCCCCTTGAAAATTTCCATTCAGGATTTGGTGCATCCCATTCGCTAGAACTGTTGACCAACCAAGTAAATGGTAAACAACCACAGACTCTTCACTTTTGCTGGCCAACAAAAATAATAAAGCAAGTCTTGTCATTGCCTCCTGCCACAGTCAATTGGTGGCAGATTTTGTAGCTGATGTTTGACTGATATTTCACCAACTTTTTCTCTGTTTCAAAGACTTTTCCTTCTAGTGTTGTAGCACTAGAAACAAGTGGTTGTTTAGCAGCCTTTTTCTTTATCCTGTTACTGTCCTTTTGATCAATTGGCTGGCTCAATCCAGTTCACACATCTTTACCTATGGGCAAACCTGTTGTTGTATGGTGGAGAGATTAAATATGAATATGACTTATTGATTTTTTCCACTAACTAAAGGGTTTTTCAGATTGAGATCTTACCTTGTCATTCTTAGTAACTTCATGTACTTGAGGTTTCAATAACATAATGTTGTATTTTTTACGGCATAAGTCCTAATTTAGTACATGTAGTGTTTCCATTTTTACTAATATTGGTATTCATATCTATTAGACGGGGTGGAATTAAACTAGATGACATTGATCACAATAATACAGAGGATGAGGATGAGGGAAGCAAACAAGATTTAGAAGAAGAAGAGATATTATTAAAACAACAAAAAGAAATAGCTGTCAAGAAAGAAAAAGAAGAAGATCTGTGGGCAGCTTTCAAGAAGGACACAGGACTGATGGCATCAAACTCTTCCAAAGCAACTCTTTCACAAATGGTGAGACCAAAGAGTTAATTTAAACATTACTAAGAAATATTTCTCCAGGTTATTAATTTAGCCATTTAAGGTAAGTGCATTTTTTAAGAATGAAAAGGCTATTCAAGCCAACTTTATCTGGTAAGTATTGCATTGACTGATTCAATGCACGATGGTGACTTGGTGGTAGCTATAGGTTTCCTATGGATACATATCTCCTTCCCCGTGCCCGAATTAGTACCAAGAGCCACCCACAATTAAGATACCAGCTTTCAAGCTCATCTGTTGATGAGAAAGTTAACAAAATATTGCTCAAGGGCAATTAAAAACCAAGTGGCACTGCCAAACCTCTGTAACACCTTAGGGAGAGAGGAACTAGTGGTGTTGTAGAGAGGTCATGGTAATTATTTGGAATTAGTATCATACAGGGGTGTAATATGACACCTGTCATTTTTCAGGGTGTAACATTTTTGTCTTTAAAACTGCCTATTGTAGCATATGTAAGTTATCAGGAAGCCTCCAAATTCCAGAACAAAATATCACAGTATCATATAAATTTCATCTCTATCACATCTCGCAAAAGAATACTACAAAAACATCCTACACCTCACAGCTTCACATTGCACTTTACAAGGAATTGCAGAAAACCTTTTGTTACAACATTTTGTCAATCAACTGACACAGGCCCAGTCTCTGACACTCTCCCCCCGCATATCTCAAAGAGAGATATGTGTTCCTAACATACATGTAGGAGAGTGGGTAATAGCAAAACAATTGAAAATTTAACTTGACAAAATGTTTTAATCACTCAGTCACTAGCGTGTCCAAACCGATCTATCAATTCAATGTCAGTCAAAGTTCTTAATGTCCAGTCTACATGTACACTGAATTTTGTTCCTCTTCTACAATTTGACAAATCCTTTTATAAGCCTGCATGTGCTCCCTGTCTCCTTGGTCAGAACACTGATGCTTCGGCATGAAGAACTCAGGAAGGTGCTCTGACAACAGACTCAAAAG
Source organism: Catalaphyllia jardinei (assembly GCA_022496165.2). Classification (NCBI taxonomy): domain Eukaryota; kingdom Metazoa; phylum Cnidaria; class Anthozoa; order Scleractinia; family Caryophylliidae; genus Catalaphyllia; species Catalaphyllia jardinei. The sequence goes on along the minus strand of CM042746.1, from coordinate 23,582,629 downwards.
AAAGTTCAAGGGGAATCAGATGCTGCACTGGTCTTTTGAGGAAATTTCTCCATGATCACAACTTCATGGCTCTGTCAACTTCATCTCTCCCTGGATACAGCTTCTTGACAATGCCAAGTGGCCACTTGCCCCTGTTCTTCACCTCAGACATAATACATTATCACCACATCTCCAACAGCTAAAGTGCAGGACTTCCCAGAATGCTAATTGCTGGCAAGTCCTAGCAAGACAGCAGGCTATTCTTTACAACAGCGAGAAAAAGCCAAAATTTGTCAGATGTAAGATTGATTGTGTTTTTTAAATCTGGGCATTTCAGGGTGCTTGTGAATGCACCTGGAAATATTGATCAATTTCGAGCAATAGTCCCGCTTAGCTAGAAATCAAGGACACGATAAATGGGGTGAAATATGGATGTTTCTAATTGAGGAAGAGAAAAGGTGCCAAGATGTTGATCAAGTCCTACTTCATGAGATCATATTTTTCTCTGTGTATTCAGCAGCAGTGAAGTGTTAGGCAAAAATGCTTGCATTTGGAGTAAACTGCCGAATCAGGGAAAAGAAAGAAGTTAGATATGCAAAGACTCTCGCCAAGATTCTGGTCACAACAATTTTTCTTATGGAAGATATGCCGAGAAACGTTTTCCCTAATTTTATAGAGATTTGTATGGAGACGCCATGCTGATGCCCATCTAGATGGGCACCAACATGGCAGCCAGAAACCAGCAGAAACATCTGTCACTGAGTTTTGCTACAAAAGCGTGAATTTATCTCTCGAAAAACTGAATAACATAACAATAATACTTTATTCTAATACAGAAACTGTTCAGAAAGCCGAATTCCCTGAAATAAGTCACTTTTTAAACCAACATCACAGCTCTCTCACCCGTCATGTAAATGCCGCGTCACGCAAAAGCTTAGAAATTCAAGCGTAGTTTATGGCTAAACCAAGAACCCATTGGGAGTGAAAATTTGTATGAATATTAGTTTTTAGCTGCTCTTACACATCATGAAAGTAAAATCTCAGGAGGATGAATAGTGACGTCAATTTTAGTGACGTCATGTGAAAACCAGCAATTGAAAGGCTGCAGGCAAGAACGTCCCCTAGATTTTTTGGCCATTTTCAAAGTGCTCAAAAGTAGCTGAATTTTGACATGTGGGCTTCGTTTTACCTGAGAAACATTCCTCTGAAGTTTGTTTCGCAGGGTCTGTCTTCGTTGTCTAGAAATAACGTATGCAAAACTGACTCGGTTTTCCACGCGGCATCATTTGTTAAACGAAAAACAAAAGAAATCTTTTGTTTGGCTTAAGTATGACTGATTTCTCACTGTTGTTTCGTTGGCTCAAGTGGATAAGCGCTGGACGAAGCTGATTCGAATTTGTTTTGTCGTGATGCCGGTTCTAGTCAATACGAGGTCAATCATTTTTTTTTTTTCGTTCTGTTTCTCTACTTCCTTCAAAAACCAACATATCTATTGTAATTGAATTGCCGTTTATACTTCCTAGGATCTGGTATTGATATGTTTTTAGCTGGAATTGTGACGTATGCTTTCGGCGCGCAAAGCAGTAATTTACCACGAATTCAGAGCTTACCTGTTCATTAAGCATAGTTTGCTTGTTATTTCCACCGATATTCAACGCTTGTTCGAGGAATATTTGTGCCTGCCTGGTAGGAGATTTGGCATCATTAAGCCTTTGACCCTCGATGAGTCACCAGCATGCCTCAAAGGACCGAGGTGTGTTTTTGTTCCGAGATTTGGCTTAACTTAGCCATTGATTGAGGAGCAAGTGTGCCAGGCCGTAGAGTCTAGAAACGCTTCTTCTTCCAAAGCAAAGCATTTGTCCTGGACTTAGGGCTCATTTGCTAAGCTTCGGTGTGTGTCAGTTTTGGAAATTAGAACTGCTTTCTAGAAATCAACCATCTAGCATCCTTCGCTGCCAAAATTTCTGGGATATCCCATAATAATCCTTCATACGTAAAGCAAGAGCCGTGACTATTGTGTGTGTGTGTGTGTGTGTGTGTGTGTGTGACATGAAATGTTACTCGAACACGGTCGGGAACTGGTGAGAAAGGCGGCAAGGCAGCAAAGTCCTTGAATTTGACCTGTGTTAGGTGAAAAGTTAATTTAAACAGATTCAAAGCCGTTTCTACGGGCCAAAAAAGAACGCAGGTCGGTTAAATTGGCAAGTAAGCGTTCCGTGAGTGTGTATGGGGGATTTCCAAGCAGATGATTACTTTGATTTGTGATAGGATTGAGCCCGCCGCGAAGGAAAAAAGACAAAGAACGCCTGATCGCAGGTTAGGAAGAAGAAAACTTCAGCTCAAATGTAAGTTTTGCTTTGTATTTCAGCGTTCTTTTGCTGATAAATTTTCCGTTTCATGCGCTCTTTTTCGGCATGAGCAGCGTGTTAGCTTAAGGCTTCCTCTTTCTATGTTGTCAGAACTAATCATTTCACGGAACAAGCAGTTTTGTACCCCCAAAAAAGTAATTTCTCGTAGAACCATTTAAATCGATCACTAACGTAGCCGATTTGCAAAAACTTTCAGCCGTTCTTTCTCTGGGCACTACTCATTGACTTAATTTAGGTATCGATTCATGCAATAGATTTCAAAAGTCGAGATTGTTTTCCCTGGCCTAACACTATGCTAACCCTAGCGTGTCCTGACCTTAACTCTAATTTAATCCAAAGCGCTAGCGCTAACACTAAGGGCTAGTGCTAACCCTAAGCAATAAACCTAATCCTGAGCACTAGCTCTAACCCTAAGCAATAACAAAAACACTGAACGTTAACTCTAACCTCGACCCGTAACCCTGACCCCAAA
>CM042746.1:23566066-23579799 GCA_022496165.2 Catalaphyllia jardinei | reverse complement strand
AACACTGAACGTTAACTCTAACCTCGACCCGTAACCCTGACCCCAAACGCTAGCCCCTAACCTTGTTCTGTAAACCTAACCTTCAAGGCTAACCCTAGTTTCGAGCGGTTACCCTAACCCTAACCCTCTAATAAAACTGGGAACTCTTACCCTAGGAGTTAAAGTCAGCATTTGAAAAAACTTAAAACAAAAACAACGCTAATAGTATTGTGTAACAAAGCAGTTCCAAAAGACGCAGACTGTGACATGCAAGTGTTTTTGCATACTTTATTTCTGGAATACGCAACAGAAACAAGGAGAAATAAGTGCAAGGCAGTTTTCTACAGGTATAAACAAGTCAGCATGCAAAGTTTGGAGCGGTTTTGGCCACTTTCGATTTTTGCAAAAAATCTAGGGGACGTTCTTGCCCCCAGCCTTTCAATTGTTCTGTGGATTTTGATTTCCTTGCTTTAATGTGATTTGATATGACCTTTGATGTCACATTGATGGCTCAAGTTTTGGTAAACTCACAAATTCAGGTCATTAAAATGTCTCATTTTCATTCTAACTAGTAACGTTTAAGCATAAAGGCTAATTTTTAAAAAGAATACTAGTGAAATCCAACTACTAAAGATTTCCTGTGTCTCTAAGGGGGGAAAAACTTAACTACAAGTCTGCTGGTAAGGAAATCTCAAAAACCTCCTTTTTGGCTCCTGAAGTCCAGTGGGCATCAAAGTTTACCGTGTTTGTTCAATTCACGTTTCCTTTAAATGTTTCAACCCATGCCCATATTTGGTATGTCACATGACCACAATAGAAAACATCTAAAAACTCGGACTGAGTGGATCGTTTTTGAAATATAACAGTATGTTTTGCCAAAACACGGCATTATGTGCAACTTGGAGAATGCATGTGAGGGAATGTACAATATTTTGAAAATTATAGATCTTTAAGAGGCTATAAAAGCACTTAAAGATCTATACTTTTCAAAATATTGTTTATTTCCTCAAACGGAAGCTACAAGTTGCAGATAATGCTGTGTTTTGGCAAAACAGATCTACATCAGCAATGTGCTGAGGTTGCAGGTTAGGTGAAATGTTGGTGTTTGAAAACATCATAGAATCTGGAGTTAGGATTGTGAGTGCAACATCATCCTCTATATAAATTATTAAGGGTTGGTCATTGAATGTTATCTCCATGTAAAGTACTACTTCTTATTCTTGCCACAAAAGAAAGCCACACCCAGTGACTTTTTTGAACGCATTCTTCACTAATACAATCATCCTCTCAAATTGTCCACCCCACTAAGGGGTGTAACTAAGGTTAAACTGCCAGAGGATTTTGTTCTGGGTAAAGAACTGGCTAAACATATCACTCATAGTCTTTCTTAACCACCCACCTGAATCAATAAATGTAGGACCATCATCAGAGTAAATACTGTGTGGTCTCCCCTTTCTTGCAATGTACTTCTTTAGACTCAAAAGGAACTCTTGGATTTCCAGTGAAGACACTAAATCCAAATATAATGCACAACTCAGGGAACATGCATACAATGCTATGTAAGCTTTACTCTATGTAAGCTTTACTTTCCATCCTTTCTTGTATTTGATGTGCCCTGCATAATCGACACCAACAACTTGGTAAGGACTGGATCCTAAGTCTGATCCACAGGGAAATTACCATGTGACAGGTTTGGTAAAGTACTGGTCTGGAACCCCATGCAACTATGGTGTGCATGGATGGTTTGCTTAGCCAACTTCCTCAGGCGTGGGACCCAGTGCTAATTTGTCTTTGTGAACTAATTGATAAAAGCTATGTAAAACAATTACTAAATAATAGTAATGATATACAATAATTATCATCAGGTGTAGTTTGTGTTCTGAATCAGTTCTTTAATCAAGCACCTCTTAAAAGCTTTAGTATTTTTTGTTTCCCTTAAATCTTTGCTTAGATCATATCCATATTTTCATACCACGGTAATAAAAGGCACATTGGCCAGTAGTGATTCTACAAGATGGAATATTGAGGCTGTTACTATATCTTGTTTGCCTGTTGTGGATATAATAGCTCAAGTTAAAAATTATTTTGTCAGACAAGTAGCCAGGTGACAGTCCATTGCTACATTTATGCATCGCAACTGCATCATTGACCATTAAACAACCTTATCACCACAAAGAGAAGACATAACAAATACTTGTTTGGAGCCTTGTCTTTTCTGTGTATGAACACACAAAGTTTAAATACTAACCACAAATAGTGTACTAACACTTTGCTGATACATGTTTGTTTCATTTAGCCTTCCTCTAGCTCTGGCAAAAAAGTGTCCATCACCAAGACATATGATTTTGCTGGTGAAGCTGTTATGTAAGTATGTCAAGAGTCATAAAATAAATTAAGAGGTGATGACTGCTATCTCATAGTCTTGAATTTATGCAAGGCTACGAAAATAGTTATGCAAGTCTCTAAATACCAATTTATTTGTTTTTTTTATTATTAAGAAAATAATGCCTAAGTGTATTAGAACCTGCACTCTTAATTACATGTAATGTCTCAAGCTTGCATTAAAAACACTTTGAAACCTCAGTCTTACAATTGAAGAAGTCAAAATGTCTCAGACTCGCGAAGAAAAGATCCAATCTCACCTTCTCACTAAGTCTTGCATTTACCAGGCATGATCCTAAATTTGGGTGTTGCTTGATGTCGTGGAAAATTTGACCTGGAATATACTGGAATGAACCAGAATGACAGCAGAAGAGTATTGCAATAAGCACAATGAGACAGGAATGAATGTGACTGAACAAAATGAACCCAAATAAACCAGAATAGTGCAGAATCACAACTGATCAGATCAATCTACTTTCAAAAAGGGTAAAACCTTCCTCTCACCTGTGATAAATGAAACTTACATCAGATATCAACTGATGGAACATTTTGGTCATTTTGCGATATGAATGAGTGTTCCTTGAGTACATCTGTTGCAGGTCAATTTGTTCCTTAGGTCAATTTGTCTCCAACCAAGGTCAATTTGATATAAATTACAGTAAGATTAATTTGTATTTAGGGCAATATAATATATTTAGGGCAGAGGTACATGTACTGTAGTGTAATAATGGGTGGCATATCAACTTTTATAAGTATGTCTGATTTGAGTAATTTAAGGAAATTTATTACTACTACAATGGATATGTAATTAAAAAAACACATCCAGTAACAACAATGGACCACTCCCCTTCCATATTAAATCAAACTGGAACTTGACAGTCCAACCATCTGTTGCACTAGAGAACTATTGAAAAGAAGTTAATCTACAACATCCTGAAACATAGATTGTTAAGCCTAAGAAAACTCTTCCATACAGTGAATGCAAAGTTGTTCTAATCAGTTCAAATTTTGGCTATGTCCTTATTTAACTTGGGCCAATTTTTGTGATTCCTCTCAGTGTAAGTCCTGTCATTCTGACATTTGTAAGGCCAACATGATTCCTGCTGCTCACAAAATGTAGTTTCTTTGCCTTTAGAATATGGATCACATCAGTGTGGCTTCAAGTGATTTTCTCTTTCGTTTGAGATAAAAATTATCATTTACGTTTTTCTCCAGCTTCTGCTCAGCGGTCTGGAATCCTAAATCCTCATATCTGATTGGCTAATCACATACACTCCAGTAGTCCTTTTTTAATATTCAGAACTCCAAAATTTCTGATTTTGACAACTTTTCAAGTGTTTTTGTACACCACAAAAAATGTCAAATGTAAAGATTCAACAAAGTATCATAATGGCTTTTTGTGTCCTAAATGTCAAGCGGAGGGGTACCCAAAATTTGAATGGAACCACTGTAATTAAATTTCAACAAAAAAATTGTTTTCACAGCAATCCTGTATTATTTTGCTGGCCTTAGTCAGTCTGTACTGGGGAAAACTGTGCCCTTGCTCTTGGGTACGGCCTTTGGCCTGCAGCCTTGGGCCATAACTAAAGTGTTGCTACGACAAAAAAAAAAACAATTCTTTCTTTTCTTTGGATCTTAAAACTATGTTAACTAAACACTAACTGACCAAAGTTTTAAGTTATGATTTTATTTATTGGTCCACCATTATTAACTTTAAAATCTTGGGAGAGCTGGGTCAAGGAGAAAATGACATCAAAGACTCGGCTGAATTAATATGCCGCACAGGAGTTTGGGGCTTTCAGACTTTTAAACCAGTGTTTTGCATTAATTTTTTATAATAAATTGCATTTACATGCTGCAATCCTAAGCTAGTGAGTAAATGACATCATTTTCTCTACATCCAACCCAGTCAGTTTTGAACATAGGCAATGGCAGACAATGAAATTCAAAACTTACACTCAAAATAAACAGCCTTTGGTTAAAACTCAAAGCAAATTTTGCCAGTTAGGGGTTAAGTGAACACGATTTCAAAATCTGGAAAAAAAAGGAAATGATTTTTTTATCATAGTACCATTTTAAGTAGTGAAGAGCTTGGGCACAGTTATTTTCAAAATGGACCCTCCAAAGCTGGCAAATAACATTTTTCCCTCAGAAAAGGCCAATTATTGTATTGCTTATCAAATAGTATTTCCCCATTCAAGATTAGAATACAGAAAGTGTTGAAGCAAAATGCTGTGGGGTGTCACTGGCAAAAGATACTGCCATTTTAGTTTCCATAATGGTCCCATTTATTTGGAGATAGTCCTTTCCATTAAACTGAACAGAGCTATGTAGTATATCACTGAGGAAATGGTTTGCAATAGGATTAAATGTTTATTTCAAGGTTTTCACCACTTTGATTGCTTTTTCAGAGTTACAAAGACTGTTGATAAAGACGCCCTTGAAGCCAAACACGTGAAGAAAGAAGAAACAAAGAAAGCTGAACCTAAACATTCTGTTACGCCTGTGGGTTGTGTTGGGTAACTATATGCTGTATTTAGCTATCAGATTACCATTATGAGCTTGGGTTTTCTGTGGCATGATTGCTGACCAAGATGCAGCCTGATTCAATCAACATGCCAAGAAACCGAGAACAAGTAGCCTCAAGTAATTGTTTTCGTATAAATCTAATAGTTGTTTAAAACTTTGTTTTAATCCTCTGTACAGACATTTCAAAAATGCAAAGTGGGTGACACAAATTTTTGTTAACAACCACACTCTGTTAGGCTACTCACCATCTACAACAGATTTAAAAATAGGAGAACAGCATTCATAGTATAACATTAATAGATTTAAACAGTTGCAATTTTTGTTTATAATTATTGTATTTAAGTAGTAATCTTTTTTTAAAGGTTGGGTGGTACTGTGATCAAATTTTTACCCCTTGAGTTTTTAGGTGTCTGACACAGTGTTCCATGAAAGAATAAAAATGCTGTTTACCATTTGCAAATATCTGCATCATTTCTGGAGATATTTAAGTTTGAAAAGTCTGTAAGCCATGCAAATGAGATGACTGAAGGTGTCATACACTTAGCCCAATGTTATATCAAGTATATAAACAGACCTAACTTGGCCAATTTGCAGCACAGACCATTGACACTTGGCAGGGTAATAGTTCTACATGAAAAACAGCTATAGGTATAAAAATTATTTTCCAATGGCATTTCAGTCTTTTCCTATCCCACCTACTTTATTTCAAAATGTTAATGATTTTCAGCTCACAAGGCCTGAAACTCAAGCTAACATTTATATCCTTGCTGTATCATGGATATGAGGTACCATTAGTAAACATCAAAATGGAAGACTAAAGGTGGCCTGAAAAGCCTTTGATATTGGTGAGGTCTGGAACCCAGTATGTTGCCATGGTAACAAAACTGTTAAGCTTGTATTCTGGAGCACATTTTGTAAAATCTTACTGCTAAGAATCAAACACTTCTGATACAAATTGGCCAGGATACCTTTCTTCGTATTTGAAAATTTGATTGTCTTTGACATCATCAGTTGGTCAATTTGCATATTTTAAAAAACTTGAATATCATTCACTGGGAAAAACTGTGCCCTTGCTGTTTGGCCTGGCCATTAGCCTGCAGTCTGGGGCCTTAATTAATTAATTAATTAATTAATTAATTAATTAATTATTTAATTAAAAAAGAGATATTTGAGAATAGTAAACAACATTTTTCTTCTCATACAGACCACTTATTTGTTTTAAAGTGACTTATAGGAAAGATACAATTTTCGTCACAGTGGCACTTTAACAGTAGTGCTGCAGGTAGTGCTTCAGACTGTATAGTATATCATTTTAGTTTCAATGATATCAAAAGATTGGCACAGAATAATAAATGAAATACAGCTAGGGATAATCAGAAAAATTAATGACAGCTGTATTGCTTTACGATGGGCCAACCAAAGTAATAGTTTTTTTCTGTTTTATGGAAACATAAATTATTTGTGTCGTGGACATTTTTACTAAAGTGGGAATTTAATAAAAATCTCTCCACAACACTTTTTTGCAAAAAAGGGCAATGCTATGGATTGCGACCAGGTACCAACTCTTAGGATAAAATTAAAGAGGTCTTTCATTTTTGTTGTTGTTGTTTCTATCAGAGTCAAGAGATCAGGAGGGCTTAGCAGTGTTCTTGGTCAAATTGGGAAAAAAGCAAAGTTGAGCACTCTAGTAAGTTCCAATACATGGGTTCTCATTATATGATTACAATGTTATCGTTGCAGTGTTGAATTGCTGATACAAAAGGAGTATGTATGTACAGCTGGAATCATGACCTTGTCTAAAACATGTTCATTAGCATTCTACACACCTCATTCTAAATATAATGGTAGACATCTCCATTTCATTGCTTGAGATGTTTAAACACCAAGATTAAGTCCTAATAAAAAATTTTAGGGAGCCTAGAGCCTTGTGGTCCCATGATTACTCGATGGCTTCTTCCATTGTACTAAAAGCCACTTGAATGTAACATTGTGTGAAAGCATTGTCTTTTACCAGAGGAGTCTCTCCACAACATCAATTATCTTTTGTCACTGGTTGCATTTTTGACCCCGAATTATTTTTTGAAAGAAAAATCTCATTTACCATGAAGGTTGGCACACACTAGGGGACTAGCTGAAGGGACTAGTCGCAGGGACTTGCTTCAGGGACCAGTCCCCTAGTGTGTACTCACATTTTGCATCAAAATTCTAGTTGCAGGGACCACATTTTTGGTCCCTGCGACTAGTCCCATAAATTAAGCTGGTTTGATTTCTGGGACTAGTCGCATGGACCATTAGCCCCACAAATCGGTTAATTTTCTAGTGTGTACACACTAAGGGATAAGTCCCTCCGACAAGTCCCCTGAGGGGTGACAAGTCCACCTGAGGGGCTATGTATTCAACCTCACACCCCAAACTCTGGAGCCCAGAGCCCAGCCCTTGTAGTGTTCTGTTGGAACTCTTGATGCATCTTTTCTAGTGCTTCCAAGGTGAAGGCATCCCACAAATTTTGCTCATTTTTTGTCATAGAGATTTGACCATCCACAGACAAAACCTGCTATTTATGTTGAAACCAGTGGCACTGCTATTTTTCTCGACTGGAAATTGATTCTCTCTCAGCATCTCTAATTGAGATCCTGGCATTCTTAAAGGGGCAGTGTCACCCTATTTGGTAACTTTATAAAACGCTAGAAAGTGGCTTCGCATCAATTGAATTCCAAAAATAATGGTCTAGTTTTGTTCTGAAAGACCATTTGAAGGTACTGAAACTGTTTCCTGTTGCCTGCCGCCTGTCGCCTGTCACCTGTCGCTACGGATGGCAAGAATGGAAATTGATTGAAACTTGATAAAATTTGCCGATTTTATCTAGATTTAATGCTACGTCTTCAAAAGTCCTCAAGAAATTTGTTATGGTTAGCCCTCTCTGATATAGTTCATTTGATATCTTCGTCGTGGCTTTACAGAAGCATTTTGTTATGAGGAAAGCCTCAGTGTAATGATTTCAGCACAGAATTGACCAAAAACTCGTGACACTGCCCCATTAAAGTGCCCCTAACCCCAAATTTTTTCTTTTTATTTTCAAAAAGAATACATAATGTGGTGAAGATTAAAAAAGAACTTAATAAATCCATCAAATCCTTGCAAAACTACGAATGTTTGTTCTGGCTCACGGCCGCATAACAGGAGATCTGGGGCTAATGCACTTGTGGTTCACGTTCTCCAAAATACGTAGAACGTAGTCATTTCACGTTGTTGTTTTGCAGAGGACGGCAAGAAAATGTACCAAGACTCAAAATGCATGTGCAGAACCATTGTTCTGCTCATTAAATCTTTGGTTTGGTGATGCTCACGTCATCGTCGCTGTTGTGGTTTTGCTAAAACTCCCTAATATCCCCACCGTCCCCTCGATATTGCCAATCAAACAGACCAATCGTATTTACTTGCGTGTTTGTAAAAATAATTTATAGATTTAGGCCAGCCTAAAAGCGTAGCTCCTTGGCCGGGTAGCTCAGTGCCTGATTAAGCTAACCCAGGAAAAGGTAGAAATTTGATTTGAGTTTTGTAACTTTGCGGTGAAGTTTTCTGTTTATTATCTGGCTTCCTGTTATGAGTTATGAGAATCAAAAACCAGCACTTAGTCAGCGGTCAACTTCAAAAAACCACGTGACCCCAATGAGTTGTAGACTTGAGCCTGTGATATGGTCACGTGATACTGGTCAGCAGATACCTTGTTTTGACAGGTGTCAATTGGTCATAACCTGGATGTCCAATAACAAAGAAGTACACGTTAAACCAAGGCTGCATGTCTCTGTCAACCTATTATTTGGAGGATAGCTGCCATCTTGCGCGACTGCACCATCGTTGTCGTTGTTGTTGTCGTCATTGCCGTCGTGCGTACGTGCCTACGAGCAGTACCGCTAGCCATGATAACCATGAGAAAATCAATTCATGGGTTTCCTTCAGTTTAATATATATGGAGCTATGTATGGAGCTCCACTTGGCTGCCTTTCGGGCCACCGGAGCTCTGCTATCAACCAATCTGAGCTCGAGGGTCAGATGCTGACCCTGGCATCTACGTGAAAGTCAGATTCAAGTTCAAGGTAACCAGAGGTTTTTCTTTCTCACTGCTTTGCAGCTCTGGTTCTCTCATCTCATGCAGAGAAAAATCAAGTAAAACCTTTGGGACCAGGGTAAGTCAAATAATGAAAAGTACAAAAATCGGGATGCGCTAAGGTCACGCTTTTGTTTATATCCTTTCGATCTCTGCCCGTTTTCTGCTGACTTTGTTGTATGTGTTAATAGCGGCCGCCAAGCGGAGCCCCGTAATTATAGAAAAAAAACACATGTACACATAGAAATAGGAACCCATGCAACTCTTTTCTTATGGTCAAAATGGCTAGTGGCATGGATCACGGGCATGTGCACCCAACGATGATGACAATGACGACGAATGATGACATCGCACATGGCGGCCATCCAGCTAATACCAAGTCATGCAGTCTTGGATTACAGCATATATGTTTGATATTAGACATGAATGTTATGTTTAATTGACAGTTGTCATATCAAGAAATCCGCTGACCAGTAGCACATGACCATATCGTGGGCTCAGATATAGAGCTCATCAAGTTCGCATGTTTTTTGAAGTTGACCGCTGACCAAGTGCTGGTTTTTCATTCGGATCGTGGGCTCATGTCAGGTTAATTTGTTGACAATAACGCAGGATTGTTCAAAAGCCAGTTAACGCTAACCCAGGTTTAAAAGTTAACCAAATTATAACCTTTTCTCCTATACTTATGTTTTTTTTGTGCTGCTTTGTTTTGTGTATATGGTGATCATTAAAACTCAAAACAGGAGGTCAAACAATATACAGAAAACCTCACTGCAAAGTTACAAAACTCAAATCAAAATTCTACCTTTTCCTGGGTTAGCTTAATCATGCTCTGATCAACCTGGCCCAGGAGCTATGCTTTTAGGCTGGCCTAAATCTATATATTAGCGGCGCTCCATAATTGAATGGCTTGGTGCAAGACGGTCGTAAGTGACTTTTTCGGGTAAAATTTTTTTCCTTCAAAAGTGCCTGAATTTTTGCATGTGCTTTTCAATAAAGCAGAAAAACATTCTCCTGTATCTTTCTTTGGCTAAAATTCTCTACTTTTTCCACTTTGTTGCGTTCTTTGTGCACGCTTCGATATTTTGACTTCGTTTTTCTCAGAAGCAAAGTGCAAACCACCCAAAAAAATTACATGGGAATCTTTTACTACTTAATTGAAAAGCACATGCAAAAATTCAGGCACTTTTGAAGGAAAAAATTTTTACCCGAAAAAGTCACTTACGACCATCTTGCACAAAGCCATTCAATTATAGAAAAAGGAACCACATGTATGCATAGAAATAGGAACCCATGCAACTCTTTTTTTATGGTCAAAAGGGCTAGCGGCATGGATCGCGGGCACGTGCGCCCAACGACGACGACGAACAACGTCGCACAACATGGCGGCCATCCAGCTAATACCAAGTCATGCAGTCTTGTATTACAGCATATATCTTTGATATTAGACATGCGTACTATGTTTAATTGACAGCTGTCATATCAAGAAATCCGCTGACCAGTATCACATGACCATATTGCGGGCTCAGGTTAAGAGCTCATCAAGGTCGCATGTTTTTTTGAAGTTGACCAATTGCTGGTTTTCGTTCAGATCGCATGCTCATGTGAGCTTAACTTGTTGAAAACAGGCCTAGATTGTTCGGAAGATGGTTAACGGTAACCCAGGTTTAAAACTTAACCAAATCATAACTTTTTCTGTTGTACATGTTTTTTTTTTGCTGCTTTGTTTTGTGTATATGGTGATCATTAAAACTCAAAACAGGAGGCCAGACAGTATACAGAAAACCTCACCGCAAAGTTACAAAACTCAAATCAAAATTCTACCTTTTCCTCAGTTAGCTTAATCGTGCTCTGATCAACCTGGCCCTGGAGCTATGCTTTTAGGCTGGCTGAAATCTATATATTATGGTCCCGGAATATGGTGAGCCCTAAAAGATTTTTTCTTTACCTCGTGTGGTTCCTTGATTTTCTTTACTAGGGCTAACGCCCAGTGGGTTATTCATGGGGTCAATTAGCAGTTACACTTCAGAGTTCTCTGTTCCAGCATAAATAGCAAAGCGGCAAGTTACTTACTTTGCAGTCTTTTTGGATAAATAGATCACACATAGTAAACCGTAGCTATAGTTTTTCGTCGCAGGGTTCTGAGTACAATGATATTTATCCACTTCAAGGTATGGGATCTGAATATTTTGAAGTTGATCGTTATCGCAGTGCTTCCCTTCGCTTATTTATCTTGTGTCAAAAAACAAGAAGACAATGACTGAATGAAATCAGAGCAGCTGACAACCAAAACACTGCGATATAACACAAGTTTCCAGTTTTGGCCAGACTTTATTCGCTAGTTCAAGGGAGATATGAGATGTAATCACAAGATCGATTAAAAATAATAACACTCTGATCATTAGTTAACAGTTTCCATCAAGGCATATGCTTGAGAAACTGTTGCTTGAATTGGTTCCCACTTGGCCTGTTATATTTTCCTGAAATGGATGTTTAATCGCCAAAGGAAGGTATGTTGTGTACAAATATACATTTAGACGGATCCACCACATTACGGTAATTTGCAGCAACACCTAGAAGGCACTGTAGTAAATTTTTTCCTCTGAACCATTCCTTCTGTGACCTCTGATCTGCAGACTCTTCACACTCTGATCATCTCTTCAAGCGAAATGGCTTCCCCGGATGATGTCACAGACCAACTCCGCCCATTCTCCTTGGAACCCGGCTGTGTGGCGCGTGTTTTTTGAATTTTAAAAATTCACAGAAAATCAAGGAAAAATCGTATGACTTATTTTTTCACCAATGTGATTAGAACAAAAAAGACCTTTTTGGCGGCTAAGAAAAAATTTAGGGTTGAGGGAAAGCGTAGCTTATCAGTCCCGTAACCTTTGCTATACATCCCGAGATAGGTGCTTGTTCTTTACATTCCAGTCTCTTGTTGAGATGTTGATGTTAAAGTTACAAAAATGGTTTGAGAGCCATGGTATTACCACTTAACATCAGACAAACTGATTTTCTGAAACTCATAAGAACAGCTGACTCTTAAGATCGAGAAACACCGGTCAACGACCCATTTGGCAAATCGCTCATATTTTGGCCAAAGACACCCTTAGGTGACCTTATTCTAAAAATCATATTTAAAGATTCCAGTGAGTTTTTATTTTTTAGAAATTCGTGAAAATTTGAAAGCGCGGTCAAAGTGCGGTTTTTCGTGTAATAAAATGACCGAAATAAGGTGCGAGGACGAAGTGCTGCTGTAGTCTTAAAGTAGATTCAATTTTCTCCAGACTCATTCTCCGTGTTGAACTTATCTCAGAGATATTGATAAAGTGGTTTTCCAAACCATTTAAAAACACCTATGAAGCGTGTTCAAAATGGCGGCAAAACATAGGTCTTTTTTAACAGCATAAGAATGCATCTGGTACCTCACTTTTCAATTATTTTACCTAACAGCCTTACAATAACATTATGCCAAGTTTCATGCTCGAACTCACCGTATTTCCCTTTGAGAAAAACGAAAATCTAATGTCAATGTTTTGTGTGCATATAACTTGATATACTTTTAACAAATCAGTTTCAACAGCGAAAATAAAAAGCTATCATTAATTAAAATCCCGTCAATTCACTGCCAATATAGAAACATAATGTCCACTATTTAAAAACTGTTTTAAGACCTTTTTGAAACACTGAGCTAGCTTTACTTTGCTTAATTTCATGTCCGCCATCATGTCCAGTTTCTCATCACATGGTATTTGCTAAATTCCCTACGCTGTGAATGGTTGTTGTCATTAAAACTTAAACGCAAGGGATTAATGTAATCTTAATGATTTCGATTTACCAAACGCTTTGACTTCGTTAGGACACGATAATGGGTCAACTTAGAAATTCTGCATATATAAGTTAATTGCAAAGGAAGAAGTGAAGCGGTCCGACCCCAGCAAATAAACAAAATATTAATACGACGAATTTAATCCGAAAATGTTGAGGAAACATACCTAAATGCCATCCGTTCCCCTCAGTACTGCTCAACATTGCTTTAAAGAGCCCAAGCTTTCTGCTATAAGAATCAGGGGCTACATGTGTCTGTTTTAATAATAACGGCGATCATGCTGGTCTGTGTGTGAAACTTAGTAAAAGTGTCACACAACTGTACGACCACCCCAGTCATGCTTTCACTTCTCTTGCGCAAATGTTCATTTTGCAATTTATATCAACAGATTAAAGGGTAAACATAGTAATTGTAGATTGAAATGCGCTTTTTACAGTTGTCCTATCCTGGAGCAATTGTCTTGTTCTTGAATAACTCTTAGTTGTAGCTACAGTCGAAAGGGAGGGGGTACTCCCGGAATTTGGGATATCTGTATGCCATAGAGGATTGAGCGGTCTCCCGTAACACCAACACTTAATCACCAGATAAGCCTGAAGTATCAAAGGGATCACTGAGCTAAATAATTAAAAGTTTAGCTCCGCTGAGTCAATTACCTGTCGGCGCACGTATTGGATTGACGGTGGATAAGTGGAAAAACAGTTAAATTGGGAAAGGCATGTTGCCCATTGTAATTTAACATTGCCCAACACCCAATCGGTCTGGCCTGGGTTGTTCCAAGGTTGGAGAATGCTATCCACAGGATAAGTCACTATCCAGTGGATAGCAGGGTTTGTTTTGTTAGTATTTATCCACTGGCTGGATAGCGATATATCCGGTGGATGGTGTTATCCAGCATTTGAACAACTG
>CM042746.1:23551066-23558566 GCA_022496165.2 Catalaphyllia jardinei | reverse complement strand
CAACATCATAACCAACCTCATCACTTATTGGTTGAAAGACATTCATGAGATTCTGATACTTGGACTGTTCTAAATTTTTAGCATACCGATAAACTTTATCAAAATAAAGCAGATTGTTGATCATAGCATTAATGTGTTTGTTTTCCCTGAACCACTTGGACCGCAAATCAGCATCCGAAAACATTGATTAGGCATGAAATCATATAGTTGTCTAAAGTTTGAGACCACATTGTCTTCAACATCATAATTCGGTATTCTCATTATATTATATTGGTATATTATTTCAACATGGTGTTCAACATGGTATTCAACATCATGTTCAACATAGTGTTCAACATGATGTTCAACATTGTTTTTTATATTTGATTTGTCATTTTTTGTAAAGTAATAATATAACAAAAATGAGAACTTGCAAAAAGTAAAACCAAATTAGGGAATAAAATTAATTATGTCCATGATCTAATCACACAACATAAAATCGGTCAGGAGACAAGCCAATCATCATTTGATTGGTTTTTAAACCAGTGACAAGTAAATTAGATGATGTAATTGACAGTAATTTGGATTTAAGGATGCCTCAAAGGAGAAAAAGGCCACTGAAGAAAGGGGAAGTTCCAAATTATGGTGTTGATATTGAGGATGAAGTTGAAGACATGAATTTGGGTGATCTTTTCGATGAACAACCTACACCACCACAGCAGGGGAAACAAATAATACCAAAACCGCCAACATATGAAGAATTGTTGGAGGATCTTTTGGAAGGGAAGGAGATATATGTCGATCCCCAATATTTTCCGGAGCAGTCAACCGAACTGGAGCAGCCACCTGAATATGATGATGATGAAGAAATTGATTATACAATAGATGATGAAGATATAAGTAGAGAAACGTTGGATTCTTTAGATCTAGCGAACTACGAGAGTGTTAATAAGGTTCTCAATCAGTCGGAAATGACACCCAGAAAAAGCGAACTATATCTCAATAAAATATTAAAGGATGCGGAATTTAGGAGGAGACAACTTGGAGGTTATAAGTCAGGTGTTACAAAAAAATACAATAAGGGAGAAATATCGGAAGCTGAGAGGCAGTTGTTAAACAAACGGATAAACAATAATAGAGCTGTATTGAATGAATACATTACTCATCATAGGAATAAACTGAAAACAATAAAAGGTTCTGGGATTAAAGGCCGAGGAAGAAGACAGAGAGGTGGAAATGTTATGTTTTTCAACGATCCCAAACAGTTTCTCAAGAAATTAGAATTGATCATTAGTGAAACTGTTGCAGGCAACACATCAATTAAGATGAGAAATACAGGAGTTAGTATATTGGACACATTATTGAGAATATCAACAATCAATAGACAGCAATATAATAAATTGTATAATCAGTATTTCAAAGTATAATTGTGTAAAGTTATTATATACATGATCAGGTTTCCGCACCAACACATAGCAGCGGGTTCTACCAGATCTCCTCCAGCATTGATAATGTTATTGCCATCTTTGTTTATCGACAACGAGCTAAAACAAACAAAGCAGATATGAATCCGTACCTCTTTGATACTTTCAAATTAGATTCAGCCGATAACGTTGCTGCTAACCATCGTTATTTGACGACATGTAGATTGGAATATGGAAATGGAGTATTCTATCCAGAAACTGAATACGATTCAGAATCAAAAGTAAGGATATTCAACGATTTGATGTCTTATGGTATGAGAAAGAATAATTACAACACCGGCACACAGCTCAACCTAGCTAATTACAACTCTCTTTATTCTCTCATGTACTTTGATTTGTCCTTTCAAACAGAAAAAGTAACTAGAGACCCAAAGCAGTTGATATTCAGGTATAAACTCAATGCTAATACATTAGACGATGATGCTTGTAGCGTACACGCTATCGTCCTATACGAAGAGACAGTCGTAATCAACAAAGTGGGAAATGAATTATTTATAGTATAAAAACATTGATAAGAATGAGACATTCTTAATTCAGATATGTTTTGTAATAGGAAATTATATAACGTATATTATATACAAGAAATGACTCAACTTTTTGCAGTAAATGTTAAACTATCAGAAAATCAGAAGAAGAATATTGGTGATGCTTATAGTAAAAGAGAAACAGTCGTCATGAGGCTAACTAATGACTCTCTTCATGGGAATGGCACTCTACATGTCCCAGCTGCAGTGAAGAAGAGATTGGAGAAGAATCGGAAATTGAATAAAGGTATGGACATCAAACTTTCCAAGACTAATATCAGAAAGCAAGTTGGTGGCAGTTTACTAACCTCAGCTCTAGCTCTTGCACGTGCATTTGGACCAACCATTGCTAAAACAATGGGATTAGCAGCTTTAGCAGGGGCCTCCAGTGCAGGAGCACAACAAATTGTTAAAAAGATATCCGGAAAAGGACAAACTGGAGGTTTCCTCATTCCACAAAATAAGATTGAAAAGCTTATTGCAAACAAACACCTACTAACTGTAAAACAGAAGAAAGATATATTGGACACTCTTCAAACAGGTTCAGGTGTTCATAGAAGACCAACAAAAAAACAATCAGGTGGTTTCCTTGGTACTTTGCTTGCTAGTATTGGGATTCCTATGGTTTTGAAAGCTTTGACTGGAAGGGGTGCTCCTCAAATAGGACTTCCTCGCGTCCCTCGCTCCACTCCAAGTAAGGGTGGTAAAGGAGCTCCGAGAATAGGTGCATATAGGTCGCCACCGTTTTTTGGCAGTTGGGGTGACAACCAAGTTGGTATGGGAAAGAAAAGACAAACAAAAAAAAAGGAAAGGGTCTACTATTAGGACCAAACAGCCCGTTCAATCAAATTCCACTTCTAGGAGCAATACTGTGAAACCTAAATTCCATAAAGACATCCCATTAAGCAATCATGATCTGCCAAAATGGTGCAGATATCTCAACATCTCAATCAATGATGTTCTATCAAGAGATGGGAAGGTTCCACATAATCATAACCAAGCATTATTTATTTACAATCTTGAACCATCATATATGAGTGGAAGCCATTGGGTAGCTACTTATGTAAAAGTTGGTGTAATAAATTATTTTGATAGTTTTCGAATGCCTCCTTTTCAAGAAATGCTAAATCATGCGAAAAGAAAGAATTTAACTCTGCTTCATCAAAATAATCAAATTCAAAATATAAATACAACCACATGTGGATACTTTTGTTTATACTTTTTGAATGAAATGAATAAAGGAAATTCATATTATGATTTATTAAAACTGTTCAATATATATGATACAATGGACAATGAGATCGAGATTCATTGAATATTATATCAAAATATATAATTTATATATATAAATGGTGAAATCATATTGTGTTAAACAGAAGAAGCAAACTGAATGCGTTCCAGGTAGTGAACAATATGCCAAAGCTAAAAATGGGCGTATGATGTTAAAGTGCACTTGTGCTGAATGTGGGATAACAAAGACCAAATTTGTCAAGAACAAGGGAAACTGATTGAGCCCTCACAAGATGGGGGCTTACTTGGAGAGGCATTGCTCAAAGGTGGTGTTAAAGGTTTATTCAATCTCGGACGAGCTGGTGCTGCAAAGGCTGTCAAATCAGATTTTGTCAAACAAAAAATAAAAGAGACGGCCAACCAATATCTTGATCAAGCTTTGGATAGTTTCACATCAGACTTATCTAAAAGACTTGATCCAACACATAGTGGTAGTGGATTACCAATACCATTTCCATTTGTTGATTGGAAGAAAGCTTGGAATGTTGTCACTGCACCTGGATTGTTCAAAGGACCTGAAGTGAGTGCAAAAGAGGGTAGAGCCTTGGTTGCTGAATACAAGAGACAATACAAGGCTTACAAAGATGCTGGAGGTAGCAGATCATACAACTCATGGATTAAATGGAAAGGGGTTAGACATCCATAATGCCATTCTCAAGGTTGCACCTAAAAAAGGTTTTGTGATGCCTGGACATCAGTATACAGGGCCTGGAAACCCTCTTGAAGAGCAACTGAGGTATGATCCCAACACTGGTCAGATACTTGAGATATATCAACAACCAACAGGTAGAACAGATGCAGTCAGTATGCAGCATGATGTTGATTACTCAGTTTGTGGTAATAAACCAAAAAGTGATCAAGTGAAGTGCAAGAATGAAGCTGATCGTAAGATGGTCAAAGCTCTTGATGCTATTCCATGGAAAGATCGACAATGGGGTCATACTGTGGCTAGGAACACCATAGCAGCTAAGTCTAAATTAGGTATGGGTGTTAAGAAGCCAAAAAACGGGAAAAGCCGTCGAGTGAGGAAAACTGGCAAGAAAAATTAGCAGATGAGTTACATACACCCATAAAACGGAATTTCACTCGGCGGCGTGTAATCACAAATCACATTGATGAAATATGGGCAAAGGTTATCGATATCTTCTAATGGTTATTGATGTATTCAGCAAATATGGTTGGATCGTTCCATTGAAGGATAAGAAAGGTGAATCTGTCACTGAAGCATTCAAAACAATATTCAAGGAAGGTGGAAAACCACAATATCTATGGGTTGAT
Organism: Catalaphyllia jardinei; assembly: GCA_022496165.2. Lineage (NCBI taxonomy): Eukaryota > Metazoa > Cnidaria > Anthozoa > Scleractinia > Caryophylliidae > Catalaphyllia > Catalaphyllia jardinei. Next base: position 23,554,011 of record CM042746.1, on the reverse strand, counting down.
AAGGGAAAAGAGTTCTATAACAAACATGTGAAAGACCTATTAGAGAAAAAGGGGATACAAATGTACACAACCGAGAATGAAGAGAAGTCATCAGTAGTTGAAAGATGGAATAGGACAATTAAATCCAAAATGTGGAAACAGTTCACAATTCAAGGTAATACAATGTATCTGGAAATGTTACCTAAACTAGTAAAACAATACAACAACACAAACATTCAAGCATAAAAATGACACCAGTTGAAGCATCTGATAAGAGGAATGAGGGTATAGTTTACTTCAATTTATATGGTGATATGGAAACATCAAAACAGAAACCAAAATTTAAAGTAGGTGATAAGGTCAGAATATCCAAATACAAACGGAATGTGTTTGATAAGGGTTATACACCAAATTGGACAGAAGAAGTGTTAATTCACAGTTGATAAGATCCAATACACAAATCCAATAACTTATAAAGTAAAAGATCTTAGAGGTGAAGATATTCAAGGGAGTTTCTATGAATCTGAATTATTGAAAGCCAAACAGGATGTTTTTCGTATTGATAAAGTCATTCGCAGAGATTATAAGAAGAAACAAGCTTTAGTGAAGTGGAAGGGATACGGTGATGATTTTAATAGCTGGATTCCTATGAAGGATTTAGGAAATATATGAAAGTGTTTCAAACATAAGTTATGTAATATTATATTGATAAGACGATATAGTATGATTATCATATTATATCGTGAATTACAGTTATCAAGACTGATTTTTGCTATCAATCGGTAGCCAAAAATATTATTACTTTTGGCTATTGCACTTTTTTCTGTGAACATATTTATAACCATTATTGTATACTTTATCACAGTTAGGACATCGGTATTCCTTGTTTCGCCATTCCATAAGGTGTTTCTTCCTATCCTCATCTGATAATATCCGCGGTCTGATATTAGCCGATTTTTTGTAATCAACTGGTAAGTCTTCTTGTTTGATATATTCGAATGTATAAGAATGACCATCTTTCTTCAACACACCTGATTTGCAATGATTGAGACCCTCACAAGCCATTTTAACGATGCCAGCATTGATACCTAAATGTTGATTGACTGAATACAAACTGTTGAAGTATGAAACTTTATTTGTATTTTTGTTGGTGGCTTTTACACACTTTCTATTTTCACAATTCTTGGCAGCGAATTTGTAATCACGATCCTTAGCCGCTTTCTTACAATAAATCTTTTGTTGTGTTGTAAGTTGTAAATTACATAAGCGATTGTCTTCCTTGTTATTATTAATGTGATCGATTACTTTTCCTTCTGGTACGATACCATTATGACATTCCCAAACAAATTGATGGGCTTGATAATTTTTCTGCCCTGATTGCCCATGCTTTCTCACACAAAAACTCAAATAACCATTATTTTTCTTGTTCCCTCTGTGGGGCACTTTCTTAATGATAATAATATTTCCATCACTGTCTGCTGCATATAAGTCATAAACTGGATGAGCAGAATAAACGCATTCGTTAATAGTAATTTATTGTTGTCATTATAATATAGATTACATAACATATCTTTAAATCTTAATCAAAAAGTTTCATCTCCATTAAGACTTAAAGATTTGGCACTTTATGAATTATACAAAAAAAAATTTTTCCATTAAGACTTAAAGATTTGGCACTATATAAAATTATTACAGAAAAAATGCAAGAAAAAATTGTCCAAACTAATTATAATATGAAAACCCGCGATCTCACAAAACTAACCAAAACTCAACTGATCAATTTATTATTGAAGCAAAATGAAAAAATAAAACTGTTGTCATGCGATATGAAGCAGCAGGTTGAAACACAAAAACCAATTCCAGCTCCCAGGAAGAATGTAAAACAAATGGTGCAGGATTATGAAAACAATATTATTAATCCACCATTACAATTTAGGGATAAACCAACACCTTTACCAAGGACCAAGAAACCAGTCCCAGCTCCGAGGACTAAAAAACCAATTCCAACCCTTAAGACCAATAAACCAGTCCCAACCCCTAGGACCAAAATAGAGGAAACTGCTAGAGCCTTGAAGGGTTACACAAAGTCCTTCGAAATCAGCATTAGAAACAAAAAAGATCCTCTTGAGCAACTGCAAAACACAAGAAAAGCTGTAGAATATCATATTGTTAGGATGCTCACATCTATGAAAGGTCTAAAATTCGTTGAAACTCTTGTTGTAAGTTTCAAAAAATTAGCAAAAGATGAAATAATATACAAAACCGCTTACTTCAATAGCAAACCTCTTACCATCATCAACAACACAGAAAACCCTAAAGCATTACAATTATCAAAACAACAAATCCTTAATATGGTAGCTCAATGGATATCTGAAGGTTCTGGTTGGACTATTGAATCCGTTGACAATCATTATATCAATATCGTACAATATAAGCCAATGAAAGGCTCATCATATATTGAACTTCCCCCAGAACTCAGAAACAGTGCGAAGGGATTGATCAATATGAAAAATGAGGATAGTGAATGCTTCAGATGGTGTCACATCAGACGATTAAATCCTCAAGATAAAGATCCACAGAGGATCAAAAAATCAGACAAGGAATATGTCAAAAATTTAGATTATTCAGGAATTAAATTTCCAGGAATTGAATTTCCAGTAACCACAAAGCAATACAATAAAATTGAAAAGCAAAATGAGATCAATATTAATGTATATGGATATGAAAACAAACAACCATATCCAATATTTGTTTCAAAAGAAAACTATATGACAAACATTTGCATTTATTATTAATAACTGAAAATGATAATAAACATTATGTTTTAATTAAAGATTTCAACAGGTTCATGTTCAACCAAACGAAGTATGAGGGAAAGAAGCACTTCTGCATGCATTGCCTTCAGTGTTTCAGCTCTGAAAGAGTCTTGAACAATCACAAAGATAATTGCATTCAAGTAAATGGAA
>CM042746.1:23525012-23541066 GCA_022496165.2 Catalaphyllia jardinei | reverse complement strand
GGGAACATTGAGGTCGAGGGGAAACAAAACTCACTGTTTCCCGAGGGGCCAGTCATTAAGTGTTTTGTTATACCTCCCGACTCAAAAATACAAAAAGCTCCGAAAACAAATTATTTGCTTGAGGCCATTGCATACACTGGCTGCGCTTGCAAAATTGAGCGGCTGCCAAAAGCAACCTGTTCTATCGAAAAATCACGATAACAGTCTTTTCCTTCACAGCTAGCAAAAAATATAGACAGTACTAAAATTGCGTTGGCCTCTTCCAACGCTTAACTCAAGCATTTTGAGTTTGATTTGATCAGGAACAGCATATTTTGTAGTAAATTACACGAACACTTTCCTACCTGGCGACCACGATCGACGAGCAAGTTGATGAACGTGGGCAACCAATTTTTGGCGCCAAACCACAAGCTTGGAGACACTAAACGTTCATATTTTTCCTTTTGTTAATCTGCATATGTTTTTGCGACTATGAATTTCTTTTCTTGAATAATGAATGGCATCTCTAATGAGAAACGTCCTACTTCAAAGGCTTTTCACATCAGGCCGACCGGTACACAAATTTGCCGCGGTATCAAGGTGCACGACCTGATCACGTGCAAGTCCAAAGTTCAAGGTGTTGTTTCCCTAGGGTGTCATTGAGTTTTGTTTGCCCTAGGGCGTCATTGAGGTTTGACCAATGGCACGTGACGCGTTCTCCTCAAATCAGGAAACGTATTTGAGTTGGGAGGTATAACAATGAATGTGGAGATATTATGCCAAGAATAAGGAACAGATCAGGCAAAGACTTCGTGACCAAAAACAAAGAACAATTGGTCAGAATATCGTGTGTTTGGGGGCCTGGGAGCAAGAGTCTGAGAAACTAAAAACGAGTCTAGTTCCCAGCGATACACTTTGTGGAACACCGCAGTCAAGACTTAAAATTGTAATCAATTCTCTCTTTGGTTTTCATGCTGTTATTATTCAATAAACGTCATAAATTATGCATCAGACTCTGCTTTGTTTATAACAATTTGATGACATAGGTATACCCCCCTATCCCCCATCTTCACAATGATTCTTAACCACTTGTTGTGTGGGATACCCCTATCCCCCATCTTCTCATTGGATACACGTTTTTACATACAAGTCTTTTAGACTTGAGCAAAATCATTTTACTTGTGACAAAGTTGGACACACTTTTTTGGACTCTTGTCTTGGCGATTATGGAACTAAGTGATCACGAGCTGAGCATCGCTTTGGAGGAATTTGAAATGACTATGGTTGATGTGAGTGAATTATTCTTGCCACTGTTAGAAAACCGCTTAGACCGAACTATAATTTGTGCGGCTGTTGAATCAGGAGCAACGCGATTTGCAATGTTTGTTTGATTTTACTTCAAGCACGAACTTTTGTTTGAAATACCTTAGATGTTATGTTTAGCTTCTAAGCATGCGCTCGGTTTTAATTCATTTCACGTTTTATCTCTGACTTACTATGTTGATTCTTCAACGGTGGCTTGAAATATCTTTTGTTTGTTTAAGATTCTTTTGAATGATGCTTTTCTCAAGGAAACAGTCGAGATCAACGAGTTAAGGTTTGCTTTTCCACTTAATGTATTTCAATTAGTAGTGCACGCACCTTGTTGGACCTTGCTCTCTTTTTTCTCCCTCAACGCACTCACTAATGATTCACGTTTATTGTGAAAAAATGTTGTTGGGCGTTTTCCCACTAAGGAATCGCACACGTTCCGCCCAGGCGGTGTTGGACACGACTCGCAAAGCGTGCCAGGATAAATTTTTGCTCGAGCTCATTTTCATATCATTGCCGAACGGCAAACATCTCCGCGTGCGGAAGGTGATGTGGAAATATGACTTATAAGAGGTTTGCTCGCTTTCGATGGAAAGAATTCTCGAATGATACATCCTTACTAAATATTTCGCAGGCCCACTGACAGCTGTAGATGTCTTCTCGATTCACAAAGCCGCCAATTTCAATGCTGAACAATTGATGTTAGTAATCACAGCTTCGTGGTACATCGAATCTTTAGTCTCTTTACGATTGAAATGAAAATTATTTCCGTTTCTGGCATCTTCGAATTCGATCTTATCTCACGAAATTAAGCATAACTTCGGCACTTTCTTCCTTAGATGCCTCGATTTGTGTATGAAGTACATCGGTATATCGCTAGCGCTGGCCATCAAAGTGGTTGTTGACAAATATTTTTTTTGTTCGAAGAAGAAAAGGGTTGAATAATTCGAAAACCAAGACAATGTTTTGTGCTTGAAAACTTGTGTAAAGCTTGATCAACCGAGTTTCGCCCGGTGTATTTTCTTATTAATCAAAAGGAATTATCAATTGCCTGATGGCTCTTTGCAATGGATGGAATGGCAGATTGATAATTGTGGAAGTTTGTCGTGATTTGCATCAACAACCCCTAAGTTGCAGAGGGCAATCAATGGAAGTGGCAAAAAATAATTGTATGGGTCCCCTGGACACCAGGTCACACTTTCAGCAAATATTTCTTGTTCAACTTACAAATTCAAGATTAATAAATTGTATGTGTCCAGCTGTTTTGTAAACAATGTGACTTTGGCCTTAACCAGCTTTCTTGGATATGTTTAAGAAAGTGGCCTACTTATGAGTTTGCCTCAGAAATTGCCACCTGCAATTAAATGTCAATGTTCAAGTTAAACTGAACTAGCCTTTTTAGCTAAGCATACTAACCATGCTATATTGATTGATTGATCGATCAATCCATTGATTGATGAGAGTTAGAAATTTCTCTTCTCCTAGCTGAGTTACATGAAGTGAATCTTTTCCGACAAATAATATATACCTCATACTGTTCTCAGTAGTTGCAACTTAAATTGCAAATTGGAGATGTGAAAAAACTGACTTGCATCCACTTGAAAATAACTGAATTCCAAGGTATGTTTATCAACTGAATTGCAAAGTGCTGACAAGCTCACACACAAAAAAAAACTAAAAACAGCACAACAGCACAAAATTAAATTATATCTGGTTGTGATTTGTATGTTTTTAAACTGGCAAATCATCTATGACAGACACGGTGAATGTAAGCAATGAATGAATGGCTCATGGTTTCATTACATGTCCTCCTATTACACCTCTAGTTTTCATTTCACTAGGCACATGCAGTCATAGACTGCCTATTTTTTATACTGACTCCCACAACCCTCGTTTACCATGTGTAAACGCACGATTACTTTTGATTGTTTTTTCGCCCTTTCCGACAACCAATCAAAACGCGTCTTTAAAGTTTCATTTTGTTTTCTATGAAATTCGTGTTTTTTTATACTACGCATGCGTACTCAGTAGGGGACAGAGCACCATCTCCCACAGGGGTCAGAGGACGTTTCGTGACTCATATATAAACAACCCTTGACCTTATGGTCTACCAGGATGCACTGCGAATGCGCAGTGACTAAATTGACAGAGTAAGTTGTCCCACATGGAGAAGTAAACATGTCATGATCCATATATAAGAGCCATGTCACTACGTAGATTAGCAACTCGGGATAGCACCAGGGCGGAAAAAGGCCGGCCGGTGAAACGGGCATCCACTCTTGGGCAATGTGTGATGCGGACAAGGATTAGCACGAGCGCTCGTTCCGCGCTTCCGGTGCAATTAATGGCTGCCAAAACCTTCGCTCGACAAACCCGAAATGACATTTTTTTTATCATTTTAAAGCTACCAGTAACGTCTTTTTGAAGGCCACTTTGTTTTTTTTGGCCTAGAACTCAATACTATTTTGTCTGTTGGAACATCACGTAAGTATCTTCGTCATAAGCTGCTCAAATTTGGGTGAAATAAGACAGTGTCGAATGCTGCAATGTCCCGCTTATCATAACCAAGCTGTGCTCCGCTGCCTATTTTATGAGTACTCCACATTACTCCAGTCCAAATTATATATGTTGAAGATCGATGGCTTTTATATAACATAGTAAAAAATCAGATTGATATATTTTGATATAGCAGCGTTTCAAAACTTCAAAGTTTCCCTACTCTTGCCACACGTTTGCTAGGATTTTGCCCGGGAGTCTATGGCGACCGAAAAGTAATAACACTTTGCGAGTTTGAGTTTCGTCTGAATTGCAAGCAACACGTGATGTTTCATCAAGGCAGAAAAACGTTCGTCTGTTAATACTGCTGAGTTTTGTTTGGATGAAAATCCAATAAGTCGCTGGTTATTGATGAAAAAGAGCGCTCGCCGATGCGTGTTTTGTAGCTAAACGTGACAAATTGAACTTCAATCACGCTCTTTCGTTTAAAAACTTACATCAAACTCAAACAACTCCAGCTTTAAATGCGTTTAAAACTGATTAATGTTTGAGAACATATTAAACGTTTAGCTGGAAATATGGGAAGACAACAGAGATAATTAGCAAGTTACGGTAGCGCTTTCTTTGACCAACAGTTTTGACCAACCCGGATAACGTAAAATATTTTTGATTTCAGTGTTGTTTGAGGTCTCTAAATTTCTTGTGTAATTTATTTTCCCAGTATAAAAATTCACATTCTTGAAGAAACACACGTGATTTTAGTAGCGTTATAGCGTTGGTGAAAACTGTTGCCGCATTTCAGCACAAAAGAAGGCGAAAAAATATTTTGTCACGTTTATGACTCGGACATAAAAGTGTACACGCTCCACTATGCAAATTAGCTACTTGTACGCGTCAGATTTTCCTTTCAAAATGAAAACTTCTGCAAACTCGACAAATAGGTAAAAAGAATAAGAAACTTTCCAAAGCAGAAATTGGTCATGATGAAGCATTGTTCTGAGAAACTCATAAATAAACTCGATACCAGAGAGAAGAGCTTTCTTCCATAAACTTTATTCATAAGTCAAAAGCTTACGCAGCTTACGCGTACAACTAGCGCGAGAAGATGTTGATAAGTCTTGTTTTCATCCCGAAAAACTTACCTTTCCCATTGCCTCAGAACAAAAAATGCAATAAAAAAAGTTCCTGATTCACATAGAAGGGAGTTTCGTGTAATTTCTTCAGAAATCTAAGTTCGAGTGTAAGTAAATGGAATCTCCTTGTTACTCGGGCTTTCCAAAGGAAACGCCCGAGTTGAAATTTCGGCTTCGTTTTTTTTTTGTTTTTTTTTTTCGTTCAGCCACAGTTTGCAATTCTGTAATTAATACGCATGCGCGGAAATTTTACTGATGAGCACATGGCATGGTGTAATGGCGGACGGAGAAGAGTTTATGCGGTGGAAGCCGAATACCGGTCGTTTCGCCAACGACCAGTTCGCCAACGTATGAAGTCGATTCGCCAACGTCGAATGTCTGTTCGCCAACGTCCAAAATACTTTTTCGTTTAGCTCGGCAGTGGATGAAAGGATGAATAAGTTGTGTGGCGTGAAGTGTTGGGTTCACATATTTAGCGGCTTGTTTGGCTCGGCAGTGGATAAAAGAACGAGGAATAATTGATATGCGTGTAGGCAAAAAGTGGCCCTGCATTCTGTAGTTTAGCTGCGTTGGCGAACTGACATTCGACGTTGGCGAATCGACTTCATACGTTGGCGAACTGGTCGCTAGCGAACTGACTCGTTGGCGAAACGACCGGTTAAAGACCGTGGAAGCCGGATCGGCACAAATGCTGCGTACGGATACAAAACGGATACAAAATGTGCTCACAGCGTTCGCGGTAGACCCACACTAAAAGATGAGGAACGCTTTCGGAACGGGTTGGTCCGCAAACCTTACGAGAGATCTCTTTATGAGCGAACATTTATGAGTGAACCTTTCATCGAGAAATATGCTATATCAACTGAGTTATGTAATGTTAATCAAGAGAAGCATAAACTAAAGTCTCATCGTGTATGAAATCAGACGTTTTAGAATTAGACGAGGATACATTGGCAGAACATTTGCTATTTATAAACAATGTAACATTAACATATGACAAGGATACTTTCTTAGTAACAACTGTTTGTTAATTGGTAGCGCATTAGTGACAGTGATGAGTATTCACTTTGATTACTAATCCTTCGCTTAATTCGTCAAGTGGTTTATCTTTCATGTTCAAGTTACTGTTGTCAATTTTTTATACGAAGATAAATGTTGTAACATTTGCAATTAATCAATGATGTAAAGTGAAATTCACAAAAGGATACTTTCTTAGCAACATGTATTTCTTAATTTGTCACGCATTAGTATATTAAGTGATAAATTAAGTATTTTTATTTCTCAACTTTCGTGTTAAGTTCCTGTTACAGTTGTAAATTTTTATAAGATGAAATGATTCACAAAAGATAATCTGAAATTTAACGAACTATTAATTCTTTACAAATAAAAATATTTTTATCATTCATGATGGATGACAATTTCTTCTATGCCCACAGAAGAAAAAACACTATTCACTCTGCAGTAGCTGATAAAGAACAAAAGACGACAAAAGACTCTAAGTTCACAGCCAACTAGTACACAGAATCACTCTAACCAGTAAAAACTTCTTAAACTGACGTATACTAGCCCTGTAACTCCAAATCCAAACTACCAAATTGGAGACTAATTGTACAAAATAGGCCATAATATATTACAAGGGATCATGAAAAACATCCTCAACCCAAAATATTCATAGTTCAAATGCTAATAACCTTGACCAATGACTTTTACAATTCTTTTCCTGATAAGAAATAACAGCATTTGGTTTTCAAAGTTACAAAGTGTAATCTCCCTAACACTTTATATTAAACCTGTTGATGATTACCAGCAACCTTAACCTGGAACCATCTGTTAACCCGCTACAACTCTCTAAGCCAGCCAAAAAATTTTTACTCAAGTAGAAACTCAAAAAAAATAATAATGAAATAAATGGTTGCTAGTAAAATGTTTGAAACAATAGCCCTTAATATATGGGGGGCATTATCTCCCCCAACCAGCCCAGGAACATGTCTTCAGCCTACATAACTATCAGTTTCAACTTGTATACATAAGTAATAACCCTGCATTTTCAACATACCGATACAGAAACAGTTACAAGATAAACCATCATTACAAAAAAAAACTTGCGAAACTACGTGCAACAAAACCAGAGTTTCTCTCCAACATAAAGCCCGAGTGAACGCAAATATGCGTCTAGTTTTAGTAGACCCCAGTCTACTGCATCACACCTTTTTGCTCGGACCCGCTCGTTTCACTGACCTACGTATAAGTGTAGCGTAGCAGTTGTGTCCTGCGTGGCAGATATGTCTTAAACGTTTTGACCAATTGTATGTGTCGTTGTTTCTTCCAATGAAATTGCGTTGTGACAGTGTCTTCTTAGAACGGAGATCAGTTACCAGTCTTATGGCTGCGTATTATTAGATAGAACCCATGATATGATTGGCTCAGTATATCCTATTACGTCAGAGGACATGTCTGCCATATAGGACATAACTGCAACGGTACAATCGCCATCTTCAGACTAGGGTCCAAGAATGACGTCCTAGGGGTTAGAGGGGGACTAGGGTCCAGGGATGACGTCATAGGGTTTAGAGGGGGACTAGGGTTCAGGGATGACGAAGCTGCCATGATGGATATGTTAATTAGGGTTGACGAAGTCACCAAGGTAACGTCATTAGGGTTAGGGATCGCCATCTTGGATGCGCATCACTACACCGGCCGCCATCTTGGTTTATTTGCATACGAATTAGGGCTCAAACAACCAATCAGAGGCCGAGTTAGGGTCAAATCTAGCGCATACAACTACTAAAGTGAAGTCTGTTTCAGATTAAGAGTCCAGAAATATTCGCCAGGTTTATGATCACTGCGTGACAATTGCTATAAAGCTCCATTCAGTAATATTTACATTGTCATGAAATTGTTAGTTCCATTCAAATACCAAATGACTACTATTGCATTATAATAATGGCCCTAAGTCGAATAATATCAGTAACAGATGATATCCTGAAATGCATAAAGTGGAATGGAATCTGTACTTCTTTGCTGATTATCGTCGCTCGTCAGTTACACACGTAGACCCAGATCGATTAGGCAAAACAAGACACATCAAGTTTAATGAATCTAACCCTGATACCAAAACTGTCAATCTCAAAAGCTGTGTAACATTTGGTGACCATAGTAGTCACCCAAATGGGATCGAAACGCAGGTAAATAATCAATTTAATATCTTAGATTGTTGGAAACAGAGTTGATCAGAGTTATCTGCAGTGTGTTTGCTTTCAATCAAGACTCTTGTCCTGGTAGGCCTGGGTCAACTAAAAAGGGATGTGCCCTATTTCTGGTATGTTCCAAATTATTTTTATTTATATCTTCATCTTTTTTATCTATTTAATTTCAGGGGCAGCAATTAATGTTATATCTACTGGATTATTCCTGGCTACCCATAGTAGTTATTTAATAATAAAAAAAGTAATGAGTAATTATTATAAACAATGATACAGTCAAATGAATAATGACAATGACGACCCAAGAACTTTAAATGAAAAATACTTTGAGTGCAGGGTGGATTGTCTTGGCAAACTGACTCCATCAGACTTCAACGCTTTCCTTCGAAAACCAAACTAGCACACTTTCAACTTCATTTAGCCAGCAGATAACAGATGTACGATTTGTAGCTCACCATCATAGCTTCAACCAACTCACCTTAGGTATTGACATAGTCATTACGACAGTCTCTTATTCATTGAAATATAAAACATATTGTTTATATAATACCACTACAACCTGGACTAATGCACACTGAAATGCTGTTTCAAACACTAAAAATACACAAGAAACATCTAAGTCATTTCATGGCTAGCTAAGAGCATGAATGAGTTGCCTCATAAGAGCCCTTTGATTTTCTTATGATATGAACAAATAGTTGATAAATAGAAGAAAAGACATTACACAAGGCTGGACGTTCTGCAGTTACTGATATCGCCTTGGAAAGATAAGAAAAAAAAGAAGAGAAAAAAGGTTTTTACAACATGGGTTATTCCTAGCCAAGGAGGAACCCCGCCGAATAAGGCTTAACTTAGTTGATCGAACGAGATGCGGTGTTGTCCTTGTGGTAGCTTGGTATTTATAAGATCTCTCGAAAGATAACAAAGAAAGAAAACGATAAAAACTGGAAAATGAAGAACGCAAAAAATAGAAAAGAAAATGAGAATTAGTTTGTCATAGGATGTCGAGGGTGGCAGACCAGATATATGCTGGCGTACCCTTTGCATTCTGTAATCACTCATTCACTTAAACTCATGGCAACTAAAGAAGACTTCAAGCAAACGTAAAAAGTGTAGTTTACGATAAAACTACAATTTGAGCGTGTGTCAGGGGTCGGATGGTGGCTGTTAGGCCGTTCTCTTCCAGGCTTCTTGTAAAGTGGTTACCCGTGGTATGGCTGATCATCTTGTTGAGGAGTCTTATCGCAGGAATACTTATCTCTGTTGAATTCAAAGATGTCGGTGCCAAGCTTCCCCCGTGGCCTTGTTGGAAGGTCAGGCTGCGCACAAGTCACTGTTTTTCACCATCTGCCTGATATTATACCAGGCCAGAATACTGATTCTCCAGCTCAGAGGATACATTTGGTCTCTCCTGGAAGTCCCAGGTGAATTTCTTGGAGGGCTTCGATTCTCATGGAAGCCAGTGTGACAATTCTGCTGCCTTTTAGTACGAGGCCATCCTTCAATGTGAGGTCACATCGAAAGTTCCAAAAACACCCATAGTTTTTTTCAGTAATTGCTTTCTGTAAGGAGGCCAGCCATTAAAGATGGTGTTCTTCAGTACTTGTGGTATGACCTTGTGCTGTAGAGAACTTCACTGCTGTTAGGTCAATGGCTATGAAGTCGATAGTAACATGTTTGATTTAGTGTGCTGCTTGCTGGGATACACTTCTGACAGGGCATCAGTGGCTGGGGTCAGCTTGGCGATGGTCTGGAGCTTCCTCAGGGGTCCTCATGTCGTGAACATCTTCAATTGTCTCTTTTGCTGGTTGGGTTCTATTCTCAGTCAGAAGGTGTCCAAAGAAGTCAACTTGTGTTTGTTTGAACTGCAACTTTTCAGAGTTCAGGCAACGTTTTCTTTGCGAATTTCCTTGAGCATTTTTCAGAGGGCTTGGTTGTGTTCCGATTCAATTTAACGACATACCACAATATCATCAGCAATTCACACTATGCTGGAGATGTCTTTGTACACTTCATCACATTTGTGTTGAAAGATGTCTTAGGAGAGCTTGTCGACCGCGATGGTTAATTGGTTAAAATGGTACCATCTGAAGGAGGTATTAAATATGCATAGCAGGCTGTCGATTTTGAGGTGCCCATATTTCGCGACCCTTAAATTCTACGTTTTTGCAAAAATGTTAAATATTGAATCACTTAAACTTCGCATGTTTCAGTAACAATTTATTTCCTTGGCGATGTTACTTTAACATGTCCTTTAATTTAGTAACCCGACTTAATTTGTCAAAGGTACAACAACATCAAAATTAACAAAAACGTAACGGCGGGACTATATGTCAATAGTAACATAATGTAGGTCCCTTAATTTTCTTGTCATGTTTGTCATCATCGTCATGTTCGTTGTTACCACTCAAAATAACATTCTTCCTGTCACTGTGTCATATCTTCTCTATTTGCGCCTATGACCAAAATACCTTTTCCTTGGTAAATTGCCTGCCCACTTTCTTAAAGAAATATTTATACATAGAGAGTTAGAAACCAGATAAAATCACCATCGCGCTTGAATGGTACTAAGTGAGTAGACCTGTCAACCCGTGAAACAATTTGTAACAACTGTAACTTGGAACATTTTCAGGTATTTGGAGAAGCAAGCATTTCTTAAAAGAACAGATGAAAGGCAGTTTGAGATGGAGAGGGATCTTCGTCAGGGTACCAAAAAGAGATGACAATAATTGTGTTCTTTTTTAGTATTCCACCATATACAACTAGAAAACCAAGTTCACTCCTCGGAAAATAACATTGGCTTTGTTCCTGAGGAGACTGGAAACTAGCACCCAGTAGCCACCCTTTACGTTTGTCGACGATGATGCCAAGATCAGAACTGAGACGTGTACTTCAAGCCATACATTGAAGCAAATAATTAAGATTTTATTTTAAATCCATGTTATATTGGGACTTACTATTTGGCTAGCTCCGTGAGCGGGCAAGATGAATAAAATCCTGCGCTGTGATTGGCTACCCGCCATGTCCCGCAGGAACAATTTCTCGAAAGCCCTTTAGTGACCGACCTGCATCGGTCAAGATTGTTGGCCTGTTTCTTTTTTTTTGCGACTTTGTGGACCTCGACTCCTTCTCGGTCCATAAACACACAGAAAAAGAACTTGGCCAATATCCAGCCATCTTGAGCTCACACTTTGCCAATAACCCATACTGCTTCATTTAAAGGGATACTTTCACGCCTCAGCACATGCGCAAGCTGTGGTGTAGCCCAGCTATTTCCATTGTTTATAAACTTATCAGAATCAGGTACACATCGTAATGACGCATCCCTTAGACTTGATAAACAGAGTCTACATGACGCACCAGCTAGATTACTGTACATTTGGCAATAAACAGTAAACTAAACTAAGATTATATAACTACTATAAAGTATCCAAAACGTATAAAAGGTAGGAATTAAACTGCCGTGTGAAATAGTTAATGCAATGGTCAATACTGAATTCAAAATTTTCTGTGCAAATGATCTGTTGATATTTTCCATGGATTTCAGACATTAGTAATTCTGCCGAGTTTCGTGTAACAAGCAAAGCCATGTTACCACTTTCACAAGATTATAGTCGGTTATTACTAAAATACCTGTCGATGATTAGCCTGCTTAAGCCTAGTTCACACTAACGACATAGCGACGTAAACATCACGGATGATATGTTGTTATGTTTGCAGTGTGAACATGCTGGCATAATGACGTAATAGCAACATAACAGCGTGAATTTCAGATAATGTAGAATGCAATTGATAGCTCTGGCACGGAAGTCACACATGCCTGCTAGGTTCACTCTCGGGTTGTATTTCTCCCTTGCAGACAAACCTTGATAATCCAAACAGTGTGCTTGTGCTGTTTGTCAAGACAGCCTTTGAATTTTACTCTGATGGTGTCACTAATTTTCATTCATATTAAATTGAACATAATCGTTTGAAGAAGCACAAAACTTGACCATTCACTTTTCAATGTTAACTATCTGATGAAGTGGACGAGAAACGACTTTGTTTTACTGAAAACGCCAGGAACTAATTTAATTATCAAATACGGAAATAGTCATGGAATACCATTTTCTTATTCTGTTTCACTTTTGTTGTCAACCATTGAAAATTAATACACCATGATGACAAATGACACAACTGAGAGGCGATTCAATGAGCGTTCCCACACTAATAACCTTTTTCCGATTTGGCCGCGCGCGCACATCAACCATTTTCATATTTTTGGTATTACGCCGGAACTAGCTGGTAATGGAGGCTCGTGTGGGGGAATGTCATTACTGGTAGAAAGGTTTTCTTTTCTTTTCTTTTTTTTTAAAAAAAAATGACATTTGCATTTGAAAAGTGTGCCCGCATTAGCTTCAGTTCCAAGCTAACTCCAGTCCTATGCCGATTGAGGAAAAAAATAGACGAAGAATGAGGTGGGGCGAGCGAAAATGAGATTAATGCATGAAGTCAAAAAATACAAAATGAATTCTAATGAGAATTCTTACCTATATCGTCACGTTTTCGTAACTGACCGGCAAATTTCCCGCAAATGTGAACTTCGTGCGTCTGATGGTTTTGTAAACAAAATTGAGTGATTACCGTTGTAACTTGTACATGCGCTGAGCCGTGAATCCCTACCCTAAATGAAAGTTTTCAAAGGAGCACTGTAATTAAATCTCGAGTGCATGACTGATTGTAGATTGTAGTATGGTTTTATCGATGTAAAGCGTATTCACCGTGCAATTGAGGATCATTGTTATTTTTGGTACTGTTTGCTGTTAAGATGGCATGCTGAAGGATCAAAAGCAACATTGTACGACAAACTCATTACGGCATCTTGGCAATAAAGTACGTCTGTGAAATCTGTGCTCTCAGTTATATTTTGATGGTGATTCGGGTTGGAAATAAAAATGTGGACTTTCACTCCGGAAACTTCAAGTTATTCCTTCCAAAATAAATTGCAACTGAGAAATGAGGCCGGAAGGACAAGAATAGAGTTAGCTTGCGTAGCAAGGGTTTCCAAGTGGTTAGGGAACAAAGAAAGACCGAAGACAATTTTTGTACATTATCTTTATTGCAAAATCTGATTGAGCCACCTTCACGCCAAAGGAAGTTGTTCCCAGTTGTTCCCAGCTCTGTAAGGGTCCTTTGGCTGTTAAATATGCGACTGGAAGATCTTGTCGGGCATCAACGGAGAACTTATTGTCTCAAACTTGTTTGAAATCCCGTTGTTAGACTTAAAGACTTCTTGGCGAATATGTGCGAACTAAATAGAAAACAAACTGTTAAATCCTCTTGTTTATCTAGTCGAGTGTATAATCAGTTTACATGAAAAATTAGGAAATTGTAGGAATTCAGCAAGCATCGACAAGGCTGGTTTTTGTCGTACTTCTTTCTTTGCAAATTATGTAAGAGTGCATGCAAAGCCACTTGGGATATATGCATACACGTGATTACCTGTTTGCCTACCTTCTTGATATTTCTGATTGGGAATAGGACCTATATCACTGTGTGGGGGGCTAGCGCTGTCTTGCCCTTCGTTTTCTCTTGCTTCTGGTTCTCTTAGTTATTTGGAGCTAAACGCAAAATAAAATTTAAAAAAAATAGAGGGAGAAGCGCAGCGGTGCACTGGCTTCCAAAGCCACTACCCTACTGCCATCACCCCTGGTAGTCAAGTCTAATATTTACACCTGCTTGGAACTCATTCACCGCTCCATGTTCAAGAACATTGTTGACAAAGGACAGTGGAAAGCTCAAAGCCGACTTTTCTCATATGCAAATCAGTGTTTACGTTTCCTCTTATCGACCCTCTCAGAATAACGTTAAAACTTTATGCATTCTGAAGAGGTTAAGAAAGAACAAGAACATTGCCATATTAGAACCGGACAAGAGAAATGGTGTAGTCATCGTGACCAGAACGACGAATGCTAGCAGCATCTTGAACATTATTTCAGAGAGCTCTAAATTTAGAAGATAATTTGGTGCTGAGTCGGTGGAGAGTATTGCAAGACAGCCAAATTATCCAAATTTAATACTCCTTACCGACGCAGCACCACAGTTCCTTTGGAAACTTACCCCCTTTATTCTACGGCTCTAAATTTAGACAACTTTAAGCTGATTCCACAATGACAAGAGAGAGTAAGTTGCAACGTTTTTTAAAGACACTTGAGAACGAGGGTCAAATCACTAGTGAAAGCAATTCGCTACATATAATTTCAGATGTGTACCTTCTACAACTTGTAGAGGTTAACTTACATCTCAAATTAAACCAGTCTAGTCTTTGGAATCATTTCTGCTTGCTGCTGCCGAAACCCACTTTTTTCTTCTGAAAAATGGTTTCACATGTAACATTACCCAAAGGGTAGTTAATCAATACCTTTATAAGGTTCACAAAGCCTCAGTTGAGGCATTCTGAGAGGACCCTCTAGGAACGACCAAACGGTTTTTCAAATTACTTTATATTGGCGCCTTTTCCCTTTTAGCGCCACGAAAAATCAAAATCATCGCTAAAAATAATCTAAGGATTTAGACATTAGGTTAGCCTTCACTTCCTGCAAGTTAAGTAACATGTTCTGTGTGAAGGACTCGATCCCCAATGCGCTCCGTTCCCAGGTGGTTTGCAAATTTAAATGTGCAGGCCTGTTATGTCGGTGTAACCACTCTACTCGGACATTTTGGCACCAGGATTCGTGAGCACTTACTCTTAGATCGCAATTCCCATATCTATAAACATCTTCAGGGTTCTGAGTCGTGTAAGCACCTATGTTTTTTGAATTGTTTTTCCATCTTAGACTCGGCTATTACCAAATTCCAACTTAAGATCAAACTAGTGAGACAATCTCAGATAGTGCAGAGTGTTATGCTGGACTGTAAGTACATTTTGAGTCATCAGCTGCCTGAATGTAACTTGTTAGTTCAAGGCAAAAAATAACTTACAATTACTGTTTGACAAGAAGGTTTTAATTTTACTGTGGTGTTTTACGTTGAATTTCGTTTATTTTTAATTCATTGACCCGTTGAACTAGCAAACGTGATAAATTTATTTTTTCAACGCCAACATTTGTAACTCGATACTTTTGTTTTCCTCGCAAAGTTTGTAACATGATACCCTTGTTTTCCCAAAAACATACAAAGGAAAATATGCTGGCTCTTTTCCTGCTGGAGAAAAATGAACTAATGTTATTAACTTATGAAAAAAATGGAAGAGGAATGATTTTGTTTCATTCAAGAGGCAAATTTTCATATCATCCACAAACAGTTACTAATTTAATTATCAAATAGTCACGTCGTGTCTCGGAATAGCATGTTCTTATTAGGTTGCCACCGTTGGTACCGTGTTAACAATAAACTAGTTCAAAATACACAATGACATCGATTGAGACAACCGAGAAGCGTTTTAACTTTACCGATATTATTTATATCTTACATCGGTGAATGAGTCCCCTCAAAGACGGACTAAATTTATTTCTGGTTTCCGTAAGTGCCACAGTGTCTGCAGCAATATTTGAGAAGATTCTTTTGTCACGAAATTACTACCGGGTACTTTTAATGTCGCTAACTCGGAAATGTTTAGGGTGAATTTGTGAACTTCTTATTCTCTTTCATGGGGGGAGAAAATAAACAGGCGGCTGAGGAGATCTCTCTTTAAAGCTTAGCAAACACGAAATAGTTTGAAAATAGCACACGACATTTTTTAACCGAGCTAGGGATGATTCCAAACGATACGCTGTCACAAAAGCGTTCATTGCACTAAAAAGGAAAACTGGCATTACCTGAAATATAACTGCTATCGCCCGTTAAGAGGAGTGTGGTATCGCACCATGAACGCTGAACTCGAGAACGGATTGTATCATGCTGACAGTGCTAGAGCGCATGCGTCTTACATGTTGTGTTCTACCGCAAGGAAAA
>CM042746.1:23497512-23520012 GCA_022496165.2 Catalaphyllia jardinei | reverse complement strand
AGCCATGTTTGTCGAAAAACTCGCACATTTCTGATTTTAAGGAAAAATCAGAGTCTACACTACAAAGGCGACGAAGTCTAAGAAATTGAGAATAAGGAATGGAATTCTTGACATGTGATGGATGTGAAGATGAATACAACAAATAACTTTGGGAATCTGTGGGTTTGTAGTGCACACTGGTGCATAAACCGTTGCCTTCGACAAAAACCTTAATATCTAGAAATGCTAAAGAAGTATCGGAAATTTCCCAGGTATATTTAAGAGGCGGATGAAACTAAACAGCAGTTATAAATTGATTGAGTTCCTCTCTAGTGGAGGAAGTGGCGCCGACACAGTCGTCAATGTAGCGACGGTAGAGGTCAGGTTTAGGGCCGTTGTATTGATTGAAAAATTGGTGTTCAATGTAGCCTACGAAAAGATTGGCGTAGCTGGGTCCCATTTTGGTACCCATGGCCACACCATTGATTTGTTTATAATAACTGTCGGCGAATGAAAAACAGTTTAGTGTTAAAACTAGTTCAGCCAAGCGGAGCAGTGTTTCCGAGCTTGGTTCCTTAACAGTACGTAAATCAAAAAAATGTTTGAGGGCTAGAAGACCTTCGCCATTAGGGATGACGGTGTAAAGAGATGTAATATCCATAGTGAAAATAAGTTTGTCTTCGCCCAGGAAATTGAAATCGCGAAAAATTTGGAGTGCGTGTTGACTGTCTTTAACATATGACGGTAAAGATCTGACGATAGGTGCCATAATTCTGTCCAAATAGCTAGAAATGAGTTCGGTAGGGCAACTACATGCAGAGACAATAGGTCGGCCTGGGTTGTTAGGTTTGTGAATTTTAGGTAAAAAGTAAATACATGAAGTTCTAGGAGTTGTGATGATGAGATTAGTAGCAGTAGCCGGCAATTCTTGTTTGACTGTAAGATAATTAATAGTGCTCTTGACAATTTGTTGGTTAGTGGAAGTGAGATCTTTTTCGACTTTAGCATAAAAGGAGGTGTCAGAAAGTTGCCGCAAAGCTTCTTTTTGGTAGAGGTCGGCCCGCCAAACAACTAAAGCGTCGCCTTTGTCGGCCGCTTTCACAATTATGTCTTTGCGCTTACTAAGATTTTTTAGCGCCGCCCTCTCTTCCGAAGAAAGGTTGGAAAATTTGGTGTTTCGATTGAAATTTAGTTTATTGATCTCATGACGGCATTTCTTGATAAAAAAATCTAAAGAGGCAAACTGGCCCTCTGGGGGAGTCCACTTCGATTTTCGAGTCTGGAGTGTCTCGAAAATATCTTTTTCCGAGGTGTTAGAATCATCCTCTTTATCATGGAAAAAGGCTTTAAGTTGTATGCGGCGAAGAAATGTTTCAACATCTTGCTTAACCGAGAATTGGTCAAGTTTTTTGGATATAGGAACAAAATTCAAGCCCTTACTGAGGACGGATTTCTCTGCGTCGGAAAGCGGAAGATTTTCTGGAATAGTAACTACGGTGTTAAGACTTTCAATTGATGAGTCACAAGTATAAGGAGGACCCGTTAATTGTTCAAGTTTATGGGCCTTAATTTGGTGTTAATGGTTAAAAAGTTTAGAATTGACCTCCTGGATTTTGGTGCGAATAGATTGCACTAAGATAGCTGGACAGATTTTGGACAGTTCAGTGCGGCATTGTAGAATTTTTGTCGAGGCTGTCACGTTTTTGGCACATAGCTCTGATAGTAATCCTCATAATGTTACGTGAAAAAGAATTTTGAGCTCACTGAATTTGGCGAAGATATTGATTAGAATGACAAAGAGAAGATGCATGAAAATTGGAGCGAAAACCCTTAGGAATAACTTTAAAATGAAGGCAACGGCCGATGAATTGGATATGACTACAAAACCTAGTTTTAGCGAAGATAAGAATGGCCAAACGGAAAGCTATATTATTACTAATAGGGGGAAAAGGAAAAAGATAACTTAGCTCCAGTTTGTTAAATGGTACAACATAAAAAGATCTGGTCATGTCAAAGAACGAATAAGCTAGCTGTCTCTGTTCAAGCGGCACAGCATAGTTTTAACTGGGCTGGAGTGATGTAAAATGGGATAGCGTTACATGAAATGGCAGAGCATTGCAACAATTGATACAGGGTAAGATGGAATAGCTGAGCATGAAATGGCACAGAGTCGAGGGCAACATACATTTTCAAAAGCGACTGTTACAATTTTTGAAAACTATGTACAATATAGTACAAATGAGAGGTCTGGAACCTAGACTGAGAGAAATGGTCTGCAGCAGTATGCCAACCTGTGTTGACATCATGTAGGCTGTTTCAAGCTCTCGGTCAGTGGGGTCGATCGGAAAGCAGTGCAGGATGAGCGACTAGTGGGACTTGAGGTCCGACGTCCCCTCTTTCCCTAATAGACCCTGCTAGTTGCATGTCCTGCACTGCTTTCTGATTGTCCTCACTGACCAAGAGCCTGGAACAGGTTAGACATCATGAGGAGTAACAGCTACTAAAGCAACAACTTCTCATTACTGACATTGACAGTAAAGGAAGGCTTTGGCTCTTGAATGAACAATCTCTTTAATTTTGCAATGAGAGTCAGTTTTGCCAGATGTCAAAATGATCCCAATTTATGTTGCAACCAGTGGTTTTCACCTGCTCAGCAATGCCTGATAAATTTTAGCAAGGGCCTTGAATTTTCTCACCATTATTGGGAAAAGGGGATTCCCTATTCTAATGATGAGTGCTTTCCATTAAACCAAAAATTCCAGAAATTCTGGGAGGGGGAGCAAATAGAACAGACATTTTCTGGAATTTTATTCTAAAATTTTGGGTGTATATCTCGTGAGCTTGGCCTAAAAGTCTCGACAATCAGAATAACCAGAAAATAACAGTGCCATTCGACAATTCCTGCTTATGCCTAGTTTCTTCGAACATGAAAATCGAACTCAGCATTCATAATCCTCAAGCTTCTAAACACAATATTAGTGCTCTTTCTAACAAATGACTGAAATAGATTACTTCAATGTTATTTGCAGTGGATTGGCCTCAACAAGCTTTAGTGAAGTAGTGCAAAAATACATGTGGGCTACGTGAAATTTGAGCCTACCCATTAGAGTGAACAGCTCACTTGTCATTCGAAAGTGATGCTTAAACTCGTCAGGAAACAAAGAGGTAATGTAGTCGCAGACTCCTTTTAAATTCTTACAATAAAACTTACATTATTACTCTCACATAATACATTAATTATTTCAACTTCAGCATCATAGAGCAACCCAAAGAAAGTAATGGTAAACAAAGGTAAAAGAGTCCTCCATTTGATCTCATATTTTCGCACAAAACTTAGAACATGATGACCTGGGATGGGTTAGCCCAACGAAACAGAAAATACTGTTCCATTCACATGGAATACCAAGAATTTCAAACCAGAATATTTGGTTGAATGGAAAGCACCCAACCTCATTAGGCATTGTCCCCAAAATACCTTGTCGATGTATTTCGTGCTATCTGATTCAGGTACGCCAATGACTTTGGTCATGGATCATACTTCTAATAAGAAAAGAGGTCAATTACGCATCCATTAATCTTTTGCTGCCGCTGACTGGCTTGGTTGTTGTGATGTTATCTTGTATTGGTAAACATGATTGGAACGACGATTGGAACAAAAACTACTTAGTGATGAAATCAATTACAGTGCCATCAATCTTTTGTTTTTGCTGAATATTTTTAGAATCAAGTAGGACATCAGTTATGTCATCTTTGGTTGCTGATGAAAACGAAGAAGCTGTTTGTGTTGCATGTTGAATAGTTTAACAACATGAGAATGGTTCAGCAATAAATAGAACTTGTTTTGAATTGAGTGATCTTTTACAAACACTCTTGGATACAACTGCTTTTTCTCTGGGTTGGTCTTTTGTTTTAACTTGCAGCTGTTGCATCTCATGTATTTCTCACTGTTTCAACTTTCTTCAAGCATGCATTGAACATGTAATAACAGGACGCAGTCTTAAAGGCCATAATTGAGACAGTGGAGGTTTTTGCTGTTAAATTTAATACCAATCGTTGCACTCCTGACAAGGTCCCCAGGGGGGGGGGGGGCACTCCCATAAATTTCAAATAGGTGTGTGCTGTGAACGGTCTTAAACCCTGACCCTATTTAAGGGTGAGGCAAATGAAAATTGATACCCTGTTTAAGGTCCAAACCCAAAGAATGACACCCTATTTAAGAGGAAACAAAAACCAAACAACGGCTAACAACGCGGTTAGTAAGTTTTCTAATACTTGTAATGGATATCATTTGTTCGCAGATCATTTGTTTTTCATTTAGCTAGGCAGTCGATGTAATTTAGGTACCCTATCTAAGGATAACGCTGGGAACGCATTGTTCTTACGAGCAAAAACAATACCCCATTTAAGGATCGAGAAACTCAAAAACCCTACCCTATCCCACGGCACATACCTATATAGCCCAGATATGGAAGTGCCCCCGCCAGGGTAAGGTCTCAGTAAACGGGAATGATACCTTGAGCACAAATCTTAGCAGTATTTACATACTTTCCCCTTTCTGTAATTATCTTCTTTGAACCTCAGGTGCCAGTGCTGACGTGCACAGCACGCAAAACTTACACATAAATCGACAACTTCTGTCACTGATCCTACCTACTGTCTGCATCTTCTCAAAATCATCAGCAGCAAAAAGAATTTGAAAAAGAAAATCAATTGTCAAGTCACATAATAATTATATAAAGCACCCAGGCCCTACATCGTCAGTCAAACAGAGTGTTGCAGCAACAATAACCTGGAAGAATATTACACTATCCAATCTCCATTTGCATCAGTTGGTACATTGTAATTAACACCATGGGGATTATGCAATGACAGTATAAAGATCTTACAGGTGCTTTACCCTATCGCTCTGCCCAAGGCCACAAAACTGATTGGTGACCCACCTACCCACCCAGCAAGTATATCAGGCAACTGGTTTTCGTTTCTTCCCATGCCCGGGTGATTCTCCATAAACTTATTACCACAGAAAAAAACAATTCCAGCCAGCTAGTACTCTAATTTTGACTTTTAATATTTCCAGTTGTAAATTCTTATTTTTGAGCAAGAGTGAGTGCAAATAAAGACTGATTGATTGATAGAATACTACACTTTACTCTTAATATTATATAACAAAGTGTCCTCAGCTTGTCAGTTAAAACCACAGTGCTTACTTGAATTTTGCTGGAAATTCACTACACATAGCATGGGATGTCCATGCTCTCAGTCCTTCCACCATCATTCACTTCATCAGTAAAATTGAAATTGTTACAATAGTATAGAGCAAATCTTCAATCTGTCTTGTAAAAGGAAAGTGTCATCCAATTTAACAGTTTTATATTCAAAAATATTTGTTTTACAAATCAGTTTTAGTGAAACTATTTACAAAAAGTAACTATTCACCAACAGAAACAAAGTCAAATCTCAACATTGAGTGTACTAAGATCTGATCAACATATTAAGTTGAGAGTAAAAATTACACCGATTATCAATGGCTTGTATTTAATGCCACCACATGAAACTTAGCTTAAACATAGAGGGCTGAGTGATAAGGATAAGACAAGGAAAAATGGATCAAGAAAGTAATGTTAGAGGTTGTCCTTATTGAATACATTCCCTGTAGCATTCTCAACATCTTCGTTGGAAATACATCACTATCACATTACAAATCTCTCAAAATATGGGAAGCAGACTATTCTCAACTTCGTAAGGATAATTTAATTCTTTCCACAAGAAATCATCAAACTAGCAAAAAGAATAT
The DNA here is from genome assembly GCA_022496165.2 of Catalaphyllia jardinei. NCBI lineage: Eukaryota > Metazoa > Cnidaria > Anthozoa > Scleractinia > Caryophylliidae > Catalaphyllia > Catalaphyllia jardinei. The sequence continues at coordinate 23,514,239 of CM042746.1, read as the reverse complement.
CATTTTTGGGATCATTATCTTTTCATTATTGCGTTCGACGAAGTGGAACGCAATCCTAATTTTTGCCTGTGACTCTGCAGAGTTGGTTGTCCTGTGTAAGGTTATTGTCTGGAAAACCCACATTCCTGTAAGGGCACACGAAAATGGCCACCCCGCTTAATTTTTGCAGGGGTATGTCACGGCATAGTTATCAACTATGGTCACGGCCAGTAAACTGGTACCGTAACTGAGACGTGATAATACATGTGACGAACATGTGAGCATGTGAGCAGGCCATGTAGACTTTGGACTTTCTTCTTTCCATGTGCTCTCAATCACAGAGGTAGCGTTGGATACTTTTACCGTGGGATTTTGAGGCTGAGTAGTATTATATTCAATAGTATGATGTTATTTAAAGGTTCGTTCAGGCTCACAAGGAACTTGTTTTTTTTATAAGATGTGTAAGAGTGAACCTGAGCCAGGGAACGGAAATGTAAATACTGTATACTTTGTATCAGGCCAGCGGAAATACTCGGATCAGTCACAAGGAGTTTGTTTACGATGAATGAGCACGGGATTGCAAATGTGTACTTATATTTGAGCTTCCTGCTTAGAATAATGTTCGTAAAAAATATACTTTTACGAATTACAAGTTAATAATGTGAGAATATTTAGCACGCAATCTGAAGGCTGATGTAAATATTTTAGTCTTATTAAACTTGTGAGTCGGAACCTGGCGCCGTCATGCAACGTAGTTTGTACTGAGACCTGTTCAATCAGAATGGCATGGAATTTGTCACTGAAATATCTTTCTTTAAAACTCCGGCTGTTGATGAAAAAGGTTGGTTTTTAGAGGTTGAAAGTCAGCTAGGGAAATCATTTAAGGTATCTGTATAAAAGTTTATACGGCATCAAACGCACTCTCATAATCTTTGATTACTGCTAGTTATATTCATGTAGACAAAAGTCAAAAAGTACTGTCCATTTGGGTAATTTGTGTAATATAGGATTCCCGGCCAACAAAAGTACTTTTAACTTGACTAATTTAAAAACTTGTACAGTATTTAAAAGGAATTGAAAAGTCTGCCATAATAGCAACATGTTCATAACCAGCAATTCACGGGGCATTTTGGTTCTGATTTGAGCAAGTGTGGTTTAGGCTATTTTTCTTGTAGGCGATACACAACTCCTAAACCCACACACAGCTGTACCCTCTCCTTGGCTTGCTATGCAACTGTTCATGTTTCTGTAATGTACTCCCAGATATGCAACCAAAATAAAGAAAATGAAGGCCTGGGAGAAAGCCATACAGGAACTATGCAAGTGCAACTGGGCATGGCATAAAATCCTCTACAGTGTACTGTCAGAGCAGAGTGTCTTTGACTCAGGTTACCCACTGCTTGGCCAGACTTTGAATCGTGCAATGTTTGGTGTTAAATTGCTACAAGGGTGACCAATCATTTAGCCTCCAACCAAAAGTCGATTACCATGAACACCGGCAGATAAGCGGCACTTGCTGATATGCGGCACTCAAGGTTTGGAAACTCAAATTTCAGAAAAAATGTTATCGGAAAAAAATCAGAATACTTGACAAGTTGAGCTTAAGAAAGGTTCTTTACATGTACATTTCTTGACTTAATGAATGTAAATCAATGTCAACTCATGATCACAAAGTACATAGCATTCAAACTGGAACCCTTACGTATAATTATTTTAGTTCTGTAATAGTATGAACATGATGTTTACCGACTTTGACGTATGTTTGATCTTTCTATGGTATTTTTACACCAGTAAGTGTGTTGCATTCCTGTCAGTTTTTCAGGAGAGTTTCAGATACAACAAGAAAAACACAAATGTATTTGGTTACTTCTTGGTAGTAACTACACTCATCATTGCATGAGTACCTATTTTGCTTGAGGTTAGCTTCACTCCTTTTTGATTGGATAACTCTATATAAATTAATTTTACTGTATTGTAGTTTAAATGAAAGTGTAACTACCCGGACTATTACATGAGTAGCAGTCCTAAGGAAATATGCATGCTGATTGGTTAATAATCTATAAATAGATGGAGGCACAGAACTAGCACAAGCTGTTGACGCAATGATGGCACAAGCAAAGAGAATTTACATTTTGATAAGCAAAGTTTACAAATTGTTTTCCTTTTTCCTGTTGCAGTGTTTTCTAAAAGAAATAGAAAACATGTTCTCCTTGTTTCTATTGAGTTATAGAAACACTGTGTCTCGTGAAAGTTTGGGAGAACTCACAAAAACTGTAGAAATACTCACCAGCGGCTCATGCTCCCACAGGACTTCTCATTCTCCCAAACTTCCACTTGTTTTCTGTAACTCGATAGAAACATGGTACATGTTTTCTATTTCTTAAATACAAAAGTGCCTATCATGCATTTGCTTGTTTGTTTGTGGCTTAGTAGCCAGGCATTTCACCAAGAGATGGAGAACTGGACACAAGTAGCTTTGGAAGCTTTCTTTGATCACATGTAGAAAGCTTTGTGTTGGAATACAGATTCCCTACCTTGTGATATTTAGCTGCTCTAGAATGAGCTAGAATGGCAACCTTAAACTGGCTGAAAGATTTTTAATATATGTTTAAGGAAGTTTAGCAGCAAGAAATGAAAACTTGTGACTATGAACAAAAATGGCTCCTTTACGCATACGCTGACATAATTTGTTTACTGAAGTTCGTTTGCTTTACCAACTTATAAATTTTTGATGAAAAGTGTTGATGTATGCAAATTTATGGTACACTGTCCAGATAACCTCACAGATAAGCCGCATCCCCGATTTGTAAGGAAAATTTTAAGTATCAAGGCATGGCTTATCCACCGATGTTTACAGTAGCCCTGAGCCAGCAGTCCAAAACACTGTCAGTTTCTTGTTCTTAAACAGCGAATATGGAGCATCAACTTTTGGTAATTAAGAAGTATTTTGTTTTCTTTTGTTTTGGCCTTCATGTTTGGAGCACAATTTCCACTTGAGTCCAGAAACGCAGGCTAGTGAGATTCAATGCTCCTTATGAATAAGCATCACAAAGTATCATTTTCATATTACATCATACTTGACAGAATTATGTGTGTTTTGGTGACTTTATAGGAAAGGGGACACTTTGTGATGCTTAAAATAAAGAGCATGAACTCATTAAACTGCATTTCTGTACATATCTGACAATTTCAGTTTAAATGTTTGTTTTTCCTAACTACAAAAGTCTAAAAGAGTGTCTCAAGTTTCATTCAAGGAGACTATCTTAGTTATAACTGACTCCTAACATTTGTACCATTAAAACAAACTAAGATAATCCAAGACACATTTACAGCATGTTCCCAAAATTGTCCTAGGAACTCCTTGTGGTTTTCTTCACAATCTGATAAAGTTCAACAGCAACATTGTTAACGACAACAACAGCTTCACCCATCTCATGCATGGCATTTGATGCTGGATACTGCAGAGCTGCAGATTTTGTTGCAGTCACTAAACTCTTGACACAGTTTGACAGTTTATTAGTCACAGCTGCCACTTCGCTCCTCAGATCGCCATGTTTAATTCTCTTACTTAAAGTGTCACCAACGTAGACAAATTTATGTGCACTCAGCACAATAAACTTGCTACTGGACACAAACACCTTGGGACTTTCATTCTTGTCAATAGCAGCAAAAAAACCTTTCACAGCTTCACTCAACACAAATAACTGTGCATCAATCTCATATTTATAGAATTCCAAAAGTTCTCGATCATTCAAGGACACCATACATCCATTTGATGTACCATTGTCTTTCCTCAAATTTAAAAGAAGATGATGCTGCAGTGGTTTATTGACTGAGTTGTCACCATGTAAGCACAAATTCCCTCTCTCTTCCAGGTTGATGCCCCATGACTGGCCATCCTTTGATTGTTTTAAACTTTTTGGCAAATCTGAGTCTGAGATGTGAACTGTACTCTGTTTCATCAAAGTGGCTAATTTGTGTTTCTCTGAGGATGTTTGGTCTTCTCCTGTATTTTTGTGATCATGTAACTGCATGGGATCTGAATTGCATTTCCGTCTGGGTGTTGATGGCTCTGTTTCACTCCTCTGCTCTCTCCAGATAATGTTTCCTCCTTCATCATGTCTTTGCTCAGAATACAAAGGAATCTTATAACTCTTCCTTGATGTGTTTCTCCTATCTAACTTTGGCTTTGGAGGTGGTCCTGATGTTTCCCCATTTGTTGCTTCAAGAGGACACTTATCAATGCTTTTCTGTCTCAGATGTTGACACTTTTCACTGCTGTCTTTTCTCTGGGGAGGTGCTGGTGGGGATTTTGACTCTTCTACACTAGAATCTATCTGTTTTCCTTTAACTGACTGCAAACGTAATGGAAGCTTTGGTGCCATGTTTTCTTCATCACCTGCAAGACTTTCACTGCCATTACTATTCCGCTTGGGTGGGTCCATCCCACAGACACGACGGACAGTTGAAGGACTCCACTTCCCACCATTTGCTGAGGGTTTGTAATTATTAGCATCAACACTATCTTTTATGACTTCTGACTGTTCTGATTCCACCACAGACATTTTGCTTTTCTTTCCTATTTGAGCTTGGTACTCTTCATTTAATTTCTTAGAGCTGTGCAAGGTGGGCTCTACTTTGTTCTTCCTGGGTGGAGTGTTGTACAGTACTGTTGCAGCAGTACGAATAATTGCTGCTAAAATTTGTGAATTTTCAGGAACAGAACGGATATGAACCATAATAAGATCAAGTTCATCATGTGTTTTGTCACCTTTGTCTACAGTAACATTCCAGCCATTGTCATCAAGTCTTTGCAATGCCAGCTTCACTGCATAATAAGTCTCCAGTAATGGCTCAACTGCTCTGCTTAGCTTCCCACTAAGTTCCTGGTTTGGAACATTTCTCGCATTGACCAGAGAACTGAGGGCAAATTCTGTTAATAATCTCAAGGCTACCTTTGCCTTACCTGCAATGTCCCTGATATCTGCCAGCTGGGGCTTCAGAACAGTAGGATTCCTCCACGTGACTGTGACAAAGTTTAAAAGTTTTTGAACTACTCCATTTACAGCTTGTTCAAGCTTTGTCAAACGCTGCAGAGCATTTGGTACATCAACCTTCAATCCTCTGACTGCATTCATATTGATCCGTTGTAGGATGCTTACTTGGCTTCGTTTTATAGTCGGAGCCCCACCAACTTGACTTAATGCAATAGGCTTAAAAATACAAAATCAAAAACAAAGCTACTTGTTAGCAAATCCTGTCAATTCTGCCTAAATCCATTTGTCCACAGGTTTTGCACAGGCATCTTCTATCAGCCATATTTTCTTGATTAAGCAGCTTCATGGATCAGGTATTTACTCAACTTATGTAGTTTATTCAAGCCTGTAGTTTATTAGAGGATTTATAAATTAATATTGTGAAGGTTTAATTAACATCTCATTGGGGTGTTCTACTGACACGGGTTTAGGATGATGGTACATGAACAAGGCCCCAGGCATCTGGACCTAGAGACAGCCCTAACCACAACTGTCTGACAAACACATTTCTCTTAACTCTGGAGATGTCTTCTGCTCAAGATAGTTAAAAGTCGTCAACAACGGATCTTTTCAAAACTATCCCTAACCAAGAAGATAACAACAAAAATTATATACAAACTACTATAATTAAAAGTGTCTTTTGAGATTTTCTTTTGAGTGAAGAAATCAGTATTCTGCAGATCTGGGAGGATGTTATCCACTGAGGCCAAAGGCTGAGGTGGATAACACCCTCCTAGATCTGCAGAATTCTTCATATTCTTCATAAACTGAAATCAATAAATTATTGGTTTATTATTCATTCAAGAGTTTTGCCATTTCACTCCTTGTTTTTCTGCTCACCAAAATAACACAACCTTGTCCCCAGGTTTTCTTGGTCAACGGTTCAATAAGCTGCAGAGGGTTGCACTTTTGATATTATTTTGCCATCATTTTGACATCACTGGTTCAATATGACAAAGTCCTTTCCAAATTTGGTCAAAACCACTGAGCTGGTTATGGCGAATTATGCACAAACAGGGAAATATTTTGAGTGAATAATAAATACATGCATTATATTCACTTCAAAATAATACAAACCTGAACTGGAACATCATACACATTGACATCTTTGCCCCGTCCATCACCATAAATATCTTGGTAGTCAACATAGTCATCATCCTCTGAACTCAACTTTGCACTGTCTGTGCTAGATGTTGACTGACGCTTCCCATCACTACTTATCACCAGTGTGTTTGCCACAAGATCTTGTGGATTTCTTGGTTTGTTAAATTCTACACTGTTTTTATTCACATTTGTGTCCTGCGACGAGGGTCTTTCAAAAACCTTTTCTCTTTCATGAACATTTGGTACAGCCGGAACATCATAGATTTCAGCATAGATTTCAGGTTCTTCATGAACCAGTAAAGGCTGTTTACTGTCACTTACTGGTTTTGATACTCCTTGATCAGGACTATTACACACTGCAACAGCACTGCTGGACACATTGTCGTCAAAATAGTCAGTTGTCTCATGGGAAAACAGCTCCACATGGCTCTTCATGTCAGCATTTCGAGGCATATCATAAATTTCTGGCGGTACATAATCTTCAAGGTGTGCTGTGGGTACATCATACATATCATCACAAGTTGCTTGGTCCTCAAGAACATTTTCAATTCCACATTGCTTACTGTCGACTTTATCATTTAATGAATTTTTACTAGGATGCTCCAACTCTTGAAGTTCTTTACTAGAGTGTACAAATCCCTCAGGTTTATTCACATTTGGCACATCATAGTCAGGACTTGCAATTCCCCTTGGTACAGCATAATCCTCACCAACCTCATGCGACTTGGGAACATCATAATCAATATCCTCAAAAGAAAAACATTCAGTAGATTCGTATGTTTGTGGTGCTGGTTGTCCTTCTAGTCTCCTCTTAATTTCCTGCAAACGATTTCCAGGAGCAATTCCCTGTCTCCCATGCAACGAGCACAACCACCAACCAATAAGGCCATCCACATCTTGTTCCAGCACAGTGATAACATCACCCTTTCTGAAGCTTAATTCATCAGGTGCATCAGCAAAGTTGTCAAACAGAGCTTTGGCAAGAATAGCCTAAAAGCAATTAAAACAAGAATCAATTTGTTTATAAAAGCATCTTAATGTACTTTTCCTCTTATCTACATGTAAAAGTATCAGACATCTCTTCAATCATCTCTATGTGGAGCAGATGAAGCCTATGGGTGAAAAGGCTACACTTTATTACAATTTCATTTCGAAAACACAGAAAACAAGCTCAGTTCATCTCAGTTGCAAGATAATACACAAAGGCATTAGATTTCATAGGAACTGTTGTGATACAATGGTAAGAAGAGAGACAGTCACATGATAAGGGGTATTTATCGAATTGCAGCTGATGCAGTCAAAGACAAATTGAAATTATGCTATAATGAGTTGAAAGCTGACATTGTTTAAGCACCAGACCTAATGGGAGCAAAGAAACTAGTTCATGCTGCAAAATGTAAGCTTTGCAAACTCACAGTGGCAATTAACCTCACATTGAAAAACAATTAAGATAATTACATGATAATTAACTGTAGGTTAAAGGACCTGAAAAGAATTGTTAAAAAGCTAAAGTCTCCTTTTCAGGCAATACATGTAACTGAAGAAAAATTTCTGCCCAAAACTTTCCACACACACAAGTAACTGAAAATTTGATAGTAACATATGAGTCAGTAGTAATTGCTGGAGAATGAGCGCAGCGAGCAAGCAGCAACATAATCAGGATTTAACAAGAATATATAGAAGGGAGCATGAATTCTCGAATTCATCACTTTTTACCAGAATCAATGCATTGCATTTAACCAGAGTGCACTGCACCACTTTTTACCATAGTGCATTGCGCCACAAACAACACGAGGATGTCACACAGTCAAGCCCTCGTCCATTTTCGTGTGGATTCCAGTGAGATAGATTAGTAGTTATGTAGATTAGTAGTTATGTTCAGTAGTAGTTACGATTTATCATTAGTAGTTAATTTTATATATGCTGTGATCCACTCCTTTTCATCCAAAGCTTTGGCATTTTTTAGACATCACATTGGACGCATCCTCGACACAGTCTGTCAATTGTAACATTCTGGATCAAGACATCTAATGCCTGCATCTTTCGCCATTTGCAGTCTGGTAAAGAGGAGGTTGATGTGTATCATTTTGTGTCCAAGCATAATTCAAATCACCATGTGCTTTTTTTGTGTCACAATCCCTTGTTACACCTAGCCATCGATGCATCATCATGCATGAAATTGTAGATGAATCACTATGTACTGATAATAATGTCACTATCAACAGAATGCGCTGCAAAACTAAAAACTGAGACACCTGTTAAACAGCCAAAGAAACTGAAAACATTCAGAGCTTGAGTGTAACTTTTCAGCTTTCTAGCCCAGAGGCTAGTGACAGGTTTGATGCACTAGACAAAACAAATTTTTCACTAGCCAGATACTCTAATATCCATCATCCTGTCACGTAAATGCTAGTCTGTGTAGCTTGCAGTGTGCTTTGAATGAACAACTGACATGTGCAAAGTGTGTGCCAGTCAGTACAAAACATGGACTGCAGACGGCGTACTACGGACTGGGAATAAAACACAGGCTGAGGTTTAAAACAAAGACTGGGTATAACACACGGACTCGGGTATGAACATGCATACACTGGGTGTTATGGGCATAAGCAACATCTTCTACACATGCTATGTAACCTGGCATATGAGAAATATGTGAGCCGATCAACTACACTTAATTGTTTTATTTATGCCATACATTGGGAACATGTCCACAGTCTGTGAGGATGTCTGTATAAGTCCACAAAAAGTAGTGAGAAATAATAATAATAATAATAATAATAACAATAATAACCGTCTCTGATCAATCGCAGCCGCCTGCCATCTCGGGGGTGATAGCACATGCACACTTTTACCAAGTGACATTTGTGGTGCAAAAATACCAGTCCCTCCATGTACCATGATCACTTCCTGGGAAATTGGTATTTTGTACCCATGTTTTACACCCAGTCTGCAGTCAGTAGGCCACAGTTAGTCTGCAGTCCACGTTTTTATGCCTGACTCTGTATTTTATACCCAGTCCGTAATGCTTAGTCCATGTGTTATACCTCCGTCTGTGTTTTATACCCAGTCTGTAATGCTTAGCCCACCTTTTATACCTCAGTCTGTGTACCCAGTCTATAATGCTTAGTCTGTGTTTTTTTACCTCAGTCTGTGTTTTATACCCAGTCCGTGATGCTTAGTCTGTGTTTTATACCTCAGTCTGTCTTTTATACCCAGTCCCTAATACTTACTCTGCATTTTGTACCTGAGTACATATTGAGAATTACAGGGACAATATATCAGACCAAGAATGCAAGTAATCAAATGCATGGAGAAGTGTGTAGCATTAAAACAAACTCCACAAGAACTTCTGACTATGATGTAAACAGAGTTTAATTGACAGAGTTCAATGTTCCATAGACGAATCACATGCCAAGGTGAGGGTAGACTTAACTAAGTGCTGTAAGCTTAGCCGTAAATCGTATGGTGCAAACCGGATGCTGGTTCAAACTGAACTACAATAATGAAAATAGAAGCTAACACTTCTAACATACCGAAATATACAGATGATATAAAAAACAAATGAAGAAACTATCACTAACCTTCCCAATAACATCCATAACATGGAAGTGTAACATAATCATTACTTATTACTGATTGTAGGGAATGCTGGAAAACAATTAATGAGCTGCAAGGTGTCTAACTTGGACGGTAGATTAAGGCAAAATAACCTTATGTATCAACCTAACCAAGTGATTCTGAGCATACAAAACTAACTAATGGATTTAGTCATGATATCACCATTTGATTGGCAATAAAGAAAAACTTAACTGAAACAAATAACAACAGAAAACCCTAAAAACTAAGCCCCAAAAATGAGGAATAGATTACTCTCTTTGGTTTGCACACACACACTAAACTTGACTTGATAGCATAGAAAATCATAAGTGTAGAGAGAAATATATGGACCAATGCTGAGTACAAGTAGGCACAGTGAAATCTACCCTAGAACTGGTCTAAACGAGGAAAACCTTGTGGTTATACCTAATCAAAGAACAGGTATGTAAAACCTAGCAGTTATGACTATTTCCCTAGTAACAGACATAGCAGCTGAGGGCTGGTCAACCATGGTAGATTACATAAGTAAGACCTTTTTTGAAAGTGACAACTACTTGATAATATCTATTGTATAGTAAGTTCTGGCGACAAGAACTGAATTAACATCACATTCCAAAACCAACACATATTCTATACTGAGTCCGTAATGCTTAGTCTGCATTTTATACCTTGAGCAGTCTGTGTTTTATACCCAGTCTGTAATGCTTAGTCCACGTTTTATACCTCAGTCTGTATTTCATACCCAGTCCCTAATACTTAGTCCGTGTTTTATACCCGAGACCATATTTTACACTCAATCTGTAATGCTTGGTCCATGTACATGTATTATACCTCAGTTTGTGTTTTACACCCAGTCCATAATGCTTAATCCATGCTTCATACTCGAGTCCATATTTTATACCCAGTCTGTAATGCTTAGTCGTCACTTTATACCCGAGTGTGTATTTTGTAAACCTCAGTTTGTGTTTTATACCCATTCCCCGCAGTCCATGTTTTATACTGACACTTTACTCGCCATTGATTCTCACACAACTGCCGTCAAAACTTCGCAACTTGCGCCACTGGAAAGCATTCCTTTCTTTTTTTACCAATTCACAAACAAAGTAATTCACTCCACCTTAACTGAATATGTTGCAAACATAGGCATTGATGTTATAATTATTGTAGACATTGCTCAACAATGAAAACCGAAGTGAAAACTTTGGTAAGAAATTCTCAAAGAACTTCACAACTCGCTGTCAAAAAACATTCCTTTCTTTCAAAATACTGATTTACGATTTCTCATGAACACAATGATTTGTTCCATCTTAACTTTATTGGAAGTTGCAAACATAGGCCCCATTCAAATTTTCGAACAACTGTAATTTTTTATATCTTTTTTCAAAGCATACGTCACCTACAGATACTGCACACATAAAACATATTCCCTAGAGTTCAGCATGATTTCACGCATGACTAATCATTAGCAGCACATTCACTACTTTTTACTAAGGGAAAAGGCAAACCAAAAAATCAATCATTCTTTTGCATTTTAGTAATTTAAAAATCTTTTTTAGGCCAATGAAAAATATTATATAATTATGATATTTATGATAGCCAATGTTTTAAATTACACACACTTTGACTCAATTTTGTGTAGTGAAAAATTTGAAATTAATTAACTTTTGATTGGTTTCCTCTGCACCTCCAGTGCTCACAAATTTTCACTTGCCAAAATGGCCAGTGAAGTGCAAAAACCACTAGCCAAAATGGAATTTTTGGAATGCTGACAACCGTTGCTAGAAAAGCCACAAAACGCTAGAGACTCAAACCGCAGCAGCGCAAGACACAAACACAAACTGCAGCAGCAAGAGTTGCTAGAAGAAACACACACTGCAGCAGCCCGAGCTGCTAGAAAACACAAACCGCCACTTTGATACACAAAGCAAACACGCTAACGAAGCTAAAACGAGCCATGTGAGCCTGCACTTCAATACGTAACTGCTGGCCAAGAACGAATGCCCACTAAGCTTGTGGTGGTTAACTAAGTTAAATGTAATTTGTAGCTAGTTGGCTATCATTACTCTCGGGCCCTGACATTGAAACTAAAATTGATCATAAACACACACTGCAAAGGGTAACCAGAGGTAAAAACTTTTTTTTTTACACTAAATTTAAGCCTTTACCGGACGGTGTGCAAACCGACAATCAGAGCTCAGACATAAAAAACAGTAAGTTCATCCAACCGATAAAATAAACATTGCCAGCATTTATTTAATAATAAAAACATGTCCACAAAATAAACCATGTACACATCAAATGCTGTACATTATTGTACCCTGCTTGACTTGAAGGACAGCAGGCTTGATAACTAAAAGCGCTTATAAATTAAAATTTCCATTAAAAGTGTATTAGAGATGTAAGTAAGAGATTCAAAAACAATTTTGCGCACAGAAACAAACAGACTGCAAAACAAGTGAAATTAAGCAGCTGTCAGAACAATTCACTGAAAGGTTACCACACATAACTCAATTCTTTTCTAAATACTGGTTTTCTGATAAAGGTACAGTAGAGTTGATGTGAAAAAGAAACACCAGTCATTGTGGACAACTGAAAAATGCATACAAGTACAGCAATTTACATCCCAAAGATTGGGTTACTAATGAGAATTAAATGTATACTCAGCAGTTTGACAGGCAATACTTTATACAACTATCAACCCAAATTTCAGTCTAAAATAGTCACTGTAAAATAACATCTTTTTAAACCAATACATACAAGGCATTCTACTAACCATCTTTACTGGTTCACTTTCCCCAAACATGCAAGCTGTGTAAATTATGCTGTTTACACATTATCTGTCTCACTTTTTAAACTTGCAGGAATGATAGGAATTTCTCTATAAAATCTAATATATATTCTATATATCTGTTTATTCACTTCTTCATCATAGACACAAGAAACCTTAACAGTCAGTACCTTTCCTTACATATGAACTTTGCAACTCATTTTACAGCTCTCATTACTCCACAATTTGTGACCCTCCACGGGAAAACAGGTAAAAAGGTGATGACACGGGCACGCTATTTTAGCACGGTAGACAAAAGAAAATTTCTTTAACACGCTAACAGCGTGTCACAATGCACAGCTCATTAAAATTTTCTTTTATTTGATATCGCACGGTAAAAACAAAGGAACATGTTCATTCTAACAAAAAAGTGTGACAAAATTACAGAAACAAAGCCGCGGGTAAAATGACACACCAAGCGAGTGAAATGACGCGATTTTACGTGAGCGAAATGGCACGCCCTGTCAAAATACACAGTCCATGATGCTGCTCGAATAATTATTTAACTCACCAACAGTTCCATGAAGCATCCACCTTCAGAAACGTTTTGTCTAGCTGATCTATCATCAATCTGTTCCGCACGTATGCTGCCCAGTGTTTCGCCGGACCGTCCCTCATCGCAATTAGAGAAGCAAGAGAAGGCCCCAGAACAACGAGAAAAGGGCCAATTCTTTTTTTTAAGACTACAGGTTTAACACAGGTATAGTGATTTAAAAGCCATCTGCAGGGATTGAAATTGCTACCGATAGGTCACCAGTCCAGCTAACAATTCATTCTTGGCGACCAACGTAACGCCATTATGGCGACTACATTTTGTGTTGACGATCAATGATGGTTATTTTGTCACGCATTATGTCGATCTAGAAAATCTTAATTGAAAGATCTTTGCTTCTAAAATATTCAACATAAGAAAAGAAGTCAATCCATCCTTTCGCTTTGCTGTATTGATTCTGTCTCATCCGAAAACTTCCGAAATTCCTGACCTTGTTTGAAATCGCCCTATAATGCCTTGCAAACCCTTGATCTACGTCATGTATGCCTACATATTGTTCTCCTGAGTATCTGAATCGAAAATAACTTTACTGAGTAGAAACACTTCAAAAGGCCCTATTACATTTTAGCTGATCTATTTTCTTCGATATCGTGATGCACTTTTGCTTGTTCAGTCATGTGAACTTCCATCAGTTCCACATCTTCATCTTTGTAGTCAAAGTTATCATCTTCGTCTGCATCCTCGTCGTCAGAACTGCTATCAGAAGCCGAGTCAAATGATTCCTCTTCATCTTCACGATTGCTGAAATACAAATCAGCCAAGCTTGCCAAACGATCTTAATATGTCGAGTCTAAATTCAAACATTGTAAGTCGCCTGTGTTGTATTCCATGATGAGCTATGCGATGGTTTCCGAGACGGTTTCGGTGAAATAAGAGATTTGTTTCTTTGTAACCATAGTAACAAAGTGCTATTCATAACCCATAATAAGGTCACACAAAGCTGAACCGCGAAACACGTTCGCTGAGTATACAGGTTTTTGTGTTGTTTACAGTCAAAAAGTAATTTACGTATCAAATTTGTTCGATTTAATAATAAAAACTTTGATAGTCAAGGGTACTTTAAGTAAACAACGTTTTGCCTCGAGTTTGAGAGCGATTCAAGGACGTAGTTTATGGCTTCGCACCGCTTCGCACTAGTAAGTTAACTGTAATGACTTCGATATTTCTTTCCGTTTTATACTAGTTAACTAGCTTAATGAACAGTATTCTCTGCAAGATAATAATGTTAGCAATTTTCTATATGTTGTTTTATGAAATACCTTTATTTTACATATCAACAGCTTCTCGGTTAACTCGGTTGATGTGAATGCACTTTTGGTCTGATAATAAGACGGACTAAGATCTTTCTTTAACTCCTTTTCAGAATAATACCATGTCATATTGCTCGCTTTTGCCGTGTTATATCGCACTCTTAGCGTGACATCCAACACGCTGACTTAAACAAAAGCTTCAGTGTACCAAACCGTGCCAAACAATGCTACCGTGACACATATTGTTTTACCTATTTTATATGCACATATCCATGTCAAATGTCACGCTTAGCGTACCGTGTTGTCGCACGCATGCCCGTGTCATCACCTTTTTACCCCTTTTCCCGTGGAGGGTCACATTTACTCCTACTGGCATACTATGTGTTTTTTCATGAAAATTTCATCATTAAAATTATCACCAACACAATAAGCAGTTATTCAAATTTCAACAACATTGTTTATGAGATGAACACCTTGCAATACAAGCCTATTGTAAAAAAGTGAGGTTTGAATTACAGTACCTCAACCTTGCAGCTGCATAACATGTAACATAAACAAACACTGCAGGGTAAGCATCTCACAAATTTTAGGTTGCAAATAGTTTCTTTCTACTGGAAGATCTTCTTCAGTTCAAGACAAAAACATGTAATAAGAATTATCCAAACAACAAACAAAGATAGGGTTTCAGCAATAAAACTGATCCCTGCATACACTGGGTACTTAGTTCAGACAGCAGTTCATGAACCAAAAAACTACCTGATAAATTAAGTATCATAAAAAAGTGTCAAGCTACTTAAAAAATAATTTTCTCAGAAGGATTTTTAGAGAACCATTACTAACAATATTTTTCATTGAACTACCTTTAGTTCTTGTATTATAAATAATAGCCAGGCTCTGTTTAGAGTGAAAACATGCTTACTAGATATTTGTCCATGGACATTATCTCTTCTGAGAAGCAAACTATTCTGAAATGGTAACTCAAGAAAAACTGTGAGCCCTGAGGAACAGATAATGTCAAAGGACAAAATATCCATCGCAAGCCTATATTTAAACCAAATGGAGATGATTGTATTTATCATTCTTCTAAGATTTTTCACTGCACACACAGTTTTGAAAATTGGGGAACGTCACTCAAATTTTCCCCAGTTTTAGCTAAGGTACATCCAGTAACACTTTGGCTAATCACACACTGAATATTTCTATGGATTAAAATGGGCAATATTGGTCTCATTCTTTTCTTGCAAGTTTATTGGCCTTGATTTGGCTTGGTCCATCAACACTTACATGTACCTTAAAGGAGCATTGTCACACTATTTGGCAAATTTATAAAAAGCCAGAAGGTGTCTTCCCATCAATTGAATTCCAAAACTAATGAATATATAGTTTTATTATATTATTATAAGACTATTTGAAGGTACTGAAACTGTTTCTATACCTGCCAACTTTTTCTGAGATATAAGCGTGAGATTTTTATCCTGAGAGTGCTGGGATTTTTGAAGACGACACGATAATTTCTGAAGATTCCCGAAGGAGTCCTAAGACTTCCGAAGAAGTCCGAAGGCTTTCGAAGTCTTAGGACGTCTATAAACGCGAGCTCGCTCCCGGTGCTTTTCACTTAAAAAATCAGAGATCGCGAGGAAGGTATTGTCAATTATTCATTTTTCACATGGTTTTCGTTCCTTACGTGCATCTGAGTTAACATATTTTTGGAAATTGTGTCAAGCAAGATGGCAACAACTCACGTTTTTCAATCAGGCATGAGAAATTGGCCCGCAAGCATAAGCCAGCGTGAGATCCAATTTTTTAACCCGCAGGCATGAGACTCATGCCTAAGGTGTGAGAGTTGGCAGGTATATGTTTCCTGTCACCTGTCACTATGGATGGCATGGATGGACATGGGTTAAAACTTGAAAAAATTGGCCAATTTTTCTGAGTTTTGATAATATGTGTTCCAAAAATCCTCAAGAAATTAATTTATTTTATTATGGTTAGCCCTCTGTGATAAAATTCATTTAATATCTTTGTCGTAGCTTTACAGTTGCATTTTGGTATATGATTAAAGCAAAGTAATGATTTTAGCACATAATTGACCTAAAACAGCAAAATCCTCGTGACATTGCTCCTTTAAGGTAGAACCTTCAGCAATAAATGTACATTTTCAATACTTCTGAAGAGGCAACATATGAATTTTTCAACCTATCACCGTAACTCCCGTACTTGATTGCCAGTTATCGTTTTTTTTTTGGAACTGGTTTCATACATGTAGGTTATACCAAGCATAGTGGGTTGGCAACGAAGTATACAGAGGTTCCTTTCCGAAGGCAGGTCTCCTTTCCCACTGTCTTTTAACCATTCAAAAGGCAATTGGTGACACCAGAGCA
>CM042746.1:23492512-23495012 GCA_022496165.2 Catalaphyllia jardinei | reverse complement strand
TTGATATGTTTTGAGACTATGAAATTGTTCACAGTTGGATGAACACAACAGCAAAGGAAACAATCACCTAACTATGCTTCCACGAGACAAGTCTAGATGTAACGCGCCTCCTGATTGGCTAAAAACTACAATGGCTCGAATAGTTTCGTCCTTGCAATTGGCTTAAACTAAGCCATTGTTACACCTTACACTTACACTTTCCAAGGCCGATCGAGAATTTTTTTGCATAAGCCATTCTTCGCGCGGCACTAGTCTCTGCCGCCTTGCCAGCCGAGCATCTTTGCTCAGCTGGCTTGTTGGCAATAAATATGCTCAATTGCTGATTCCATGATTCCAGAAATGTGAACTCCAATGAACTGCAACTATTTTTTACATTTTACAATGAAACATAAAACATAAAACAGACATTGCCCTCGCATCGGCTTATCAAACTTCTGGTCTTTCTCTGCGTCTTTTCGTAATTGTCAAATTGCTCATTTCATGCTACCCTCAATTTAGCCCAAACTTGAGAATAAAATTAAGTCTAATCAAAGGAAATATAATAAAAACAATCTTCTACTTATGAATGTCTATAGTGTTTTATTTGCAGAGTCATTTCACTGTTTTTTTTTCTAGAGTGGCCGTGATACGCACAACACGATTGTTTAAACAGCAAATGCAGTAATAATTAAATTTAACGAGTTTGTTTTTTCATAAGCTGAAAAATGTTGAAGTATACTTTTCACTCATCAGCAATGCTAGTTGCCAATAACAGCTGTTGTCTACGTGGCTAAGAAGGAAAAACAGTGATTTTAGTAGCCTTTTCATAAGGTCCCTGTATTGTCAGTCCCAGTCCCTTGAGAGAGAAAAGCCCGGACGAGTACGTGAGTAAAGCACGCGCTTGAAAAATAAACTAGAGGTTTTGGAACCACGTATGTTTTAAGAACGTCCTTGATTACTTATATGAGTTGGAAAGTCCCCATTTTAGCCCTTGAAAGTTATTGTCATGGACAAAAAGTCGGTAACCTGTCACAAAGAAGAGAAAATTCAACTTCCGCCTGGCGTTCGTGGGGCTAAAGCGGCTGCTCTCTTTTCTATCTTCGGTACTGACAAACAAATCTTATTTGCTAAACAAGTATTCGAATTTCAAGATCATTGTGTGATTGAATTCTATGCACAATACCATAGAAACTGTGGATCGTTTGTGTCAAGAAGACTCAACCTTTGTTAGAGCTCTGCTATAAACAAGTGGTAAGTACTATCATTTTAACGATTAATTCAGTTACTTAACTGGGAATTGCCAAAATAAGGAGTCAGATTTGAAATTTATTCCACAGCAAATGCTGTCACATATTTATTAAATGAGTTGGCTTTTCTTCTTAGTCTTAGGGGCATAGGGGCAAGGGGCTAAAATACTGTATTAATAAAAGAAATTTTTGTGTTGTGATTTGACCGGCCAGAAACGAGGTATGTCTGAGCTAACATTGGTTTGGCCGGTCATCTTGACCGGCGACTAGGCAGCTGTTATTTTCAGCCCTGTACAACAAAGAACTTTGATGAGTTTCATAACCATTCCCCTCTATTAACTATGTCTTGATATACCAGCAAACATATCTCGAAAGCAGAACAGAAGTCGAGATTTTTTCCGAGATGTAAACAGAAGTAACGCGTTACAGTCGCCATATATGCAAATTAGAGTGAAGCTTTTTGTCCTCAACGAAAACGCCGCAAAACATTTACATTTGGACCCCTGCTAGTCACCCAGCTGTCAGGTAGGTCTACACCATGTAAGATTACTCAGTAAAAATAAGCGATCCAAATAAACGAGATGCCAAAGGTAAAACTGACGATCGGAAGGGTATTTAGCTATTTAGTTGCAACTGAACCACACTGGCCTTGAATTTCTATAGTATTCTTCAGAATTTCCTAAGATACCCTCTGAGCTGTTTTTCTCCCAAAATCAATCTTCAGGATCTTTGAAAGCGTTTTCAATTTGTTTTAGATCAGAATCTCGGCCATTTCGAAGGAAATTTATTTGATCACGTTGAAATCATAATGCAGGCCATATTGTAATTGGAGTGTATTTTTTTGACCTTGAAACCCAACCTATTACCCGAGACCGCCGTGCATGCCTAGTTCCTTCAAATCAGGATTGATTCACATACTACACCAATATTTCACACATTCTTTATACGTATAAACGGGGGAGACTATTAATGCCTCCTCGGGTTTTGGCCTCTGGGCCAAAACCCTGCGGGGGCAATAACACTTGGAACAACACAGGACATTAATCTTCAACATGCTAGTAGATGATATTTTCCTTTTGGCCTACTCTGAGATCTATTCTTATGTTTGTTTTTAATCCAAATAATCCAAATCACTAGAACCCTCACTCCTTTGTTTCATAAATGCCACTGTTACAATGAGACTGGAGAGTGCCACACTATTAGTCTGGCCTGAGCTTTTTTTGGTGCTGCATACACTAGCAAAGAAAGATGTGACTTAAGCCTGGTTTTCACTA
>CM042746.1:23484574-23488443 GCA_022496165.2 Catalaphyllia jardinei | reverse complement strand
ATACAGTCCTCTTATTGAGTCGAACCAGTGCCGGGATTTCCCGAACAAAACTGACCCGTAAAAAGCATTCGCTTTACAGCATTATCGCCGGGCACGATATAGCAACGTGTGGCGCGAAATAACGGCACCACTGCTACGATGTAACACTACGCGAGCGTTACATAAAGCGTTATCGGGTACGATATAGCAAGACGGTTTTCCCATGCGAGTGTGCTGGTCGCTCATTGTCTGACAGCTTCCCGTCCTTGGTTGTCGGAGGCGGGCTGTAACTGAGACCTGCACTGGCAACTTCTCTGTCGAGCTTATTTTTTGCCGATTCATTCTGGTTCGCATCCTTTCTCAAAAAATCCACTGTAGATTTTCAGGCGAATCTTGAACTCTGTTGGTTCCAGCTGTCCCATGGTTCAGTAAATCACCTGCCATTTCATCGCGCGGTGATCCAACTTGATGTCGTCATGACACAAATGGTGGGACAGAGAATTAACTCTGAAGTGTAAATTTAAGTGCTAATTGAACTTCCACGGTGCTCCACCATTTGTGTTGTCAGTGCTACGCGGCACAACATTCATATGTACCCTTACTTTCTCTTCGCCGCGATTCACGACCTAAATCGTCCCCGACTTTCTCTGTCCGACCTCCTAGATCAGTCGGCAGATCTAGAGTAACAGTAGATCTAATCTGGAGGTCGTGGGTTTGATTCCCACCGAGGTCAAAAGATTTTTTCCTCGTGTGGTTCCCTGATTCCCTTTACTAGGGCTAACGCCCGGTGGGTTATTTATGGGTTCAATTGACACTTAAATTTACACTTCAGAGTTAATTCTCTGTTCCACCATTTGATGTCGTCATAGATACACTCCTCTTGCTTCGGAACAAGCAAGTAAAAACACCACGGTCAGTCTTGTTCGTTTGCTTTGTCAGTTCAGTTAGCTACACCGCAAACATAGTCTTTTTCTTAAGAACATAGTTTCCATTGGGGCATCGTACTGTCCCCTCTTCAATTCTTGTTCGGTTTTGCTTAGTTTCTCTAAGGAAAACTTGATAGCGTTGCGCACGCCCAGTGCAAGTGGTGTACGGACAGTCACGTGATATCCAATTTTCTTTAGATTGCTCGGCCACCAAACTTTCAAAGTTATGGGGTTCAGTTCGCGTCCCTTTGGCGTGCAGGAACTCCGCTACAACTCGGAATCCAAATATCTCTTTCCACCGACTATAAATGCACCCTCTAAAACGAATTAAATAATTAGTTTACGAAACTAATCATAAAAAACTTAACCTACTGTAAATGATGAATCCAGTATTGCAAAAATATGGGCCAAAAACTTTGATCAAAGCTGATCGAAATACAAGTTGCCGACGGATATTTTATAAACAACATCGCATGACAAGCATGTGATGTGTATATGAGGCGCATTTTAATTGGCAGAAAGAAACATCGACATCCAATTAATTCATCCAATTAAATTCAGTTTTAGTTTACCCTTCGGTAGAGTAATTGATGCAATGGAATTATTGCCAAATTTTCGTAGCAGTAGGATTGACATCATTCATTTAATTTAAAAATAAAACGACACAAGGTTTGAAGTTGCAAGTCATGTTTCGGATGCTCAGTACTGCAAAACTGTGAAAATGTTACATGATACTTAAGGACTTTCGCGCCCAAAATTTCCCACGTACAGATTCTTTTATAACTTTGACTGCAGGTAGAAAATGATAAGATTATATTAAAAACGTAAAAAGGTCGGGGGTCACCGAACTCGTTTTGATAAGATAAGGCGCATCGCAGACCAAAGCATTTCTAGGATTTCCAGTCACTCGAGGCGATTATGGCCGGATTCATTACTATCGGCATATATTTAAGTTGAAGAATCACAGCTTACATAGGCCTATTTGATAGATATTTACTACATATGTCATTAAATCAGGTAGAATTAGCCCCCCAAAATGCATCTTCTAAGTCACGCACACCTATATCCATGTACCAATTCGACCCTATGTGAATAGTATATGAGAAACAATTGAAACTTTCCCACGTACAGATTTTTTTTTTGTTTTTTAGTGTCATGGAAAGAATCAGAAGAGAAAGTGATCTGCACACTAAGTTAACGCAAAGGTCATCAGCTCTATTTAAAAATAGGCAGTCTATGACTACATGTGCCTAGTGATATGAAAACTTGTATCATCTGCAATGACTACATGATACAACAACAACAAGAAACTTTATTGTGAAATAAGCATCAAGTGCAACACTTCATAATTGAACAAGAACTTCGGTTGCTAGCAAGTGTTGACAAATGGGTGGCAAAAAAGTTCTGATTAGTGCTGGTTTTGTTCGATTTCGCTGATATTTTAACACGATGAGGAATAGATTTTACTTTTGCCGATGTTTGATGAGCCTCCTACGCAGGCGTTCTTAGGCTTGTCACGCGTTCCTCCCCACGAACGTCTGGTCAACGGACAGGCCACTTCCGTTCACTGGCGGTTAGCCTTTGTTTCAAAAGAACCAATCCGCTGTTCTGTTAATATTGACATCTCTGTTGTTTGCCAGGTTGTTTGCCATGTGCTGTTTAGGCTCATTTATATTGCACGATATCAGGCGCCCAGCACGGGTGATGGGCTCCTGCCCACGTCCGGTTTTTTCTTCGGATACGCCGTAGCGTTACTTCGAATAAACGAAAAAGGTTTAAACTCTTCTCAGTCTTATCCCCTGAACTATTTTAAGGCCACGCAATGTTCACAGGCGGCAGCAGCCAGAAAGACTCAAGATATTTATCTTCTCCGGTTTATCGCTGTCACGTCTAGTGGATACAAAACTGACTTCAATTTGAAAAACATTATAACGACTCTGTGTCTTTTATTTCTTCGGTAAAAGATTCCCCAGCAAATACCATTAAAATGTCGGCTGCTATTTTAAACCTTGTTAATTATTTTTATTTCACTGTTTGATCGATGCGACAGCGATAAATCGGAGAAGATAAAATATCTCGCTTGTTTCTGGTTGTTGCCTTTGAACATTGCGTGACCCTAAAACATTAGGTGATAACAATTGAGAAGAGTTTACTAAACCTTTTTTTTTAAAAAAAAAGAAACAAACAAAACAAAAACAGATCGAGGGGTCTGAGTTTTCGTGACAACCGCGTGAATCTCTCTCCTTAATAACTCCCCCATGTTAGTCGTGAACCACGAGAACCACGAGATACGGTCCCAGTCCTTTACGTCATCCTGCGCGCGCAGTACTTTTGCTTTTGTTTGCAGCCTGCGGGAGTTTTGTTTGCAGTGTGTAATTCTTTTGTTTGCAGCGTGCATATTTTTTTACAGTTAGGTTCTTTTTTGTTTGCAGCGTGCGGGAGTTTTGTTTGCAGTGTGTTATTCTTTTGCTTGTATTGTACACTTTTTAACAGTTTAGGTTCTTTTTTGTTTGCAGCGTGCGGGAGTTTTGTTTGCAGTGTGCAATTCTTTTGCATGCAGTGTGCAGATTTTTTTAAACAGTTTCCTTTTTGCAAGTGAAGTATGATCCTAGCAGTAAATTTTCCAATTTAAGCAATTGGAATGAAGAAGCCTGAAAAAAATCAGGGCTTCTTCAGGATCCCGTTGAAGCCCTGATTTTTTTTTCAGGCTGCCAGGATCATACTTCACTTGCATCTACAACCGCAGTTCAAATATGAATTATTTCATATACACTTAACATAGTTTCCGTTTTGTTTGAAGCGTTCAGGAGTTGACTTTTTCGACGCGTTCTTTATGTTTGCAAGAAATTCTTTTATTTGCAGTGTTTTCTCTTTGTTAAAGTGGTGTCCCCCTCTGGGCCACCGTGGTAATATACAATCCAAGTAACATACAGCTCCAAAAAACTAGATTGCAAGCTAAATAAA
>CM042746.1:23444574-23482074 GCA_022496165.2 Catalaphyllia jardinei | reverse complement strand
GCAGAGTCCAAATCAGACCTACATAAACGACTATGGACCAGGCAACTAGCGTAATCGGGGCTTCCGCCAATATCGTCGTCAAAAAAGTAACAACACGACGCCCTAGACCGCGCCAGTAGTTAACGATCGAACGCACTAATTTGCAGAAAATGTACGGCGCGGAGGACAAGCCAAAAGGCAAAACAGTAAAAACGAAGTAGTTAACAACCGAGCCCAAATTCCAAGAAAAACCCAGATATTGGCGATGATCTGGAGAAATTTCGACGTGATGGTAGCCAGATTTGAGATCAAAGGTGAAGAAAAAATAACCTGACTGAAACAAATCAAACACAATGCGAATATCTTCGAATCGAACAGACTGCTTCCAAATAAATCTGTTTAAAATACGAAAGGTCCAAAATGAGCCTGCATTTCCCACCGGACTGCTGCACAACGTGAAGAAGATTGATAAACTTTGGTGGATTAATTAAGAACTTCCTGAACACAACCACGCTCAATTAACGAGTAAAGGGGGTAAGTTTCTAAAGAAACTGTGGTGCTGCGTCGGTGGGAGTATTACAAGATAATTTGGTTTTATCAACTGAGTTGATAATGTGAATTAGCCACCGTAAAGAGATTCAGAAGCTGACGTTTCGAGCGCTAGCCCTTCGTCGGAGCGATTCGCTCCGACGAAGGGCTAGCGCTCGAAACGTCAGCTTCTGAATCTCTTTACGGTGGCTAATTCACATTATCAACTCAGTTGATAAAACCAAATTATCACGCTCAATTAACTCTGAGCCGAAACCGTAGCCCAACCACACTCGGATCGATCGGCCAGCTTAATTAATTTTTCACGTTCAGACAAAAGCTTCTTACCTTCTGCCAGCTTGTTGGGAATTAGATGATTGCCTGACAACACAATGTTTTCCCGATAAAACTCGCGCTAAAAATCACTCACTCACGATAGAATTTTGAACGTATATATTTTGCCTCACACGTTTTGATTTCGATTACAACACTCTCTAGATTCACTTGAACAAAAGACAAAATAATCGTACAATGTTTCTTGGTTGGCTACAGGTACTAACGATGACAGATACGCTGCCCGCCCTTTCCGGTCGACTAAACAATCAATTCTAAACGCGTAAAAATAAGTCTGATTATGTAATCACACGATTTCCGACACCCTCCCCCCATTTGCCTCGAGAGAGCAAATGTCCACAAAACTCAAACAGCTGGAAAATCAGAAATGATCATCGATATATGCATTGTTCATTGTTAATTGTTCATTGTTCATAGTCGTTCATATCCTGGATACGAAATCTTGCTTCCGCTGCAGCATCCCTTCGCGGCCTGTAGACTGGTGCGTCTGCATTTAGGGTCACTGGTTGGGTCTGTACTGATTTGTCACAGCTTAACTCAAGAGGATACAGATGCTTAATCGGGCGTTCCAGAAACGAGTTTCCGGATTTTAACTTCGCGCCACGAATCACTCCATCACGGCCGGTGATTAGGCCTTCAACGACTCCTAACTTCCACTTTGCTCGGTTCTTCTCTTCTGATTTCATGACAACGACTTCTCCCTTGGATAGATAGGTTAGGTCTCCCTTGTGCTTCAGCTGGTGCCTCTCTCTCAGTCCGCGGAGGTACTCCTTTGTCCAGCGTGACCATAGCGTATCCTTGCACTTCCTCAAATACTTAGCTCTCTTCCGCAGGTCATGTTCCTGGACGTGATAGGGTTCTAACTCTGGCAACATGTTCGGTTGACAATACAGAAAGGAACTCGGGGTCAGGATGGGTAGCTGAATGTCTTCATCCACGTAACTCAGTGGTCTGTTGTTGAGTGCTACTTCTATGTCCAACAGTACCTCTTTAGGTTTAGTCCAGGACAGTAGGCCGTTTCCAATGCACTTGTGAAGAGCTCCCTTTACGAGTCCCACCATTCTCTCAAATTGCCCTCCCCATCAAGATGCACGACTCAAATTGAACTGCCACTTAATCCCTTGGTATGCGAGGAAATTCTGGAACTTCTCGTCTTGCATCACTTGCTTAATCCACTGGGCGGCACCAACGAAGGTTCTTGCGTTGTCGGAGTACACTTTTTGAGGTCTCCCGCGTCGGGCGATGAAGCACTTGAAACTCGCAAGGAATTCTTTAGTTTCCAAGTTGGGCAGTAGATCCAAGAAGAGAGCTCGTGTCAGGCTACAGGCGTACAGCAACACGTACGCCTTCCCCTCTGTCTTCGCGTTTTTACGATACTTCAACGGTCCCGCGTAATCGACACTGACGACTTGAAAGGGCGTTTGACCTTCCTTCCGATCCCTTGGGAGGTCTCCTTGGGGCGGGGATAAAAATGCCTGTACTTGAAACCGCCGACAGCCGTGGCAACTCTTCACGATTCTCTTGGTCAATCGCCTCAGGCGCAGAACCCAGTGCAGCTCTCGAACCCTTGCCATGGTACTGACAACTCCCCCATGGAGCGTTCCGAGATGAAATTGTGCTATGAGTTTCTCCGTGAAGCGCTGACTATGCCCTTGGATTCTGCCTCGACATTCCAATATGCCGTCTTGGTTTGGCTGTAGATTGAGCTGTAACCGATCTTCTTGATAATGTTTATCTGCTGCGGCTCTGGTCTGGACTCTTTTCACCCAAAAGGTTCTCGCTTTGTTAGTTTCTTCAGTTGTCAGTGGTCCCTTTAGTCTTCCTATCTTCCTTGAACGAACGTTGTGGACGAACCGCATTATCCACGCACAGATTCTCATCGTCTTCCAGTAGGTAAACCTCTCAAGAAGGGTGTCTAGCTCATCTGTAGTTGCTATCGCCACAGCGAAGACATCTCGCATTGCCTTTTCTTTGCCATTGATTCGTCTGATGCTTTGGTCACAATAACTGGAGGCCAGCACGCTTTGTTCTGCAACCACTTCGGTCCGTTGCACCAAGAGGGATGATTTGTCACTACTCCACCGCGGCTTCCAAGGTCAGCAGGGTTCTCTGAGGTCCCTACATGCCGCCAGGTCACTTCTGAATGTGCTTGTATTTTCTCGACGCGGTTGCTCACAAACTGCTTATATGTTCCTGGGGATCTGATCCAGTGTAGGGCAACGGTACTATCGAGCCAGCAGTACCTTTCTATTAGGGGAAATCCATCCAGGGCTGAGACCACGTTTGCTAAGAGATTCACCGCCATGTGGCCAGACACCAGCTCTAGCCGAGGAATCGTCAGTCCCCTTTTGGAGAGCCTTGCTCTCGATGCCACAAGCCCCTGATTTACGCCTGATTCTTCAACGACTACAGCATATACAGACGCGGCTACGCCCTTACTGCTGGCATCACCAAAGGCGTGCAACTCGATTGACTGAATGTCCTCTTGATAGGCTGCTAAGGACCTCGGGACTGTAAGCTGTTAGGGAAGTCGCTCCTCCCTTTTGATCCAATTCTGCAGCAACTTGCTTGGTAGCTTTGTATCCCAGTTTAGCTTGGCGTCACACCCATCACGGTAGAGGAGTTTACCGCTCAAAGAGATAGGAGAAACCAAACCCAGTGGGTCATAGATCCTCGCCACTTTGCTTAAAATTCCTCGTTTGCTGGGGTCAGCCTTCTCTTGTGGAAAACTCACTCCGATAGTATCGTTTTCCTTGTCCCATGGCAAGCCGAGCAGGGTAGCTCCTTGTCTTCTGGGGACGTTTAACTGCTCCTTTGCGTACGTTTCTTCCTCGTTGGAGACTGGTTCGGAAACGGTTGATTCCAACTCTTTCACATTCGAATGCCATTTATGGAGCTCGAAGGTGCCCTTGGCGAATACGATCTGAGAAGCTGATTTGATTTCTTTTGCCTTTTCACTTGTAGAACCACCGCTGATCAGGTCGTCTACGTATAAGCTTCGTTCAATCTCACTGACAATGCTCAGGTGGGTTTGTCTAGAACTGTCCAACAGGTGATGAATTACGCCTCCCAGGAGGAACGGCGATGATGTGAGGCCGAAGAGGGCTCTAGTAAACCTCAGCGTCTCCACTTTTGACTGCTTGGGTCCTTTAACCAGTGAAATCTTAACGCGTCGCGGTCTAGCTCTTTGATTCGGACTTGCAGGAAAGCTTGCTTGATGTCTCCTGCGACTGCCACTGGATGAAACCAAGAACGAACTAGGACGCTCCAGAGCTTGTTCTGAAGAGGTGGGCCAGGATTCAAACACTCATTTAGTGAGGGTGCACTAGAGTAGGCCCTTGCTGATGCGTCATAGACTACTCGAAGCTTGGGTGTTTCTGCTGTGTCGCGTACCACTGCCTTGTGAGGAATGTAGAACTCGTGCTGCCCAGTTGCAGGTCCGCTAACTCTCTCGATTATTATGGCCTTGATTTGGTCTTGGATCACTTGATTTTAACGGTCTATTAATCCCTGGCTGCGCAGTTTCTTTACGAGGCCAGTTAACCTGCGAAGACCTCCTGCTTCGTTGCTTGGTAGAGGTGGGTGGTTCCCTTTCCATGGAAGGCTAGTCTCGTACCAACCCTCTTCGTCGCGTCTAAGTTGTTCCTTGAACTCTGAATACACCTCTTCTTGGTCACCAGTTGCACAATCCGCGTGTCCAAGTACGTCCAGACTGCACAAGTTGTCGTAATCTACCGTCGATGCTTGTGTCAGAAACATTGGAGACAGGTCCACTTCCTTGCCTGGTGAAATAATAATCCATCCAAACTTGGTTCTCTCTGCGATAGGCTCGTCCGCGGCTCCAATAAGAGGTGCGGTCTCGGTCTTGATCTTGGTATAGTCACACACTCCCAGGATAAGGTGCACTGGAAGGAAATCCTTTGTGTCCATATCGTCCATTTTCAATCCCTTTAAGTGGTCATACTTTTCCAGGACCTGCTGGTAGCAAGGATTTTCCAGGGATAACAGCTGTTTTTTGTTTACCAGAGTCACTTCCGTTTCGAGGAGGAAACCGCCCTACAGATCTCCACAGGCTTAGTAACCACTCCCATCATCATTTCGATTTGACGTACTTCTCGTTGATGAGGACGGATCCTTAAGCGATCAAGTAACGCTGCTGAAGCATATGAACTTCCGGCGCCGGTGTCTAACAACGCACGACACTTGACTCCCATCACTTCCACTACGACGACCGAATAGATCACACTTGATCTTTGCAATGAAGTCGCTGTCATCAACTGGTTACTAACACTGTTGCAGATGGAGTTGTGGTGCTTCCTCTGACAAATCTGGCAAAAGGAACGGCTCTTGCAATCTTCAGCTCTGTGTTTGTACCCGGTGCAATTGAAACAGAGGCGTTTGTTGCTAAGCACTCTCTTGCGATCGTCAACAGTGGGAACCGTTTTGCAGTCAACCGATTTGTGATCTTGTTTTTCGCAATAAACGCATCCCCGATTTCTGCAATCTCTCTGCTGTAGGGCTTGAAAATTCTTGTCACGCCAGGGCTTGTCACTTTGCTTAGATTGGATCGGGTTTCTTTCCGTCCATTTCCGGAGCTCATCCACTAACTTTGGGAAATTCCATTCTCGCCAAGATTCGTCTGTTCGCACAAGATCCCCTCTTATCCCTGGTAGCTTGTCAATAGTCATTCGCACATATCCATTCACCTCTCGCTGTTTCCCCATTGTTTCTAATGATTGCACATTGAAAAGAAGCTTCCCGTAGAAATCGTACATTCTGGCTGGCTGTGTTCCACCAATCGTCCGCAAAGACATGATGTTTTCCACGTACGCGTTCACGACTTCGCTTGTTTGGCCATACTTCCTTGTCAGGATGTTGTTCGCGCGCTCGTATCCCTCTGACGAATAAGACAAGCCGTCAATTTCTGTTCGTATCTTCGGGTCTACGAGTTCCTTTAAATAAGATGTACTTCGTCACGCCAGCTATTTCTGCCTTGTCAATCTCTGTTTCAAATTGACTTCAGAACCGGGGCCAATCTGTTAGTTCGCCTCGAAACTTTGTAATGACAAGCGTAGGAAGTTTGGCGGTCTTCGCAGCTTGAGCCGAGGTCGGTTCCATGGTCTTCGCATGGTTTTTTTTTGTCTCCTCGATTTTCTTCTCGTAGGCTAGCCTCATCTCCAGTTGTGTACGTTCAAACTCAAGCTGATCTTTCCTTGATTGTTCTAGAAGGACTTGTTGTCCCTCCTTTTCTGAAAGGCTTTCTTTTTGCTTGTATTCGGTTAACCACTTTCGCAAGTACGCGACGTTCTCATCGGCAGATGTTTGTTCAGGGTCTTTATACTAAGTGGGATTCATTCACACCTCACAAGTACAAAATCAACCTCATCCGCACTCTCACCTATCGTTGCTTCCGAATTTGCTCCTCGCCATCTTTATTACAGGCCGCTATTAAAGATCTGAGAAAGCTCCTGTTGCAAAATGGTTACCCCCAAGGTGTTATCACGTTCAACATTAACGATGTATTGAACAAAAATAAAAACAAACCTCTTGTTCAAGCTACAGTTCCCAAAAAAGATATCTTAATCGTGTTACCCTACTTAGGTCTTCACAGTGACCAAGTCACGAAACGTCTGAAATCCTGCGTATACAATTTCTACTCTTTCGTCAACCTCAACATCATATTCCAAAACACACGCCGCATCAAATCCTTTTTTCCATACAAAGATCGCTTGAACCGATCTCAGAGGTCCAAGGTCATCTATAAAGCTGGTTGCTGGAACTGTGATGAATTCTACATCGGCAAAACAAAACGAAGACTCCATGACAGAAAAACAGAACATTTCAAGGCCCTCGCCAAAAGTGACCATTCATCAGCCATTGCTGATCATGTGAAAACCACTGGTCACGACATTAAATGGGATCATTTTGACATTTTAGCGTCCGGAAAAACTGACTTTCACTGCAAAATTAAAGAGACTTTGTTCATTCAAGAGCTAAAGCCTTCCCTTCATATCAATATTAGTAGTGAGAAGTTGTTGCTGTTTTAGCTGTTACTCCTCATTATGTTTATACACGTACTGCTGCAGATCATATTTCTCAGTCTAGGTTCCAGACCTCTTATGTTTACGATATATATACAGTTTTCAAAAATTGTAACCATCACTTTTGAAAATGTATGATGATTAGCATACGAAACGTTAAGTTCTATATAAAAATGCGTTGGAATACAATGTTTATCACCGCTGTTTGTGTTATTTTCTTAATCAAGCTACGATGGCCTAAGAACAAGAGCTTATACGATACTGGGGAAACTACAAGTAAATATATTTCTCACTTGCCGGCACATTTTTTTGATCGCTAAAATGACCAAAACTTCCACATTCGTGTTGAGTCAAAAACATCAAACCTTCGGTCGAAAGACCAGCTTTTCATTTTACTTTAGCGATAGTGGTGTCCACGGTTTGAAGATTATTTAATTTTCTCCCTGAAAAAATGTCATAAACTAACAGAACTGCAAATAGTAGAAAGTAAACAACTTGTGTGCGTGACGAGTACGAGTAGCCGTTCCAGCCTTCTCTGTCACTCCTGCCACATTTTCTTTTTGGCATTTTTGTTTAATACTGGTATTCCTCTTGCGTTCAGATCACTTATATGCTCCAGAACCTTGAAGCATTTAATGCTGTTTTGGTTTTCCGGTACCCAAGCTGTAATTTTCCACATGTTTCTTTGTATTTCCGAGCGAGGCTCCCCGCATTAGCCTCGCATTCGTGCTCAAAAGGCTCTCGCCCCAGGGCCGTCGGGAAATACGAATCTTGTCTATTGATCAGGAGCAATCTCTAGCAAAGGCCTATACTCACTCTGAGGGACATAAAATCTGCACTATAACAGTGCTCATGATGCTAATAATTAAACCTAACGTAGAAGAAATGAATGATACATGTAAAACTGTAGTGGACTGGCATAGCTATAAGACAGCAAAATAAAATAAGGTCTGGCCACACAAACTTCGTGCCCTGCCAAAATTTCACCTGAACAGGCCAATGACCTGTGAGAATTGTGAATAGAAGGAATGCACAACAATTGATTTCAAATACCATCAATGTGTATTAAACATCCAGAACATCTTCCAACAAATTCAGACATTTTCCAGTCATTGTGCCAGTCTTATTTAGAATGAAAACACGAAATTGACAATGTGCTTAAGGTTGTACATTTTATTTTTTGGCACATGTTTTTTCTCTACAGCCTGGAGTTCTTGAAAAAATTATCTGAATTAATCAAACTTTTACCGTAAAAGTACAGGATAAAGTCTTACCTTTTGTTTGCAGGTCTGGTTGGAGAGTCTCGAACCGAGAGCAGGGAGCCTGCCGCCCGACACCACGACAAATCTGTGAATCAAAATACTGCCGTTAGCTCATTCAATTCTACCCTGCTGTTGAAGTTCATCACTAGAACCTCAGCAACAAAACAATGGAAAATTAATCTTACATGTAAATGAGGAAGATAGAGAATATATTCGCTCAAAATGGCGCTTGATCTTGCATAATCCCGTGTGTACGTATGAATCCAAAAAACCGGTTTTTCCCGCCAACGCGATCACTTTAGCCCACGGTCATCACTTTGTCACTTTGTCAGGGAGTGGTGGAGGGGTTCATTTTCAGTCGTCATCAGTCTTTAGTGTTCCTTCAGCCAGCTCCTTCTGTTCGGCTTGAAATGCTGGAGGAAACGTAAGTATTTTTCAGCCAGCTCGGCTTGAAATGCTTGAAAAAGTCAGTAATTCCCAGCAGCTACCATCCCTAAGACCAACATTTTTTGATATGGATCCAGTTAAAATTCGCAATTGGTGCTGAGTGCTCCGCATGCCCTAAAAATCGCCAACATGAAAACGAGGCTGAAAATAAAATCCTTTAAAATGCCATTTTTAAAGGTAACTTTGTACATTTAACCTGCTTATGTTGATAAAGGGGTCATAATCTTTGTTGTAAAACTTAAAATGGTATCACGTGACCCTATGGCTGGAAACTGAGATGATAATGAGTGGGATGCCTGTGACTACAGCTTGTAGCTAAAAGAATTTAGTGTTTTGGAGTCAAAGGTAAATCACTTATTCATTACTTTTGCTTTTGCTTGTTTTAGAAGTACAAAGTAAGTGTAAAAACTACAATATCTACTTTGGCAGATCTAAATGTATTTGAACAACGCTACATGAAAACGAGGCTGATAGCAAACAAGGAAAACAACAGTCAAAGGGGCTAATTCTCTGGTCCAGCGAAACAGAATATTAAATTAACAAGAAAAAGATTTCAAGAAATACATTGTCCTCGCAATGAAAACTTTTTTGCTCTTCTGTCATTAATAGAAATGAGACACACAATCCTCCACTGGTAAAATCATTTACTTTTTGCACTTTGTTTTGATTTGGTTTTCTGAAGGTTTTCCTGATTGAGTTATCACTCCAGTATTGACCCCTTATGACAACAGTTTATTGCTTACTGATCTGTTTCCTCTGTTAGTATTATGAGTGTTATTTGTTTCTAAAGGGCAGTCCTAGTTGCAGTTGACCTCCGACAGTTGGACAGACCTGTGCATGCCAAATTTGCTTTAACACACTTACAACGTCCTCTACACACCATTTTACACCAGCAGTTGATTACTTCATAACATGTATCTTTCACTTCTTGAAGAGTTGTCCAGTGAGGTACTCAGACACTGCCTGCAGGCTGTCATCCCCCTGAGAAGGGCATGGTTAGGCTGGCTTCCTTCAGACAGGTTTGTGGTCAGACAAATCCACCTTGAAACACTGCCCTCTTGGCATGATTAACAAGTGCCGCTATGGTTGGAGGAATGCTGTGAGGATTCTTGTTTTTTTAGAACAGCTCTTGCCTTCTGTTGGCTTGTGAGGCTGCTTGTTCCGTTCATAAAGATAATTCACAAACTTCCCAGGGACTGCATGTGTTCCTCAGTGATATCTTTGGGTGACGCTGCCTATGCTCTGAGACTTGGTGTCAGTTCGGAACACATTTTCCAGATTTCACACGCTGACACAGTATTGCATCCTGTTATAGCTTGGAACATGAATCGACAACACTGATGATTTATCCTGACCTACAGTAGCGACGTCGAAAAGGTATGCGTACGGAGGTTGTGTAGAAGCTTTCCAGTACCGTGAGCAATCTACAGTTCATCTGCTAGAAAAGGGTTAACAGCTGAAATGGCAAGAGAGCCACATCTGTATCATTGCTTCTGATCTTTATCTCTTATTGCCTGACAAGCTTGTATCTAATGCATGAACTGTAAAGCGAGTGTCTACCTCCTCGTGGATGCAAGGTTGTTGAAGGGGCATGCAGCTCCATTCTGTTTGTTGACACAGTCACAATGCATGGTATAGACTTTCTTTCCATCAGGGATTGTCACTGTTATTGCTATTGTTACTACTGTTACTGCTACTGTTACTGTCCCTGTCACTGTTACTGTCGCTCTCACTGTCGCGGTCACTGTCACTGTCACTATTGTTGTCACTGTTACTATTAAAGAGATTGCAATCATATCGAGGTTTCTCTATAC
This sequence comes from Catalaphyllia jardinei, assembly GCA_022496165.2. Taxonomy (NCBI): domain Eukaryota; kingdom Metazoa; phylum Cnidaria; class Anthozoa; order Scleractinia; family Caryophylliidae; genus Catalaphyllia; species Catalaphyllia jardinei. The sequence continues at coordinate 23,471,649 of CM042746.1, read as the reverse complement.
ACATCATACAGTGATTTTTGTTACCTTGTTTGCAAGAAGCTTAAATAGCTCAGCGTTGTTTTGGTCCACTCTCAGGAGCTCTTTGCAATCAGAGGGAATTCTAGTTGACGGAATCACTTTTCGGCATTGACCAGAGCTTCTCTTTTCCTACGCAGATCGTTTCAAGGAGTCTGCAGCATACACATCCCACACAAGCAGGGCTGTAGCTAGTAATAGGCCAACCGAGGCACTTGCCTCAGTCGTTTCTTTTGCTTTTGTTGTCTATAGTCCACACAAACCACTCTCAATACCTAGGAAGGGAGCTCAATCACGAACCAATTGCCTCAGTCGCAGGTTTTTTATGGACATTGCCTCAGTCGCAACGGGTTTTTTCAGGCTACGACCATGACAAGATGAACTCTGCTTAAAGTACTCGTTGAAGCTGCGCTGTTTTTGGTGGCAACATCTGAATGATAACGGCAAAGTCTAGAATGACTACATTCACGATTGGGCTGTCTTCGATCTTTGTTCGGGGATTGGGAAAGAACCTCACCAGATCGGCCTTCTGTACCCTCCTCTGAGATTGCCCATTGGAAAAGGGATGCAGGCCATGGTTGGCTATCATAATTGAAGAACTCTTCCAGATTACTATCTCGACTTTGAAAAGCCATGTACAACCTTCAAAAAAGCGCACAGTCTTCCATCAAACTTTTTGCTTCAGCTTTTTGTTTTTCTTCAGGGGATCTGTAATAAACTTACTTCTCTTAATGAATCGCTGCTTCTTAACAAAGTTTTTGAATTGCTCCTCTTCCTCTCCAATCTCTGGCACATTCTGCACAGAGTTAACAACAGCTGCATCCATGACAACGTTCGTGTGGATTGAAACTAACTGAATACCTTCAATGAAGAGGTTTCCCATTTCTTCAAAAGAAGGAAATAATAAGACTTTACGCTTGCATGGAAACTTACACATGTCTCGTTGATGTACAAAGAGCCATCTGGCGTAGTTGGTATGATCCAGTACAAAGAACCATGGTAAAATCTGTTTTAATTGACCTTGATATACATAGAAAGGCTAGCTTCTCTGAAAGCTCTCATAAGCTGAAGACAACTGAGTTGAAAACCTAGTATACCAGCCTAAGCATTTTCAAGGCTGCCACCTTAATATGGAGTCCACCAAGCATTATGACCTATTGATCTTCATTATACATTTCACCCAGTGTCCACTGAGTTTGTTCAGCCAAGGGTATCAGCGGCTGGTCTACAGCAAAAGCTGGGTTATGCGCCCAACAGCAGACTTGAACAATTTCATGAAATGAGCTATCATAGCCAACGAATGAGCATTTTCAGAAAACTATCGGCAGGAATGAAATGATGGCAGGCTCATGATGATGTGCCAAGAAGATTTTGAGGCACAGTATCCTGCCCAAGATGAATAGGTTTGTGCAAATGTAGAGGACAACTGCAACTAGGACTGCCCTTTAGGAAACAGATCAGTAAGCACTCAATTGTTGTCAAAAAGGGTCAATGATGAAGTGATTACTCGACCAATTACAAATGAAGCAAAGACAGAGAAAAAAGAAGTCATTTATGGAAGTAAACCAAACACGAACAGCAGCGCGTACCAGCTTTCACATGTCAACGAGCAATTAAATCCAGACGCTCTCTAATTGATTGCGAACTCTACTGACGCTAAATTCACGGAATTAAACTCTGGCTACGCAGGCTAGTAAAATCTGTAACAAAACCAGCGTTGTGTTTTTATCCCTAAGCAGAGCAACAGGTTTTCATTGAGAGTGCAATGTATTTGATGAAATCTTTTTCTTGTCAAATTAATATTCAGTTTCACTGAACCAGAAAATTAGCCCCTTTGACTGTTGTTTTCCTTGCCTCCTATCAGCCTCGTTTTCATGCAGCATTGTTCAAATCCATATTAATATCTACCAAAGTAGACTTTGTAGCTTTAACACTTACTTTGTACTTTTAAAACAAGCAGAAACAAAAGTAATGAATAAGTCATCAATCTTTGACTCCAAAACACTAAATTCTTTTAGCTGCAAGCTGTAGTCACAGGCATCCCACTCATTATCATCTCAGTTTCCAGCCAGAGGGTCACGTGATACAATTTTAAGTTTTACAACAAAGATTATGACCCCTTTATCAACATAAGCAGGTTAAATGTACAGTTACCTTAAAAAATGGCATTTTAAAGGATTTTATTTTCAGCCTCGTTTCCATGTCGGCGATTTTTAAGGCATGCGCAGTACTCAGCACCAATTGCGAATTTTAACTGGATCCATATCAAAAAATGTTGGTAGTAATCTGGCAAAGTTTCATTCTTTTATCATAAAAGTGAACAATTCAGCATATTTTTGGACGATAACAGCTGGACTAGCAATTAAAAACTTCGCAGCCAGCTGAATGTGCACTGCGGAACACCTTTTTTGCAGAACACCTCCGCTGGGTGCCCCTGAAATACTGCTATTTTGACTTCGTTTATTGTGATTTCGACGTCGATCATCTTGTTTTTGAAATTCTTATTTCATTTCATTATCATTTATTTTTGTCCGCAAATGTACGACGTATTTATAGAGAAGAACATAAGTGATCGAACACACGAAGAATGACTTAGTGAGTAGTTTCAGACTCGCCTTAAAAAATGTAATCTCGCTTCCCACCGACACCCATTCTAAAAACACGACTGATGGTGGGAGGTAGCGTGACCGAGTGGTCAGCATATCAGACTCGCAATCCAGCCGTCTCGGGTTTAAGTTCAGCTCTGACTACTACCTGGATTTGGTTTAGTCTCGTAGCTCCGAGTTGAAATCCTCGGCCACACTTGTAAATAGTCAACTGGTTTGCCTCCGGCCAACTGGGAATCTTAACAATGTTATGTCAATTTGAAATATGTGATTCAGTTCTTTGTTCCGCCCCTGTAGCACATTTGATATAAAAACTGCGGGGGTAAGTTCTTACTGATTTGAGGTGACGTCCGGCCACCCCCTTTCTACTTTCCTGAAATTATCTAAATTACCTCGTCGACGACAAATCCCAGAGCACTAATTTACCACTGTGCAACCTCGTAAGCGCAGATACATACATAGTTTTGTAGATCAGTTGTTTGCGTACGAGGGACAGGAATGAAGGCTTCGAGCGCTTCAAATGTGACCCGTGTGAATGTTAGCAATCCTAAATTTCGCCAACCTGCATTTTTAAGTTACGCAGAAAGGTTTAAAACAGCTATCAAGGAAAGTAACAAACAGCTAGTAACTTTTAAATTTGGGGTTAATTTCAGTTGAAGCCCTACAATCCGCTTTTAGAACACAAACAATATTTTTGAAAGCGTCGATACTATAAAAAAGGAAAGGTATTATTCAAGCTAGCCGAAAACGACACTAGAACAAGGCAAGATTCAAAGGATGAATGCTCTTCCTTGGTAGTAAAATAATCAAGAGAATTATGAATTATGGGTTGCCTTTCCTTTGCGTAATAAATGTTTTTCAAATTTTAAGGCAACAGGTCTAACAGCAAGTTTTAACAGCCCAGCAAGTCAGTTATAAAATGTTTAACTGCCCACCTTTTGTAGACAGACAAGACAATCTCTGCAGTGTAGTTGCCAGGGCCAATTGCAACGTGTTCGGTTTCCAGACATCACACAAGAGAACAACTTTCTGATGTAATTCTGATAGGTGAATTCATATTTACTAGGGGTACTTTAAATAAATCAAGATAGCCTCACTAACCCCGGGAAAAACAACGAAGAAATCTAAAAGCACACGTGCATCGTGTTCATCTTGCTTCCGTAGTTAGGTCTCGGTCGGGTGCGCGCGCGCGTCGAGACCCATGCGAAAGGGATGGCACGCACCGCAAAGGTAAAAAGCCAGATAGACGCTTGGGTTAGAAATAACAAACACTAGCACCGACCATCTTCGAGCAGTGTGATTGCCCTACAACTGCTTCCTGTAAAGCCATTGAATTAACACCGATCTACGCTTGTTATAAAACTTCGCACCACCTGAAAACACTGGCGAAGATTTTCTTTTGTCAAAATATACTAGCGGCGTAATCACCAGAATACCGAAAAATTCTACTAATGTACGGGCTTAGGCATTGTGCTCCAATTTTTCATTAGCAAGCTAATGCTGGACTCAGCCTACAGCCGTGGGTGTTACAGTGCGCCCGAGGTCCCCTCCACCGTCACCCTGCTAATGCCCCATGCTAAAATAATCTCACTGTTATGCTCAAAAGGAGTCTTTAGGCACCTTTAGGCTCACAGAAAAAACCTTGGCGCCTCAATATAATCCTCCATTGCTCAAGCTTGTTTATCACAAAATGAAGTTTTTAGTTATGAAAAACTCGCACTGATGTAGCAAAAGAGGGTTGAACTAACAACACCTGTTGGCATGTGCCATGTGTAGTGTGCAAGTCAAGTGACTAGTAACCAGACTCCTCTTGGTTTGCCCAAGGCCCCCAACTTTAAATCTACTATTCCAGCATAACTTGATTCTTTTGCCTCATTATTTGCCTCAAAATACTGCTGTCATAGGGTGTAAAACCCTAAAATAAAGGTATAACCCTAAACATAATCAGCAGATTCCTACTGATTGTAAGAACATCAACTGGTTGCACTTCATTTGTTGTTATTTGCCTTAAGCTATCTCCCTTTCATTTCACTCTACCCTATAAGAGTTTTCCAGAAAGTTACAAAGATCAATTTAATTTGAATCTCCCGTTATATGTTAACTTATGTATTTTACATAAGACGTGTACATCTTCTGTATAATTGATTTATATAATGCAAACCAAGTTACAAATGCGTCATGTCCGCCGATACCAAGAGCTGCGGCAGAGAACAGGCATAACATATATTACAAGTTACTTTTTTCTTAGGCCCTAGCCACATTACACCAGAGAAATTTGAAAACGGAGTTTTCACTCTGAAAACTCTGAAAACTCTGAAAACTCTGAAAAGTTGTGTGGAAATCTTTGTATCAACGCAGCAAGTAGAAGGGAAAATTTAGCTTCGTGGACAGTCTTGTGGCTTTCATCTTCAGAACCTAAAAGAAAAACATTATTTTTGACGTGTTATTGGGTGAAGCCTGTATCAATCACTGAATCAAAGAGATTAACCGGATGCTGGAGATAAAATTCAGGTTTCTGCTACTGAACCGATTTCAAGTATAATTATTCCCGCAGGGATGGAGTGCTGGTCATTGCAGTTTACTTCAGTCCCAGCGTTCTGCCAGGCTTCCTTAACAGCTCGCCGGCTGCATACTCATCGTTAACTCGAGGCACTCGCTTTAACTTCTTTCTCGATAACGGGTCACAGCGATACCGACTAGGACTGGAGCCTAAGCTTTTCGATCCCGAGGCAAGAGCGATATCCACTAGGACAAGGAACGAAGAGAAAGCTGAGTTCAAATTACCATTTATCAGTGTAAGCGTTATTATACCAGCTCAATGGATTTTAGTGCAAAAAAGCAAAATTAAGTCTTATTTACATCCCATCAAAAAAAGCACCAACCATTGATAGCTAAAATGATCAGACATAATAGTGTTGCCATAAACTGATTATCGAGTTAAAAATGAATACAATTGAAGTTTACTTTGAATCAAGTAAATTCTTCTTTTAAAAAGTGAACTTTTATGCTTTGAAACTAACATACAGTTACTTGTTGTGTATGATTAAGGTGATTCTTTAGAATTTAAAGTTACCGATGAATTTTTTTTTAAACTTTGCCTGAATGTTCTCTACCAAGGACTGTTTCGAAAAACACAATAAAAATGATAGGTCGCCATTCTCGCCGTTAAGAGATGTTATCACAGTCGTCCCAAACTCACGATTCGAGGAATTGTGCGCGTATCGAGTGAGATGTGACTGACTTAAATGCGCGGTGTTGTGTTACACATTGGGCCGTTGAGAATTTGAGCGCTCTACAAGGCATTGTATGGAATTTTTAATAACGAAGGATAAAATCGCGTAATGAAATAAAATGTTACTTTTGTGAATGAAATTAAGTAAATAAACTCACCTTGCCTGATTTCTGTTGTCCATTTTGCCTGTTTCGTCGTTTTTGGGGGGTTTTCAGGTGTTTGTCGTAGCTTTCTATAGACGAAGTCAAGGCTGGACAGTGCTGTTTCGAAAGACCTGAACCGCGAGGCCGGTTTTTCGCCGAAATTCGACTCCGCTGCTCGATTTTTCCCTCCAACGCAAAGAAGGATAGTCCATTGGTCCCCTTTTCCGGTCGGCTTGGAAAAATCTTAAAACTTTCCGCTCCAATTCGAACGATTTTTGCTTCACTGCTGGAGGTTTCAACTTTCCGGCGTATCGTGTGACCATCCAATGAACTACGGCAAAGCTTGAAATCAACATTAGCGACCGCACTTGCGTGACAAATGCCACTTAACGGACTGGGGAACAGTCAAAAAATTTCCGTTAAAATACAACCCTCTCCCAAAACTGTGCACCCGTCCGGTAAGTCGCATTTGTCAGGCAGGAGCGGTCGCTAATGTTGATTTCAAACTGCGGTAGCTGGAAGCATAATTTATTAAAGTAATACTTGGGAAAAAACCTTGACAGGTAGAAAGTGTCGAGCATATGGAACAATATCATATGAATTTGTCGAAAAATAACACCATTTAAAACGACGTGGACGTAAAGCGTTCGTATAGTCGTAGTTTTCGCCATCATAATTTGCATTCCAGAGTACGTTTTTTTTGAACGGTTTCACCTATATCTTTCTTTCCTTCCAATAAAAATTTGTAAAACTTTTTTAAAATAAAGAGGATGATATGTACACCATTATTAAGGTGGTATGTACTTCAAAATATGGCGATGTTCAGGAAAAATTCCACTTTTTAGAAAATACAAGATTTAAGACCCTTGAACACTTGTTGAAAACATTTTGAAACAATCTTGTTGAATTTACCTCTAGGTGAGTGTTCAATTTAAAAAAAGTACACATTGGTACAAGTTTTTTTACTTAGCAAAGGCTGTTTACAGTTTGGTTATACAATAATCTAAAAAAAATCTTAACCTCTGTCACATGACAAGAGATTATTTGTTGACTAGGTTTGATACAAAATAAGTTTATTTCCAAATAAAGTCTGTAAAAAGCACTGAAAACAACAGCTAGCTGTCAAAACTGTAGTTTATGGTATAGAACGACACAGAAACATACAAGATATGCTTGTTTGAAAACCAAATCTTGTTTTGTGAAAGAGCATCAGGAACAGTATTGTTACAGTTAATGCTATCAAATAAAACCTCCAAAGGCTGTGGCTGGTTGCCATAGCAACCATTTTCAGGAAAGTCTTCAAAACTTATTTTCTATTTACGAGTGCAATCATTCAAAATTGATATTTCTCCACGATCATTAAACCACCTTAAGCAATAAAAAATATAGGTCACCATGCTCGTTTAAAAGAAAAAGAACATTTATTTGGCTATCGAGCTTATCTTGTGGAAAATTTCTTTCGTTGTGTACGTGCACGCACACAAAGTATAATAGGAGGAATATAAAAAACAATAATAAATTGGAAGATAGAGCAAAACAGCCTTAAATATATTGAATTGAGGCGAAGCTAGTATTTTCTTGAATGTTGGACTTGAATTTTTTTCTTAAACATTGCTTTGGATGATAATTTTATTTCTCTATCAATACAGTTCCATATAGAGGGACCCTGAAACCGAATATTAAACTTGCCGTAATTAGTTCTAAGTAAAGGAAGATAGTAAGATTGCGAAAATCGTGCGCAGTAGGGATGCACAATGCAATACTGAGGAATCACCTTAACATTTTCTCATCCATCTTACCGTTTTCTTGCTTCATGATATACCAAAACCAGAGAACAAGAAGCAGTACAGAGTTCAGCAGCAGTTTCCTTCAAATCAAAATACCAATACATAAACTTTAACACGTGAACTACACCCTTTGTCTTGCTTTGTATAAACCGATAAGAAGGAAAATCACTAAAACAGCTCTTCTTTTTATGGCTGATAAGAGTTTCCAGGTTGGTTTATAAGAGTTTCCGGCAGTGATTATCTTCATTGTTTTTTCCTTTGGGTAGGCTGGGGGGTGGGGGTGGGGGTGGGCTTCATAGTTCATTGAGCAAACGCAAAGAAATAGCTAAAACAATTTCTTATTATCATTATCTGATCAAAACGTTTGACTCTAAATGCTTCGATTGTTCATTTTTAAAATGTGACACAAACTTCGTTCGTATAAATTCTGCTATTAACAATTGCTCTACAATGGAATGTGGTCAATACGGTCACAAACTAAACGGGCTAAAATATTTGGCCGTATTAACTGGGTAGGGTCAACTTTCACGACCGGTATAAACTGTGTGACGTCTTAACAGAAGATAACAGATGTATTGGAATTAAGCATGCGGAATGCAGATATGGTTTCTAAAAATTAAAACTTATATCATTACATACAATATTAACAATGGAAAGACGAAAAGAACCGGCTTTAGTTGCCGCATAAACGGGGTGAAATAGTAAAGGATTTTATCATATGGCTAGCTTCGTAAGCGGGCAAGATGAACCAAATCGCGCGTTATGATTGGCTACCCGAGCGGGCAAGCTGTTCGGGTCTAACCGCCGTGTCCCTCGAGAATAATTTCCCCGAAAGCCAAATAGTAAATCCTTTATTGACCAAGTTTCTTCGGTCACGGTGGCTGGATATTGTTGGCCTCGTTCTGTTTTTTGCGAGTTTATAGACCACGACACCGTCTCGGTCCATAAGACAGGTGAAAAAAAGAACTCGGCAAATATCCAGCCATCTTGACTTCATGCTTGGTCAGTAACCCATATATACAGGTTACGATTTTAGAATGTGGCTGTTTGCTATATTGACAGGGTAAACGAATTAACGGCCGTGGGTTTTCTCATCACAAAATGTACGGGTGTTGCGCGGGGACAAAAAAGTAGCTTTAGTAACAAGGTGACGGTATGGCAGAGTTCCACTGTAAACAGGCTTTCCGCAAATGAGAAATAAAATCGTCAATTCCGTAATGTTAACACATTTAAATTTGCATAATACTTAGACTTATGCATGCTCATAAGCTTCCCCTAAGGCTCTGAATGTTCCTCGCCATTTCACTCCGTGGGTCCCGCGACAAGTCCGTTTTTATTTTTAATTTCCTTTTATGATTGTTATTAAGTTCAACGCGTCGAAAGAGCAATTTTAAGCCCAGATAAAGGACATGCAGACAAACAGAATAAATTATACTGACAAATATGACAGTATAAAAACTCTCAATTTGTCGGAATTGAGTGTACAGAATTATCAGTATCGATCTGAAAATAATTTTAAATTACGGCAGTGGTGATCGGAATTAAACACAATTGAACCTTTTTCAAATATTCATTTCCTCAAAAGTATTTACATGTCCTTCTCAGTTCTGAGGTTCATAGCATAACCGGATACCAAATTTGACTTCCGCCGCGTGATTACAAGACCTGAAAAAGTTCTTGTTTCGGTAAACAACCTGTTTGTTCGGCTTCAATTGTTAGGTTCCATTGTGACACGTCATCAAGTTTCTCTCCCTTCGCGATTTTTTCTTGCTCGATTTGAAGCTTAAATTCCTGCACTCTCGTTGCGATAGATCTCAAGGACTGAAGTTGGCGTTCCACACCTTCCACGTTTCCCTTTTCGATAATTCCATCACTCTTCTGCTTGGTAAAGTTAAGCAATTGTAGTTGTGTTTTCAGATCCTCGAGCAGCTTCTCCATTGTATTATCCCGGCGTCAGATCTGGTTGTTGCTCCTTTGTCACAGTCCCGTCGGAGGTGCCACTTTGTGTTGGGAATTAGCCTGACAACACAATGTTTTTCCGATAAAACTCGCGCTAAAAATCACTCACTCACGATAGAATTTTGAACGTATATATTCTGCCTCACACGTCTCGAGTTCGATTACAACACTCTCCAGATTCACTTGAACAAAAGACAAAATAATCGTACAATGTTTCTTGGTTGGCTACAGTTACTAACGATGACAGATACGCTGCCCGCCCTTTCCGGTCAACTAAACAATCAATTCTAAACGCGTAAAAATAAGTCTGATTATGTAATCACACGATTTCCGACAAGCTCTTTTTTTTTGCCTTATCCGGCTTCTTTTTCTCAATGGCGGAGATAGCTGAATCAAATCTGGCTTCCACTGACCGGTTAAACTTGAACTGTTTCTCGCTTCCCACATTTTTCCACTTAATGGAATTATCTTCTTTGACTCTTTTAACGACAGAACTTAAGCACTCCTCTTGATCTTCAGAAACAGATCTCTTGAGCTCTTGTAATTTCGAATCAACACGTTCTAGGATTGCGTCTTGAGATTTCGCTTAAAGTTCCTCCTTGTTCAAAGTGAATGACCCGAACGCTAGAACAGCAAGACCGAGATGAAAGACAAAACCAGCACGCCCAAATATATACCCCTACTAATTACCCACATACCAGCGCACGCACCTAAACAAACATAAGATACCGATGAGAGCATATTTTCCTGCTAATTACCAAGTCAACGCAGGAAAATACCATTCTAAATTTTGCAATTAGTTAAAAATGATCCCCATGATATATATAGCTGTTTTATCATGGAGGAGCTCAGGAACAATGATATTTATCAGAACCCCTACTACTTTGAACTGTTTTTTCCCTTTAGGACTCAAATTAACAGGGTTCAACTGTACCAGTATTTCATATCCATAGATAGGTAATGCAAATAAACCATGACATGAATGAGCTGGCTCCAAGAGCCCTTTCATTTGTATTGCCACCTGTACTGCCAGCAATAGGATACCTGTGTTATGCGCGAGGAACTCTGGGATCGTCAGGGGGCAAACATTGCAAGTGGCAGCACAGCTGGCAACCCAAGCTCCATGAGCCACTTAAAGCAACGCAATATGGCATCAAATTATAAAGGCTTATATATGGGATTTTCTACAAGACATCCATGGAGGTAGCTAAAAGTGAAAATTCTTAATAAAAATGGCTTACCTTATTATTTTACTGATTTAACTTTTTTGAATCTCAGAGAAAACTGTGGGTTCAATCACAAAAGGGAAGGAGCATTGGTGGATCTAGGGGAGGGGCCCTGGGGGCCCGTGCTCGCCCCTTATTTTGGCTGAAAAGTGAAGAAATGACAGAAGGGAAAAAGGCCAGCAGGGCAAGTAAATCAAAACTGCTCCCCCCCCCCCCCCACTTAGCTCAAGGTCCGGATCTGCCACTGAGGAGGGAGGGAGTGAGAGAGGAAGGGAGAGAGAAGGGGAGAGGCGCTTGATCTGTTTTGAAAAAGGAAAGTTGCTTAAGACATGCTTGTAAAAGCAAAACTTTAAAAGCAGTGGCTGCACAGCAGGAGTTGCAGTCTGTCTACTCATTTTAATCAACCCCAGGCTTATTTCCAATCTTATTTGTATAACCCATACACAACTTCAAAGCTTTACTCGGCTATTTCCTCCTGATTCATGCTTAATATTTTCAGACCACTACCCAATGTAATTTCACAATGAACCTCACACAAGAAAGGGAGTTTATCGGTAAATTTTATCACCTATTGCATGGTTATTCAAACAAAAAGTAACATTTTCCATGCATCAACATGGCCCAAACCCATTTCTGAAACAACGATGGACAAAGTGTTTCTCTCTCTCCAAAATCCTTTTACCCTATACATTTCCTCCTGGCAACTTGCAACGTTTGCCCCCTAAATTCCAGAGGCCTTCCTGCAAACATACGATTACTGGCAACTTTCACTAAAAGGTGACCAATGAGCTATCAACCGACTGCCATTTGCATAGCCTCATTAATGACATAGATTTAATTGTTGTGCATGTTCTACAGTGGGCCACGGATGGCGTCAAAAAAGTTGCACACAAGGCAATACCCAATGGGTCACTGATGTTCTTACCATATTTTGATGTCTTCTGTGATATATTACTGAACAGGCACATGACAACATGGCTATTTGTTTTTTACAATAAAGAAAAATCTTTCAACATAACTCCAAAGACAGGACATTACAGGTGTAATCTACTTTCTATACAAAATGAAGCAAACTGATTGGTTCCTATGCATAGCAAAGAAATGCGATTGGTCCAGGGAAATAGTGCCACTGTCAAATTTGAATCGAGCATCATTTCTCATGGAATAAACATCTTACAACAAAAGTAACCTCAAACTATGAAATCTAGGAACACAAAATACTGGAAAAGTCAAGTCAGGTTTTGTCATCAGAGCTCTCCTGTAAGAGAGTCAAAAGAGATGCTCGGAAAGCTAGCAGTTACAATCAACATTGACACCCATAGATCATTCAGATTACAAACTTTAAATGAAAGGAGCCAGAGACAATGAACGTTTGTGTCCTCTGTGGTTAGTGTTGGCAAGTGCATTCAAGATAGTGTATGAGACACATTCTATGATACACACAGCAGTGAGCTATACTTTCAGTGTTCCAGATAAGAGACGGGTCTCGGGTCAAAAACCCAACAGCAACCTCTACCTGACCCGACACTGACGAAAAGGAAAATCAGCTTAAGTATTCATATAAATTAAGATAGTATAATTATGAAAGAAAACAAAAGTAAATAAAAGAGTGAAGTTTCTAACGAAAAACGATTGAAAATACATTAACAGCAGCCAGACTCTAACAGGTCGACTATCATAGTAAATTTTGGAGAGAATTTGTTGTTTAATCCTTGGAACTACTGTAAATAATCTGCCAAAAATTGGGTTTGTAAAAAGCCAGTTTTTTATTTTTTATTTTACTCTGTATAAGGTCATTTCTGAAGCCATCGAAGCTTGATAATATTTATTGCCGTTTTCACGACACTTTTCATGAATTAAACAAGTCATACTTTTCAACCTATCTCGTTATCGATGAGTTCATTTTAAAGTAAAGGAAGAGGGGAAAGATAATTTTTCTCTCAGAGTTCAGCAAAGTCTCCTACTCGCATTACCGCTCAGGCTCTTTGGAGGGAATGTCAAATCCAAATATATTTTCACGCGAGAACCAAGTAGTGAGGGCCGACGAGACGGCCCAAACACGCAAACCTGGCACCGGGTAGCCTGCGACCATGCTCTCCATTGGGGTCTCGCGCGATATTTCTTTTGGGCGCGAGCGGCGAGAGGCCGCTAGAGGATTGAGGCGGATCTCAAGAGCGGCTGCGAGAGGATTGGGGCGGGGACAAGCTAGGGAGAGCTTGCCGCCATCACTGAAGAATTTTCATTTCTACTTCGCCTGGGCGAAGCGAAATCCCATTGGCTGAAAATGACACGCATCAATCAATTTTCGCGCAAATTGTAACTTTCGTGGCGAATGTAGAAATGCGCTGAATACTGGAGGTGGGAACGTGTGAAAATAATGTCGGAACTTACTCAGAAAAAGAAAGTCGGGAGTAGTATAGTAAATGGGGGTATAAGCACAGTTTACATATTTTTTTTGTATTATTTTTTATATTATATTTCTGAATTATTTTTCCAACAATTGATCAACTGCTGGAAAAAACCAAATACTAAATAATAAGAACCAAATACTAAATAATAAAAACCAAATACTAAACCAAACCAAACACCAAATACTAAACCAAATACTAAATAATAAAAACCAAATACTAAACCAAACCAAAAACCAAATACTAAACCAAATACTAAACCAAACCAAAAACCAAATACTAAACCAAACCAAAAACCAAATACTAAACCAAACCTTAAATCAAATGTGGAGACAGACCTAAACCCGGGACATCAGTCTGGACACCAATTTTTGTATATGAAAATCTATATGAAAATGTACATGTATATGAAAATTTATAATGGAAATGTATATGAAAATGTATATGAAAATTATTTTGACTTTTGTAACCAACTTTTGTTTCCAACTTTAATTTAACTAACTTTTGTTTCCAACTTTAATTTAACCAACTTTAATTTAACCAACTTTTGTTTCTAACTTTAATTTAACCAACTTTAATTTAACTAACTTTAATTTAACCAACTTTTGTTTCTAACTTTTGTTTCCAACTTTTGTTTCCAACTTTTGTTTCCAATTTTTGTAACCAACTTTTGTAACTAACTTTTGATATTTTTATGACCATATGCATAGCTTGTTATTCCATCATCATGCAAGTATCTTTTATCATCGAAACAGCTTAGTGATACTTTGTTTATTTCATAGCTGCCGAGCTTATGTTTCTCACTTCTAATTGTTTTCATTTTGTGAAACATCTGTTTATTATTCAAGAGTGTATCTTTATAGTTTTCATGTGTGATGTTTTTCTTGATGGTATTCTTTTTAATTCCCTTGGCAGTCTTTTCTCCTTTCAGATCATCTTTCATGTAACTATACATTTTTGATCGTAAGCCCACAAAATCAGTGATTGGAACTCCCGCTGCTTCATCTTTCATTTTACCAATCACTTTCTTATTATCTTTATTATAAAATGGTGAGCTCTCAGAGTAATCACTATTATCGAACTTATGCTTATCTTTCCAAAAGTCTTGATACACATCCTTAGCTTCAATCTCATATGTTAAGCTATCTGTATCTGTAAATAGCAACTTGGCTTTACTTCCATATTTATCTTTAATATAATTGTAATGGAAATCATACATTAAAGTCTTACTCAAATCTAAGATACACATCCCCACATATGCTGGTCTGTTCAGAGTGAGGGTTTCTTTTATTTTATGTACAGCCACCAGATTCTTATTAAAGATCTTACTACTGACATAGGTTGGCTTACTGGTTAATTTTAATAATTTATTTTCATCAGTAACTAATCTAACATCTACTCGCTTTCTGATATTTTCCATTGTTTTACCAAATACACTGTTATTCATCAGTTTGAAGAAATCCTTTTCAAAAGCATTTTTAGCATTTTTCCTTTTTTCAGTATTGAAATCGATATACTGTTTTAACCAAGGGGATTGATTAAACTTTAGTACTCGATGTACTTTGGTAACCTTCAAACCAAGATCCATATATAACTGAAGGTTTCTATAATGTAAAACATACTTTTCTTTTTTCCTTAAGGTTGGTATAAGCTTGTGAACCAAACCAATTGATATATTATATTTCTCAGATATTTTTCTACAGTAATCAGATAGCATATCATTTGTTACTTTCACTTTTTCTGGTCCTAGTGGGTAGTCATTGTGGAGGTCATGTAGTTCTTTTGGGTATTCTAAGCCGACTTCTAATATCAATCCTTTCTTACTGTCTTCTCTATACTCAGCTAAATCCAATTCATCAATCTGTTTTTGTGTCATCCATCTGAATCCTCCTGTGGGTAGATACTGACTCATAGCCCAACCGTATAGATTATTTGCATCAAGATACATGATATACTTTGAGGGCGCTTTCTTATTGTATTCTTTCATATATTTATTATTTGCTTTACCATAACGATTAGCAATATAACTGATACCACCTCGTAAACCTTTTTCAATAAACTGAAACATATCAATATCAGTCATAAGTTCTAATTTGATATTAGTCATCTTTAGCATGGCATCCCATGATAAACCAGGAGAGGTGAAATAATGGCATGGGTCCAACTTATAATATTCAAGACATGTTTTCCTGAAATTCTCAAATACATCTGCTAATAATAGGATATCTGATTTCAAATATAAGTCATGATACTCACCCATATTCTTCAAATTAAATTTATTCCAAACATTTTGTGCGTGTTTATAATCTTCATCAGATATATGTTCACTATTTAAAATACTGTAGAATTCTTCTTTTGATGGTAGTTGTTCTTTAAACTTATTAAAACTATCCATATAGTCATAAGGATAAACTCCTTTTCTAGTCATCAAATCTAATTTTTTACCTTCAAATACTTCAGAGGTATATTTTAATGATTCTTTTGGCATATTGCTCACTAATTTTTCTAGACTGGAGCTCATGAATTGGAAACTATCAAGGAAAACTAAGCTATTACCAAGCATGAACGCCATATACTTTTCCATATTATTAGGGATGGCATTGATGGTAATCTCTTGCTCCTCACCTTTCTTATTTTTATAAACATATTTCTTAACAATGGCTCCAATCTCTTGCATAATGAAATGAGAGTCGTAACCACGGAGATTATGGAATATAACAGGTATTTTTACTTCTTCTGGTTTTACTCTGAGTTTCAAATTACAATCTTGATGAGCAGATCCTCTATATTTACCAGTGATATGACAGTGGTCTCGAACTTGAATATCTTTATCAGTATATTTTTTATCACAAATATGACATTCTTCAGCTTTTTGAAATTGCTTTTTATCTTCTTTTGTCATTTTCAATGGTTTATTAAATTCTTTTTTCATCACTCTCTTACAATATTTGACTTCTTCTAACATAGCTTCCATGAATTTGAAAACTGCCTTTTCACCTCTATACGTTTTAACAGTTTTGCTATATTTATCATTATAACAACAGACAACCTTATAACCATAGCCACAATCTGTGTGCCTCTGGTATACCTCTGTAAATGATTTGTTGTCATTGGGTTGGCAACCAGATATCTTTTCAGTGATAGCTTCAAAGTCAACGTAAATCACAAAAGGCACAGGCTGTTGTTTATTATGATTATTATATTTTAGGATATTGTTATCAGGATTAGGCATTTTCACTGCTTGTACTCCATTAATTTGAATACAATTATCTCTATGATTGTTCAAGACTATTTCAGAGCTGAAACACTGAAGGCAATACATGCAGAAGTGCTTCCTTTCTTTATGCTTTGTTTGGTTATACATAAACCTGTCAAAGTCTTCAATTAAAACATAATGTTTATTTTTATTTTCAGTTATCAATAATAAATTCACATGTCTGTCATATTTTTCTTTTGACACATAGATGGGATATGGCTGTTTGTTTTCATATCCGAATACATTAACATTAATCTCATTTTGCTTTTCAATTTTATTGTACTGCTTTGTTGTTATTGGGAATTCAATTCCAGAGTAGTCTAAATTTTTAACATATTTCTTATCTGATTTTTTGATCCTCTGTGGATTTTTGTCTTGAGGATTTAATCGTCTGATGTGACACCATCGGAAGCATTCATTATCCTCGTTTTTAATATTAATCAATCCTTTTTTATGATGTCTGAGTTCTGAGGGTAGTTTGATATATGATGAGCCTTTCATTGGCTTATACTGTACAATATTAATGTAATGATTGTCAACAGATTCAATGGTCCAACCCGAACCTTCAGAAATCCATTGAGCTATCAGATTTAAGATTTGTTGTTTTGATAATTGTAATGCTTCAGGGTTTTCTGTGTTATTAATGATGGTAATAGGTTTACTATTGAAATGAGCGGTTTTGTATATTATTTGATCATTTGTTGATTTTTTGAATGTCACTTTAAGCGTTTCAACAAATTTTAGACCTTTCATAGATGTTAGCATCTTAACAACATGATATTCAACTGCTTTTCTTGTGTTTTGCAGTTGATTAAGAGGATCTTTATTATTTCTAATGCTGATTTCATAGGATTTTGTGTAACCCTTTAGAGCTCTGGCAGTTTCCTCAATTTTAGTCCTTGGTAATGGTACTGGTTTTTTAGTCCTTGGTTTTGGAATTGGTTTTTTAGTCCTTGGTAATGGTACTGGCTTATCCCTAAATTCTAATGGTGGATCAATAATATTGTTTTCATATTCTTGTACCATCTGTTTTACATTTTTCCTTGGTAAAGGTACTGGCTTATCCCTAAATTCTGATGGTGGATCAATAATATTGTTTTCATATTTTTGTACCATCTGTTTTACATTTTTCCTTGGTAAAGGTGTTGGTATGTCTTGTGTTTTAACCTGTTGTTTCATATTTTGCTGAAACAATTGTTTTATTTTCTCATTCTGCTTCAATATTAAATTGATTAGTTGAGATTTGGTTAGTTTTGAGAGATCGCTATTGTTCATACTATATGTTGAGATAATTTTTCGTTGCATTTTTTCTATATATTATATTTATATTATTTTCTCTTTATATCAGTTTATAGTGCGTTTAAAATTGTTAATAATAAGAAAAATTATATTTCTAATTATTATTTGATTTTAATTGTTCATACAACTTTTTGATTCTTTCATTTTGTATATGTTTTGTTGTCTTGAGATGTGTCCATTTTCCAGCTAATGTGTAATTATGATGTGGACAAATTGTACATATCCACTCTTTGTTTAACATGCATTTAGTTTTTACTGATCTTTCTTCATCTGAATATATTCTTGATCTTCCCATTATATATTAATACTATATATAATTATTTTTTATATGTCTATAGTGCGTTTAAATCCTTCATTGGAATCCAGCTGTTGAAATCATCGCCGTATCCCTTCCACTTCACTAAAGCTTGTTTCTTCTTATAATCCCTCCGAATGACTTTATCAATGCGGAATACATCCTGTTTGGCTTTCAATAATTCAGGTTCATAAAAACTCCCTTGTATGTATTCATCATTGAGATCTTTTATTTTGTATGTTATTGGATTAGTGTATTGGATATTATCAACTATGAACACTTCTTCTGTCCAGTTTGGTGTATAACCCTTATCAAACACATTCCGTTTAAACTTAGATATTCGGACCTTATCACCTATTTTAAATTTTGGTTTCTGTTTTGATGTTTCCATATCACCGTATAAATTGAAGTAAACTATACCCTCATTCTTTTTCTTTGAAGCTTCAACTGGTGTCATTTTTATGCTTGAATGTTTTGTGTTGTTGTATTGTTTTACTAGTTTAGGTAACATGTCTAGATACATTGTATTACCTTGAACTGTGAACTGCTTCCACATTTTGGATTTAATTGTCCTATTCCATCTTTCAACTACTGATGACTTCTCTTCATTCTCAGTTGAGTACAATTGTATCCCATTTTTCTCTAATAGGTCTTTCAAATGTTTGTTATAGAACTCTTTTCCCTTATCAACCCATAGATATTGTGGTTTTCTACCTTCCTTGAATATTGTTTTGAATGCTTCAGTGACAGATTCACCTTTTTTATCTTTTAATGGAATGATCCAACCATATTTGCTGAATACATCAATAACCATTAGAAGATATCGATAACCTTTGTTCCATTTACTGAACTGCTGCATTTCAACCAAATCACTTGCCCATATTTCATCGATATGATTTGTGATTACACGCCGCCGAGTGAAATTCCGTTTTATGGGTGTATGTAACTCATCAGCTAATTTTTCTTGCCACTTTTCTTCACTCGACGGCTTTTCCCGTTTTTTGACTTCACACCCATGCCTAATTTTGACTTAGCTGCTATAGTATTTCTAGCAATAGTATGTCCCCATTGTCGATCTTTCCAAGGAATTGCATCAAGAGCTTTAACCATCTTACGATCAGCTTCATTCTTACACTTCACTTGATCACTTTTTGGTTTATTACCACAAACTGAGTAATCAACATCATGCTGCATACTGACTGCATCTGTTCTACCTGTTGGTTGTTGATATATCTCAAGTATCTGACCAGTATTGGGATCATACCTCAGTTGCTCTTCAAGAGGGTTTCCAGGTCCCTTTTTTGATGCAACCTTGAGAATAGCATTATGGATGTCTAACCTTCTACCATAACCTTTCCATTTAATCCATGAGTTGTATGATCTACTGCCTCCAGCATCTTTATAAGCTTTATATTGTCTCTTATATTCAGCAACCAAAGCTCTACCCTCTTTTGCACTCACTTCAGGTCCTTTAAACAATCCAGGTGCAGTGAGAACATTCCAAGCTTTCTTCCAATCTACTAATGGAAATGGTATTGGTAATCCTTTACCACTATGTGTTGGATCCAATTTTTTTGATAAATCTGATGTGAAACTGTCCAAAGCTTGATCAAGATAGTGATTGGCCGTCTTTTTTATTTTTTGTTTGACAAAATCTGATTTAACAGCTTTTGCAGCTCCAAATCGTCCAAGATTGAATAAACCTTTTGTGGCACCTTTTAGCAATGCTTCTCCCAATAAGCCCCCAGCTTGTGAGGGCTCAATTAGTTTTTTTGGTTTTTAACAAATTTAGTCTTTGTTATCCCACATTCAGCACAAGTGCATTTCAACATCATACGCCCATTTTTAGCTTTAACATATCGTTCACTGCCTGGAACGCATTCAGTTTGCTTTTTCTGTTTAACACAATATGATTTCACCATTTATATATATATTTTATATTGTTTTTATATAGCTGATATTATGACTAATATTATTACAAAAAATACTCCAAATGCCGCTGCCCCAGTTTGTCTTAATTCCTTCAATGTTCTCATTTTATATATATAATTTAGATATTTTGGAAATACTTCATAATAAATATCTCATTATCCATTGTATCATGTATATTGAACACTTTTAATAAATCATGATACGACTTCCCCTTATTCATTTCATTCAAAAAGTATAAACAAAAGTATCCACATGTGGTTGTTTTTATGTTCTGAATCTGATTATTTTGATGAAGCAGAGTTAAATTCTTTCTTTTCGCATGATTTACCATTTCTTGAAAAGGAGGCATACCGAAACTATCAAAATAATTTATCACACCATCTTTTACATAAGTAGCTACCCAATGGCTTCCACTCATATATGATGGTTCAAGATTGTAAATAAATAATGCTTGGTTGTGATTATGTGGAACATTACCATCTCTTGATAAAACATCATTGATTGGGATGTTGAGATATCTACACCATTTTAGTAGATCATGATTGCTTAATGGTATGTTTTTATGGAATTTAGGTTTTACAGTATTGCTCCTATAAGTGGAATTTGATTGAACGGGCTGTTTGGACCTAGAAGGAGACCTTCTCCTTCCTTTTTTTGTTGTTCTTTTTTTTTTCTTTCTTTTTTCTTTTAAATCCTACAAGGGCATCAAGCTGGCGCCTTTTTTTGTTTGTGAGTTTTGCATCTAAGAATGCTTTTAATATTGGTTGAGGGACACTTTCAATTCCATAATATCTGATTTGACTTTTATTTAAACATTGATCCATTGTTCCTCTGGTTCTATTTTTTGGTGTCTTTCCAATTCCACAATATGGACCCTCTGATTTTTTCTGGTTCCGTAACCGATTTTATTATCCCATGACCCTATAAAAGGTGGTGGTCTGTATGCACCAATTCTCGGAGCTCCTTTTCCACCTTTTGGTGGCGCTCCAACTTTGGGGGCACCTCTTCCAGTCAAAGCTTTTAAAACCATTGGAATCCCAATACTGGCAAGTAGAGTACCAAGGAAACCACCTGATTGTTTTTTTGTTGGTCTTATGTGACAACCTGAACCTGTTTGAAGAGCGTCCAATATATCTTTCTTTTGTTTTACAGTTAGTAGGTGTTTGTTTGCAATAAGCTTATCAATTTTGTTTTGTGGAATGAGGAAACCTCCAGTTTGTCCTTTTCCAAATATCTTTTTAACAATTTGCTGTGCTCCTGCACTAGATGCCCTTGCTAAAGCTGACAACCCTAAAGTTTTAGCAATTGTTGGTCCAAATGCACGCGCAAGAGCTAGAGCTGAAGTCAACAAACTGCCACCAACTTGCTTTCTGATATTAGTCTTGGAAAGTTTGATATCCATACCCTTATTCAATTGCCGATTCTTTTCCAATCTCTTTTTTACTGTAGCTGGGACATGTAGAGTGTCATTTCCATTAAGAGAGTCATTAGTTAACCTTAAGACGACTGTTTCTCTTTTACTATAAGCATCACCAATATTCTTCTTCTGATTTTTTGATAGTTTAACATTTATTGCAAAAAGCTGTGTCATTTCTTGTATATAATATATGTTATATAATTTTCTATTACAAAACATATCTGAATTAAGAATGTCTCATTTTTGCTTTTATACTATAACCAATTCATTTCCTACCTTGTCGATGATGATGGTCTCATCATATAAGACGACGGCGTGGACACAGAAATTTGCAGCACTATTTGCGCTCAGTTTATACCTGAATATCAATTGCTTCGGGTCTCTAGTTACTTTTTCTGTTTGAAAAGACAAATCAAAATATATGATGGAATAGAGAGAGTTGTAATTAGACATATTGAGTTGGGTACCACTATTGTAATTATTCTTTCTCATTCCATATGACATCACATCATTGAAGATCCTTACTTTTGATTCTGTATCGTATTCAGTTTCTGGATAGAATACTCCATTTCCATATTCCAATCTACATGACGAGAGACTGCTATTATTATTAGCCACATTCAGTTTGAAAGTATCAAAGTGGTAAGGATTTGTATCTTCATCGTTTGTTTTATTTCGTTGGAGGTAAACAAAGACGGAAACAACATTGTCAATACTTGGTGATATCTGGAAGAATCCACTGCTCTGTGTTGGATTGGAAGCTGAATACAATTCTCTTTTATACATCCAAGAACCTTTTGACAAAAAGGATGCAATAAACCTATCGTATAAAGTGTCCTTTGGTACTAGTCTCGGAACCCAAAGTAAGAATCTATTAACAACCACTCGACTAGCAGCTGCTGCGGCTGCCTTATATATTAATTCTTCGTCATTCTGTAACTGTATATCAAACTGAAGTTGCATTGGGACCAACATTTTATCATTTAACTCTTCAAAGAAACCGTATCGATTGAGAGGTATAATCACATTAACATCTTGGGAAGCATCCTCAGCTCCACCACCTTCACCAATTCTTTTTGTTAAATTTCGTCTAGCCTCAAATCCTGTATTTCCAGCAGCAGTCATATCAGCCAAATTTGCTATATCCAGATACCAAAAACTATCTTTAGCCACCGATCTGCTGAAATCATCACTGTATTCCAAGAGGTTCTTAACAAAAGTTACTTTATGAAGATTATCAGTTTCATATACAATCTTACCAGCACTCTCTATTGTCAAATGGTTAATTAATGAATGAGCTCCATTAATAACTGTTGCCCGGGTTGCATTTGGAAGACCTGTACCATCAGCCAATACCTGTAACTGAAACTGCACCTCAAAATAAGCATTATACCAATCATAGAACGCAGACCTGTCATTGATTGTGAACTTATACCCATTTTTTTGTTGGCGTTGACCATTAGCTGGGATGTTAATAACATCATTCAACTGAAATCGAACCAACTCATATCTTTGCAAATATTCACTTGTTCTGAAAGCCATTATATTAATATATTATATAATTTTTCATCCTTCTTCCTGATCCTGATATTAGTCTATCAATAATCATATCTGTACTTTCTTCTCGCTGTGATGGAACTATTTTTCCTACATCATCAATTCTCATATTCCTAAGCTTTTTCATTATCAAGTCTCCTGACTTCTCAGATGTCTTTTTACCCACCCTTTCACCTACTGATTTTAATGCTTTCTCACCTGATTTCTTGGCAAACTTTTTTACAACAGATGACGCGGCACTCTTCATTGGTTTGAAAATATTATCAACGATAATTCCTGATCCTACATGTTTATCCACAAAAATACCAAGTTTTGGATGATAAACCCTAGTGAATTCAAATGGTTTCATTATAATATTATGTTATATTATTCTATCCTTTTTAGAATTAATGAAAAAGATGTATCAGCTCCATTCAGGTTAATTAATCTCCTTTTTCCATCTGTAATGTTTATCCTGATACTGTTTATAGTATTCTTGTTGATGGGATTAAATGTAACTCTTCTTGGTTCAATTGTGAAAGAGTAACTAGGTTGAAGCACACTGGTTGAGAAGGAATAAATGATGTCTGAATCTTGACCGTCTACAAGTGAATCATTGATGAGGTCGCAGTGGATATTAAGAATGTCTGTGTCCTGGCTGAGATTAGGCACTTTTGGTCCTATATTCTGTTCACTCTTCAATATTTCTTTATCAAACCCAATCAAGTCATTGAAATTGCTTGCAGTTAAATCAAGTTGATAATTCTTGGCTAATGTGACTGTAACCCTGAATGTTGTATTATCGAATTCGAGAGTGATGGGATACTCATTATTGTTAGCACCATGTTTGACTATCTTCGTTATTTCCTTGATGTATGTATTAAAGTCAGTATAGTTCCAGACTCCTTCTGGGAAAGTGATGTTGGTAAAGTTTGAGCCATTATCAGAGCTGTACTTTATTAGCTGATTGTTGTATGATGAATTTACATTGAACCATGTGAATGACATGTTAATGATTCGGTTCAAACCAACTACATAATGAGAATTGCTATCCAATATTATGGGCCTTTTGAATTCAGTTATAAAATTCTGAGGAGTGTTGTTTCCTTGATATTTGACGCTGTATGATGATAAAACAATCTCACGATCCATTTATATAATAACTTTACATAATTATACTTTGAAATACTGATTATACAATTTATTAAATTGTTGTCTATTGATTGTTGACATTCTCAATAATGTGTCCAATATACTAACTCCTGTATTTCTCATCTTAATTGACGTGTTGCCTGCAATGATCTCTCCAATAATCAATTCCAATTGATTTAAAATCTGCTTTACATCATTAAAAAACACAACATTTCCACCTCTCTGTTTTCTTCTTCGACCTTTTATCCCTAAACCTTTCTTTGTTTTCAGTGTTTTCAGTTCAGCATCAAGACGTCCAATGTAGTTATTCAATACAGATCTTCGATCATCTATTACTTTGTTCGACATCTGCCTAACAGCTTCGTTTATCTTCCCACTATTGTATTGTTTTGTAACAGTGGCCTTATGACCTGTTAATTTTTGCCTTTCTTTTACAGCCTTCTTCTTCATAATGTTGAGATAGCTAATATTTGTTTTGTCTGTCATCTCAGGTTGAGTCAATCTATAATTAATATCTTCATAATTACTAAGACCCATATCATCCAAAATTTGATTTTCTAAATCATAATCATTAATTGCATAATCAACTTCTTCATCTTCATCATATTCAGGTGGCTGCTCTCCAAGATTTTCGGGAAAATATTGGGGATCAACATAAATCTCCTTCTTTCCTTCCAAAAGATCCTCCAACGATTGTTCATATGTTGGTGGTTTTGGTACTATTTGTTTCTCCTGTTGTGGTGGTACATAATCACCAAAATTAATCAGACCTTCTACATCCATGTCTTCATATGGATCAACTTCAGGCATATAATCAATACCAGGCTCATCTTTCTTCAGTGGTCTTTTTCTCCTTTGAGGCATTCTTAAATTCAAATTACTGTCAATTACATCATCTAATTTACTTGTCACTGGTTTGAATACCTTTTCGAATGATGATTGGCTTGTCTCCTGACCGATTTTATGTTGTGTGATTAGATCATGGACATAATTAATTTTATTCCCTAATTTAGTTTTACTTTTTGCAAGTTCTTTCCATTTAAGCAAACTCATTTTTGTTATATTATTACGTTATATAAAAATGATAAATCATATACAAAAAACAACGTTTAACACCATGTTGAACACTATGTTAAACACCATGTTGAACACCATGTTGAACACCATGTTGAATTAATATACCAATATAATATAATGAGAATACCGAATTATGATGTCAAAGACGATGTGGTCTCAAACTTCAAACAACTCCACAATTTCATGCCTAATCAATGTTTTCGTATGCTGATTTGTGGTCCAAGTGGATCAGGAAAAACAAATACACTAATGCATTTGATCTACAATCTACTGTATTTTGATAAAGTTCATCTCTATGCCAAAAACTTAGAGCAGTCAAAGTATCAAAATCTTATGAATGTCTTTCAACCGATAAGTGATGAAGTAGGTTATGATGTTATTGAAGCAAGTAATGATGATATCATTCCTGTTCATGACCTTGACAGTGACTCACAGAAAATTGTCATCTTTGATGATTATGTATGTGATAAAAATCAAAAACCATTAATCAACTATTTTATACAAGGCCGACATAAAAATTGCAGTGTGATTTATCTGAGTCAAAGTTACTACAAGACACCAAAAGACATCAGATTGAACTGTTCACATTTCTGTATTTATGAATTCCCAAGTGCTAATGAGAAGAGTTTAATTTGTCGTGAAAATAGTATTCCAAAAGAATCATATGAAAAAGCAACTGAAAAACCGTATAGCTTTGTATATGTTGATAAGCCACGAAAATTCACCACTAAAAATGTCAATGAAAAAATATAATCTATTAATATGAGTTATTCAAACGGACTTTTACCTTTATCATCATCAGCTATTGGTAAACGTGGACTACCTGGGTTACCTGGTGTTGGATTCAATTTAACAGATGATGGTAATTATGATATTGAAGGGAAGCTATTAACTAATATTGGTGAGTCTACTGACGACAATGATGCAGTTAGTTTAAAAGTGTTGAAAGAACATACTAAAGTCAGTCAAAATAGTTATCATTTACAACCAAGTTTTCGATTTTATAAAGACTTTGGTGACAAGAGTCAATTAACTGTAGGGTCACCACCAAATACATCACCAAGCCACTTCTTTCAAAATCATAAAGTGCATAATGATGTATATATAATTGAGAAAGAAGGTGATGATACTGGCTTTAGTGGAGAAGCATGGTCTAGTATAAAAATGAAAGGTAATCAATTAGAGAGTGGTACTTATACCTCTGTTTTTGAAATATTTGTTATTGGTGATGCTGGTGGTTTTCTTGTTGATGATACAATAATTTTCAATGTCTATGGTGATAGTCATTATACAATTAATACATTTAACAGTGATAAAATTGATGGTAAATACACCAAATCAATCATTCAATTCACAACTGATGGAAGAGCTGGAGTAGATGATGGGATAAGATTTCAACTCAGATATTATGGTTCTCAATACAATAAAAACATTAAATTTCTGTTTTATTCAAGAGTGGTGAAGGGTAAATACTCAACAACTTTCGACCATACTATTTTTAATGTCCGTGATGTTGTTGATAATCATATAATTCTCTATTTTGAGAATTTAAATCTCAATGGCAATCTTATCGATGGTTTAGGTGATCCTGTAGCATACGCTAATGCTGCTAATAACAAATATGTTGATATTGAAAACGCTAAGCAGGATGTTGCCATTGCTGATAAAGCCGCTAAATCTTATGTTGATGGAGAAATAGCAAAAGTCCATATAGATACTACACCATTACTTCCCA
>CM042746.1:23442229-23444474 GCA_022496165.2 Catalaphyllia jardinei | reverse complement strand
TCATATATACTTTACATCATTTCACTCCTTACGGGAGACATGAACTCAATAAATTGACCTTGCTCCCAATGTGTGGCCTCATAGCTCGGTTGGTAGAGCATCGCACCGGTATCGCGGAGGTCATGGGTTCGAATCCCGTTGAAACACTGATTTTTTTTTCAGGTTTCTTCTTTCCAATTGCTTAAATTGGAAAATTCACTGCGAGGATCATATTTCACTTGCATCTACAACCGCAGTTCAAATATGAGTTATTTCATATATACTTTACATCATTTCACTCCTTACGGGAGACATGAACTCAATAAATTGACCTTGCTCCCAATGTGTGGCCTCATAGCTCAGTTGGTAGAGCATCGCACCGGTATCGCGGAGGTCATGGGTTCGAATCCCGTTGAAACCCTGATTTTTTTCAGGTTTCTTTTTTCCAATTGCTTAAATTGGAAAATTCACTGCGAGGATCATGTTTCACTTGCATCTACAACCGCAGTTCAAATATGAATTATTTCATATATACTTTACATCAATGTCCCCTTTCTCGACGTCATGGTATCTCTACATAACGGCACTATAGAAACTGACCTATACACTAAACCTACAGACAAACACCAACACCTACTTAGTTCATCACGCCATCCTCAACACACTAAAAAGGCTATTCCATTTAGCTTAGCTCTTCGAAACCGCCGTATTTGCTCTACTGACGCTAAATTTACACTTCGCCTTAATGAACTGAGAACATATCTCCTCGCACTTTCCTTGACTCACAATTCAAATGTGCTGCTAATATTTCTCGCACTGAAGCTTTACATACTAACCGTCACGATTCCATTGACCGCTTGCCTTTTGTTGTTACATGTAACCCATCACTTCCTCACATTTCTAGTGTCCTACGCAAACATTTCCATATATTACTTTCCTCTAAACGCTGCAGGGAAGTTTTTAAGCACCCATCCATCGTCGCTTACAGACGCACTTCTAACCTTCGCGACATTTTAGTTAAAGCTAAGCTGCCCACTATCACAACTCCTAGCAACACTAGTTAACCACCAGGATCATTCCGCTGTGGACAAGATTGCGCTACTTGTCCTTACATTACTAACGGTCTTACACACTATACTTTCTTCTCTACTGGTGCAACCCGTCAAATCAAGTCACACATAACCTGTAACACCAAAAATTTACATGATACAGTGTAACTGCTGCCATTTACAATACATAGGCGAAACTAAGCGACGTCTCAAAGACAGATTCAACGAACATAGACGCTCTGTCGACAAAACTAACATTAAATCCAAACCCACCACTGTTGCCGAACATTTTCTGTCTCATCCTAATCATTGCCATACTGACATGCAACTAATTCCACTCGAACTTATCCACTCGTCACGTGATTCAATAAGAAAAGCCAGAGAGTCCTTTTTAATAGATTTAGCGAGAACACTGGAACCTGACGGTATGAATAGACGTGAAGAATCGTAAAACTTGTAACCTTAGGAAGCCTTTTTTATCTTTACTTTATTTTATTTGTTTTGTTCGTCATTTCCGTCACTCCTCTTGATTTCAAAATATGTATTACGACATTCACCACTATATTATATTGTAATCTCATTTTTGTAAGTTAGTAACATCTAAACCTGAAGAAGGCTGGTTCGGCCAGCCGAAATATTGTTTTTAATATATTGTACCGAAACTGTACGCGGTACACTCTCACTCACGATTGATTCCACTGATTCCACACCACTCATATGTTCTTTTTAACCTCTTTAATGTCGATGTCCGCTCCTCGCTCTTTTTATATCCGATTTTACATTGTGCAATGATCAAAAACAACTCTCTCCGATTACAACTGTCAATCAAAATAAATCACTAAATAACTGAATAACGCAATCGTCACGAAATGTCTCTTCCGGTCAATATTGTAACTCTAGTTTCCGGTCAATATCACGTTGTGTCAGCCTTGCTGTAGTCTTTGACTTCTCGTCGTTTTTATTTTTCAAGTTTGGCTGATTAGATCTCTATTGAGATCCAACGGTTAATCAAGCAGGATCTTCGTTCACGGCTTTGCAATTTATCTAGTTTGTTATCTAAAAGTTCACTTATATTGAGTCGGCGTATCTTGCTTTTAAACGACATAGGGTTGTGACATGCTCTTAGGTAGTTTTGTCCATAGCTTAGGCCCTAGATATCTAATGGAGTGCTTGCCGTAGGTGACTGTCTCATGCCTAGGTATAGAGAAATCTGCTTG